>PVJD01000445.1:0-440577 GCA_004026545.1 Mormoops blainvillei
AGAGAAAGAAAAAGGAAGGAAGGAAGGAAGGAAGGAAGGAAGGAAGGAAGGAAGGAAGGAAGGGAGGGAGGAAGGGAGGGAGGAAGGAAGGGAAAAAGAGAAAAGAAAGAAAACTCATTCTGCTGCCAATAAAATGAACTTTTGGGGTATAATTAGAAAAAGACACTACTTATCTAAAATAATTATTTATTATATTAAATCCATGGAGGAAATAATATTTCCATGTTTCAAAAGACATGGCTCTAGAATTACCAAAATAATACACACATCTTTCTTCCTTTTTAGTTCCATTTTGAAATTTAAAAATCTATGAAAATATGGCAAAGCCTGTACAGAAAAAGTACAGCCATCATTAGTATAAGAAGAACAGCTTGCTTGACATCCATGTTACCTGGTAGCCAAGGAGAGTGGACTGGAATGTTCATGCATGAACAATGAGGACTTTACTGTACTGGACAATGAGGGCAGTAGATGTTATTGATTGAGCCTGTGCACTGTGTGGCCGTTGCATTCAAAATGATTGGGTCAGTAGAATGATGAATCTACATTGAATTTTGCATTAAGCTTGAACATTCCTCCATGGAAATAATTCAGATGATTCAGAAGGCCACAGCTATGGGTAACTGGTTATTGGCATCTTCATCATGACAATGCACCAACTCATGCATCACATCACATGCAGAGTTTTTTGGCAAAAAATCCAATCACCCAGGTGACTCATTCCCCCTACAGCCCAGATATGGTGTCCTGAGGTTTCTGGATTTTCCCAAAACTAAAATCACCTTTGAAAGGGAAGAGATTTCTGACTGTTGATGAGATTCAGGAAAATATGACCAAGCAGCTGACAATGACTGGGAGAATTGTGTGAAGTCCCAAGGTGTCAACTTTGAAGGAGACTGGGGTATCATTGTCCTATCTTGTATCTTGTATCTTCTTCAATGTATGTCCCTATTTTTCATAGTACATGGCTGGGTACCTTCCAGGCAACCTTTTTATGTATTTATCTTGGAGACAGTGAAGAAGGAAAAGGAAACAAGTCACTAGGGAACATTGAGTGCATTTGATTAGCAATAGAATCTACACTTAGGACTTGGGAAATGAGAAACGAGAGGAAAGAGATGACTAAAGGAAAACAGACACTGGCATATCACTGCACTTATTTACCACCCAGTTTTGACATTTACACAAATATTTTAATATGTGCATTAACTTAAAGTGTCCTCAGAAGTCGCAGTAATACCAAATTGATTTTTCAAGGAACTCTAAAATGATGGTGAACTTTCAGAATTTTAAGTTCTTAAGTAAATAATGTAATATCTTTCTTTGAAAATTTTGACTTAGTAATTTCCTGCCAAAAACCTTTTTAGTATTACTGCCTTCCAAGTATAAATAAAATGATTAAACACAGAATACCTTCAAAATATGAGATAAGGCAACAACAGGCTTATGTAATGACACTTTCTGCAATAAAATTAAATGTGCCGTTTTATTATTCCCTTTCCGCAATATTTATTGACTACAATGTCAAAATTCTGAGCAGCTCATTAAGAAATGAGTGGGTGAGCAAACACTAATGCAGCAACTTCCACTTTTTTAATCCCATTGATTAAAGTTTAAAAAGCTATATTTAGCCTGTTATTTTTTAATAACGCACACACATAACCCCCTACAGCAGACCTAAGTGAAGATTGTTTTTCTAACTGCAAATGTAGTGTAGGAAAGAGTATACTTTAGAAAGAACATTTTTTCTAAGAGGGTCATAATTTATCATATCAGAAACTAATACGAATTTTTCTTCATAAGAAAAAACTGAAAAAATACAGGTGAAGGGATGAAAGATTCTCATTTGCAAACAGAATTGAATATTCAGCACCAACTTTACTATCAGAAGAACACCTGCATAAATAAACACAAACAATGAGTGAATTTAATTACAGTTTTTCCAGGGGACAGAATTCAAGATTCAGTGTCATAGGAAATGGGCTTGCATCAAACATGGACCACCTGGAAACTGAACATTGGTACAAAAACCACTGATCTTTAAGAAGCAATAGTTACCCAGTTATAAAGAGTGTCTACAATATTGGCCTCTTTCTTATCTCACAGTGGTACCATATGCCATTAGGCCTAGAAAGGTTCTGATGGAATCTATACTCTTGAACTTCTTTCTCAATCCCTGCTCCTATCTTCTAAGCACACAACTTTTTTTTTTTATTTTGTTCCCTTTAATAATCTATCATTTGGGTATAATTTATTGAACATTTACTGTTTTCAAGATTTTGAAACTTACAGGGACACAAAAGTAACATTGGTACTCTGGTGGGATGTGCTGATGTGCCATCCAGCCTTCCCATCAAGGAAGGGAAGGACTTTTTTTTTTTACAGATGGTGTTTGACAAAGATGCCCTGAGAACCACTTCAAAGATTGACTCAGCTACAGAGTCACCTATCCCAAGATTCTGGCCTTGGTGTATTGACCTTTATTCAAAGACTTATGTGGCCAGGCTAGAAAGGTTTTACCATTACAGGCAACATGAGACAACTCCTCAGGTAATTTTAGCTCCAAAGCACCTGTGGGAGTGACCATGATTTTGTCAGTCTCTATTGTACCTTTATCTCTCCCTCTACCCAACCCTGCTTCCTTCCCCTGCCATAGGAGATTTTGAACCAATGGGAACTCCCTAATAAGCACCTTGCTGCTTTGCCAACTACTTTGTCTCAGAACCTGCTTTCTGAGGAAACCCACCTGGGACCCTACTGCTTTAGAAAACCAATTAGGCAAGAATGGTCTTTGTTCTTTTTTATTTTTTTATTATTTCTCCAATTAAATTTTCTCTGTCTAAAAATCTATTCTTTTAGATATATTCCAGTTAGCTGTCAATTTAGTTGATGATTAAGCACCACCCAATAGTGTATTTTAATGAGGAGCTTTTGGGAGGTGATATTGCCTTGAGAACCCAAAGGAATGGAGCAAAATGTGATAGAAAAAGAGGTAGGGGTTAATGTTTTAATCCAGTCAACTTCTTAGTATCAAGTCAATTATATCATTAAGGAACAATTGGCTTACATTCTAGAAAATCCAATGCTCAGATCTCTGACCTCAAAATTAACTCACACAGAAACAAACCAAAGTACTGTTATGGAGCACAAAGCAATACATCAAAAGAATCTTTGAGGGTCATTTGAGAAACTACTTGTCTCATTCCTTAAGTGTTTTAGGGGAATTACACCCAAAACCAGTCATTCTAAAACATATCATCACCCTTACCTCTTCCTAAAACACACTTACAATGATGTTTTATTGTCTGCTTGGAAATGTTAATGGATCACAGATGCTAGAATGCTCTCTGACTTTCCTCAGTTGTCATCAGGAATGACCAGAAATCCACACCAAGAGAACAAATTACATAGTGCCTGTACCAAATGCCATTTGGATACCTTATGTAAATCATATAAAAATCATTTACAGAAACAATTTTGGATTTGCATAAGAGCTTTTCTATATTTCTAATATGTCTAAATTTTCCTTAAATTCATGAACATACTAACAGATCTGTTTAAAACCCAGTCCTGGGGAACTGTGAATGAACTATAAAAAGTAAACTGACCATAAACTACTATTTTGCTTTGCTGTTTAATTTACAACTTCAAGACAGTAGTAGAAGAAGGAAAACTGATTTACTTCTGGCAAATCTTGTTCCTCCTGTGAACTAGAACAACCTTTTCTTGAACATGTTTCTTTTCCTTCATCCTTTTACTTTTCCTTCTTTTTTTCCACTTTGTCCTTCACTTTGTACTAGGCACAGGTGCCAGAGAATGTGAGTGTAAGTGAGTAGTTCAATAATTTTTTCCATAACCCAACTGTAATTATATACATGTGGATAAAAGACATGTCTGTCTTCCTTTCATGACCCAATTAACTACACATATGGTAAGTTCCTAATTCAATTTAGCAGTGCACAGGTGGATCCTAAGTACAACAATAATCCCCAAAGATTTGCCTCTCTAAAATGCATTTCACAATCAAGGTCTCTTGCAAATTACTTTAAAAATACTATTGGAATACATAAAGAACTGTAGCCAGTAAATATATTTGCAGTTATTTGTAAGCAAAGGTAGCACAATAATGGAAAAGAAAGAATCACTCTCTGATTGCAATATTTCATTTTTGATGTACAAAAATGTCTTCGATTTCTGAATATTAACTTTGTATCCTGCTGTTTTTCCAAATTCATTTATTAGGCTGAGTAGTTTTTTGGTGGAGTCTATCAGGTTTTCTATGTACACTATCATGTCATCTGCAACGATGACAGTTTTACTTCTTCCTTTTCAATTTGGATGCCTTTTCTTTTTCTTGTCTGATTGCTGTGGCTAGGACTTCTAATACTATGTTGAATAGAACTGGTGAAAGCAGACATTCTTGTCTTGTTCCCAATCTTAGCGGGAAAGCTTTTAGTTTTTGCCTGTTCAGTATAATATTGGATGTAGGCTTCTCATATATAGCCTTTATTATGTTCAGGTATGCTCCCTTTATTCCCACTTTGCTGAGTGTTTTTACCATAAATGGGTTCTGTACCTTATCAAATGATTTTTCCACATCTATTGATAAGACCATGTGCTTTCATCTTCCCTTTTGTTTATGTAATATATTACATTTATTGATTTGTGAATATTGCACAATCCTTGCATCCCTGGGATAAATCCCACTTGATCATGGTGGATGATCTTTTTAATGTAATGCTGGAGCAGTCTGGCAATATTTTGTTGAAGATTTTAGTGTCTATGTTCATCAGAGATATTGGACTGTAGCTTTCCTTCTTCATTGTGTCTTTATCTTGTTTTGGGATTAGGATGATGCTGACCTCATAAAAAGAGTTTGGGACTCTTCCTTCTTGGATTTTTGGAATAGTCTGAGAAAGACAGGGGTTAGCTCTTCCCTGAAATGTTTTGTAAAATTCCCCTGTGAAACCATCTGGTCCGGGGCTTTTGTGTGCCTGGAGTTTTTTGATTACTGCTTCAATTTCGCCAGCTGCTTTCAGTCTATTCAGGTTTTCTGCTTCTTCATTCAGTTTTGGAAGATTATATTTTTCTAGAAATTTGTCCACTTTACCCAGATTTTCAAATTTCTTAGCATAAAGTTGTTCATAGTAATTTCTTACAATTCTTTGTATTTCTATGGTATCCGTTGTAATTTCTCCTCTTTCATTTCTGATTTTATTTATTTGCATTCTATCCCTTTTTTTCTTGATGAAACATCAGGGAAAAAAACACATTTACTATAGCAACAAGAAAAATAAGGTACCTAGGAATAAACTTAACCAAGGAGGTAAAAGACCTGTGCTCAGAAAACTACACAGCCCTGAAGAAAGAAATTAAGGAAGAGACAAATAAATGGAAGTATATTCCATGTTCATGGACTGGAAGTATTAACATCATCAAAATATCCATACTACCCAAAGCAATTTATAGATTCAATGCAATCCCGATTAAATTACCAATGACATATTTCAGAGATATAGAACAAACATTTCAAAAATTCGTATGGAACCATAAATGACCCCGAATAACTGCAGCAATTTTGAGAAAGAAGAACAAAGTAGGAAGGATCACAATGCCTGACATCAAACTATATTATAAGTCCACTGTAATCAAAATAGTCTGGTACTGGCATAAGAACAGACCCATAGATCAATGGAACAGAATAGAGAGCCCAGAAATGAACCCATATGTCTATGGTCAATTAATATTCAACAAAGAGGGCAGAAGCATAAAATGGAGTAAAAATAGACTCTTCAACAAATGGTGTTGGGAGATCTGGATAGCTACACAGAAAAAAATGAAACTCGAATACTAACTTACACCACATACAAAAATATGAAGAAGGATAAAAGACTTAAATATAAGTCATGACACCATAAAAGTCCTAGAGGTGAACACAGGCAAGAAAATCTCAGATATTCCATGCAGCAATATTTTCTCCAATATGTCCCCTAGAGCAATGGACATAAAGGAAAGAATAAAAAAATGGGACTTCATCAAAATCAAAAGTTCCTGCACAGCTAAAGAAAACATCATGAAAAGGGAACCAACACTGTGGGATAATATATATGCCAATGATACCCCGGACAACGGTTTGCTCTCCAAAATATATCAAGAACTCACACGACTCCACTCTAGGAAGAAAAAAACTCCAATTAAAAAAATGGGTGAACGACCTGAACAGATGCTTCTCCATGGAGGACATAGAGAGGGCCCAGAGACATATGAAAGAATACTCAGCATCACTAGCTATCAAAGAGATGCAAATTAAAACCACAACGACATACCACTTCACACAGGTCAGAATGGCCATCATAAACAAATCAACAAACAAGCTCTGGCAAGAGTGTGGGTAAAGGGAACCCTAGTGCACTGTTGGTGGGCATGCAGACTGGGTGCAGCCACTGTGGAAAACAGTTTGGAATTTCCTCAGAAAACTAAAAATGGATCTGTCTTTTGACCCAGCATTTCCACTGCTATGATTATACCCTAAGAATCCTGAAACACCAATTCAAAAGAACCTATGCACTCAATGTTCATAGCAGCACATTTTACAATAGTCAAGAACTGGAAGCAACCTAAGTGCCTAACAGTAAGTGAGTGGATCAAAAAACTATGGTACATTTACACAAATGAATTCTACTCAGCAGAAAGAAAGAAGGAGCTACTACCTTTCGCAACAGCATGGATGGAACGGAGAGCATTATGTTAAGTGAAATAAACCAGGTAGTGAAAGACAGATACCATATGATCTCACCTATAAGTACAACCTAATCAACAAAATAAACAAGGAAAAATATAAAAACAAAATATAACCATCAACATTTAAATAAAAAACAAGCTTACAGTAACCAGAGGGGAGCAGGGAGGGGGATGGCAGGGGAAAGGGAGGGGAAGTGTCATCAAGGAACATGCATAAAGGACACATCGACAAAGCCAAAAGGCGGAAGGATTGAGGGTGTGAGGTGGGGGTGTGTGGAGCATGGGAAAGTGGTGGCAGGAAAATGTTGACCAAAAAAAAAAAAGTGGACAGTGAGAGGCTGAGCGTAGTGTGGGAAATTAAGAAGCCAAAGAACTGGTGTGTGCAGCCCATGGACATGGACTAAAAGGTGCGGGGATGATGGGATAGGGTGCAGGGTGGAAGGGATAAAGCATGGAAAAATGGGACAACTGTAATAGCATAATCAATAAAATACACCAAAAAAAAGAACAGCTATTAAGGGACTATAACTTAGAATTTTAGGGTATCTTTCAAATAAGACAGAAGAAATTCTAGAAGCTATAAATAAAAAGACTGACATCTGAATACAAAAAAAATTAAAAAAGAAATCACTCTCTATTAAGGTTAACTTACAGTGCACTGTGATGTGTTTGTAGCCTCTTTGTAACGTGTTTTAAAATTCACATACAGCAAATTCACAGAAACTTTTTGGTATACTATCTGATACCAGAATTATGCGTATTATTTTTAAGGAACATAATTAGTTTTATTTATTACTAATATAAAAATAAAATAATGAAATTGTATTTTTTTATTTCTTGGGAATTCATTAGTAATATTTAGTAATGAATTTAAATAATTGTTGGGTATTTAATAATCTATGTGAAAGCAACAGTAGAATATTTTATACATTTATATATCTACTTATGTATAGTTTATATATCGATCTTATTTAAATAATAAAGTTTAAATATCATAGATATTTAGAACTTGCCCTGTAACTTCAAACTGCTGTCTAACCAGTTATTTTTACTAATAGTAAACTATTTACTTTAGTGTAGAATCAGTCCCAGTATGTTATAAACTATTATTGGAATATATATCTTTTTCATAAAAATTTACTTTTGGGAATAATTATTATGTTACATACTACTGAGCATAATAATTTTTAAAAAGCTAGAAGGCCAAATATTTTAAATATAAACTCTTGATAGGATCTCAAAAGTATCTCTTCTACCTCATCATTTTTTTTCCTTGCAGGATCAAATATCCTCATCAGTACAATTTAAAAATTTTAAATGCACTGAATCAGGTCTAAGTTCCCTTGGTTGCTTCTAAAAATGTCATTATTCAGTGCATTCATTTTAATCTTTTGGATTTTAAATATATATTTTTCTCAGACCTATAAATATGTAAAATAGAGCAGTTCGTATTCAGTACATTACATGATAAATATATGTATTTGAACTTCAGTGAAAAGTACCCTGGTTATGAGAAATAAATGTTTATTATTTTGTAAAAATAGTTATGTTTCTTTTATTTTTATATTATAAAGAATGTATGATAAAACAATATAAATTCATTACATTTAACCATTTAATTTTTCATTCGATATTTGTTAAAGTTCTGAGTTTTTTATACTGACTAACAAGTAAGTCAATAGATTTCTAATAGATTTCTAAGTCTTCTCATAACTTTGAAAAAATTAATGGCATATTTATATATGCCGAAGCCACTTAACTTTCAAAAATATAGCTAACCATTTCTAACTTGCTGTATCAGTCATCTATTAGCATAATAAAGCTGTATAAACCACCAAAAAACTCCAGAACTTAACAGCATAGTGATGTTCTCCTTTATGTGTGCAAGCTGGATGGAGTTGGGGTGATTTGGGCTGGGCTCCTCAGGGCTTAGCTCTACGCTCCAGACCAAGTACGTCCCATGTGTCTTTCATCATCTCAGGACCAGGGGACAAGCTGGAACATGATCTTGGTATGACCATGGGAAAAGTGCAGGGAAGCAGCCCAGTGCACAAAACATATTTCAAGTTTTTGTTGTTGTAATGTCTTTTAACATTCAATTGGCCAAAGGAAGTCTTAAGTGGGGAATTATTGTATATCTACCTCTAATCAGAGGAACAGCAAAGTCATGTGGAAAAAGACAAGGCGGAGGGGGAGTATTGGGGACAGCAGTTCAACCTACCAGTAGTCTCTGAAAGTTGTGATAGAGTCAGGAGATCTAACTCAGCACTTAGTGTCATTACAGTAATACTACTGGCTGCTGTCTTCAGAAAGGAAGATAGACTATAGAGGTTGAGGTATTCTATTACTGCCCTTATAGTTTTCCATGATATCATCATAAATGAAAATGAAAACAATTCCACTCTAGAAATTCCTCTGATATATTTTCATTTCAAATTCTATTTCTTCCTTGCCTCTTAAATTTTACTCTGTATACAATGTACCTAAGCTAGCATGTCCCCTAGAACTTGTGTTCAAATTTATAACAATTTCCTTTGTTAATGTTTTATCTTGGGATGGAAGAATGTAGTATTAAATTAAAAATGTAATTAAAATACTGTTGCCTCTATGTAATTATTTTTGGCTTCTAACCTCTCATTATATTCATTCCAGATACTATTTTTCTTTTCTAAATATCCTTTGTCTTGTCCTTGTTTCTTTTACATATACTTTAATTAGATACTATTTAAGTCCTGAACTCATCATTATGTTATCACATTGCATAATTTGGTTTATTAATTTTTTTCTTTTCTATCTCATTGCCTCCTCACATACAATTTGTAAGAGAGAATTAAAGATCCATGTAGTGTGGAAAGACTATGCACTTGACCTTAGTTCAATAGGTATTTTTTTCAATATGCTTAGTTTTACTAACTTTTAACTGGAAATAAATTTAGATGTACAAAAAATTGCAAAGATATTACAGAGATTTCCTACATACTCTTTACTCAGATTCCACTCATGTAACAACTTACATTCATGATACTGTACAATTATTAAAAGTAATAAATAAATATTGACATATTGTTAACTAAACTATTGACCTTATTCAGATTCCCCCAGATTTTTCACAAATGTCCTTCTGTTCCAGAATTCAAGGCTAGATATCACATTGCATTTAGCTGTCCTTTCTTCTTGATCTTCCCCAATCTGTAGCAGTTCCTGAGACAGTCTTTGAGCTTATCAATTGCTTCTCATTGTCTGGAACCTCAAACTAAACTCTATTGTGTGATTTTCATACTTTTGGATTTAGAGTTTGGTTATTGGATAAAAATTCCATATAGATATTCACTCAACCATTTCTTCCAATCTATTAAGAACTATTTTTCATATCCAAGCCTTTTTTGGGTTGCATTGTTTACTCACTGACTCAAGGATAGGCAAAATTGGTCCCTTGGAATATCATACTTGGTTTTTAACAGCCATCTTATTTCCATTCCTCAAGTCAGCCCAGCAACCAAGAAGGAAGGAAGGAAGGAAGGAAGGAAGGAAGGAAGGAAGGAAGGAAGGAAGGAAGGAAGGAAGGAAGGAAGGAAGAAAGAGAGAAAGAAAAGGAAAAAAATTATGCTTTCCCTACAGAACCAAGGATACACAGTCTTTTGATTAACCTCAGAACTTTTTTATTTCTTTGATCCCAGAAAGTTTTGTTTAATTGCTCACCTTATTTTCCCCCCTGTATTCTGCATTGCCAATGTCCTTACCATCTTCTCCAAAGGAAGTCCTACTGCTTAAAACAACACATGAAATATGAAGATAATGACCATGTTTCTTTAAACTATCCATTGGCCATTGTCCTCATCATATTAACAGTGGGAAAGATTTTCTTTATAAAAATATTTTCTTTTTTTTAATATTTTGACATATATAATGAGTAAAGGTATTATGATGATTAGATTTATATAAACTAGTAGAAACTGTACTTTACTTTTAACTTAGGAACTGTTATGGAATTTTAATTATATAGCATTATTCAGTCTCTAATTTGATTGAAGTAGGAACCACATTCATCTTCAGTTTATTTAAAAACAATATTGTTTATTTAAAATCAATACCATTTATTTATGTCTTTACCTTAGAGTTTTCTTTTTAAGTGCTATGTTCCACATTATTTTCCATAAAGATCACTATGTCCTTAAAAATTTGCAAACACATCACTTTGACTTTACAGTCCCATACAAATAACAGAAGGGCTGAACCATGATGTATATAAATTTGCTCTCTCTGCCTGTCACCTCTCTGCTATTTTCCAAGGCTTATGAGGAGCTGCCCTGCTATAGCTGCACTACCAAGCAGGTCATGTGCCATTTTCACTGTAGCACCGTTTTGTATTAACACTTAACTGTTAAGACATTATGCAATATGGGAAGTTTCCTACAACATAAAATTCTCACTTCTGCATCTGATTTGAATTAGCAGTATCAGGTGTGGGGGCCAATGCTTGGTCTAGATAAGAAAAAACAGGGAAATAAAGGTGAAAATAAAACATTCTATATTAAGCCATAGCTCAAAACAATCATAAGAATTATATTTGCATCCCAAAGCACATTTAGCAAAATATAATTATCTGTTACTCTTCCCAGAGTTGCCCTTTTCATAGTCACTTTCCCATAGAGTTCTGGTTTATTTGCAAAATGGAAGATTTGGACCTATGATGTGACAGTAATTGAAAGATGTTATTTTGTGTCTCAGGGTCCTAAAAGCCTACATAATTTGTGCATGTAATTAAAGAAGTCTACAATCATCATTAAATTATCTTCCTTTCAAAGTTTAAGTATTTGTATATTATTATGCTTTGGGGGGAAGATGGAAAGTCATTTGGAAAAGCATTTTAAGAAAGATAAAATAAATTAGTTCGCTTCTGTAACACCAGCATGTGGTCCTGGAAATTTCTCCCCAGACTTCTTCTTGGAATATCCTAGGCTTTAATGACTCACTATAAGCCTCCATGTCTTTTCTGACATGTGGCACCAAGTATTTTGGATCATGCCCATATTTGAAATCATCAGTTCTAATTAGTATCAATGTTTCATTGGTTTTACATGAAACCATGGGGACAGTGCAAGTACTGTGATAAAATAAAAATATAGGGAAGAACCCATCACACAGGCATTAGATAATGAAATATAAAATGATGTCCATTTCTAATGCTTTAAAATCCTAGGAATATTATAAGTCTAAACTTCTGAGACTAAGAAGGAAGTCTCAGAAGAATGTCACAGTCCAATAAAACCATGAAACACTGACTGTTCTCAGAAGGAGCATCAGCCAATGATCTCACTGTCCAGGAGACAATGATACATAAGTGACCAACAATGGTTGGTTTTCAGAGATTAATAGAGTCCATTGGCAACACTTTAGCATGTATATCAAAGTTTCATCTTCTGGTTTTAAAAAAAGACAGAACAGTACCAGACACAAGAAAGAGAAAAAGTAGCCTCTGCAGAGGAAAAGTTCAAAAATATAAACAGGGACTTCTAGTCAAGATGGAGGCATAGGGAGGAGACACACTTCACCTCCCCACACAACCACAAGAAGAATTACATCTAACCTCAAAATAAATAACACCCAGAACTGCCGGAAAATCAAACTGTGTATGGAAGACTGACAACCAAGGATTTGAAGAAACCAATCCATCCAGATAGGTAGGAAGGGTGGGGATGTGGAGTCAGGGCAGAGAGGCAAAGCGATGCAGTGTGGGACAGAGAAGAGGTGGCAGTGTCAAATAGGAAGTCCTTCACTCATGTGTGGTGGAAAAAGATCAGGAGGGATACCTTGGGACAGAGTGATCCCAGCCCCAGGGCAGACTGCACAGCCCAGAACTCCAGCACCAGGAATATAAAGCCCCATAACTTCTGGTTGTAAATACCAGTGAGGGTTGGGGCAGTGGAAGAAGCTGCCTGTTTCTTAGGAGAGCCCATTTAAAGGGATCGCAGACTTTGAACATACTCAAATCCTCCCACTCCAGCTTTCACCACCTGGGCAACAGCTGGAAGGGCGCCAGTCACATACAGGAAGTGGGTGAAGTGACTAGTAATGGAGCAAGTGCCAGATAAACCTCTGGAAGCCAGACAGCGGCTTTGTCCCCTCTCTAAACCCTCCCCCTGCAACACACACAGAGCCACAACACAGTTAAGTAGGTTGCCCTGGGACATCTCCAAAAATGCCAGCTTCCAAATCATAGGGATGCCAGAAGGAGAAGAGGAAGAGCAAGAAATTGAAAAATTATTTAAAAAATAATGAAAGAAAACTTCCCTAATTTCGTGAAGGAAATAGACATACAAGCCCAGGAAGCACAAAGAGCCCCAAATACGTTGAACCCGAAGAGGACCACACCAAGGCACATCATAATTACAATGCCAAAGGTTAAAGATAAAGAGAGTATCTTAAAATCAACAAGAGGAAAGCAGAGAGTTACCTACAAAGGAGTTCCCAAAAAACCATCAGCTGATTTCTCAAAAGAAAATTTGTAGGCAAAAAGGGACTGGCAAGAAGTATTCAAAGTGATGAAAAGCAAGAACCTACAGCCTAGATTACTCCATCCAGCAAAGCTATCATTTAGAATGGAAAGACAGATAAAGTGCTTCCCAGGCAAGGTAAAGCTAAAGGAGTTCATCATCACCAAGCCATTATTATATGAATTGTTAAAGGGACTTATTTAAGAAAAAGAAGATCAAAACTATGAACATTAAGATGACAGTAATCTCACATATATCAACAAGTGAATCTTAAAAACAAAAGCAAAAACTAAGCAAACAACCAGAACAGGAACAGAATCATAGATATGGAAATCATTTGGAGGGTTGTCAACTGGGAGGCAGAAGGGGGAGAAAGGGGGAAAAGGTGCAGGGATTAAGAAGCATAATTAGTAGGTACAAAATAGACGGGGGGGTGATAAGAATAGTATAGGGAATGGAGAAGCCAAATAACTTATATGCATGACCCATGGACATGAACTAAAAGGGGGATTTCTGGAGGGAAGGGGTACCAGGATGAGGGGGGCAAAAGGGGAAAATTGGGACAACCCTAATAGCATAATGAATAAAATATGCTTAAAAATAATAAAAAGACAGCAATTCAAAAAATATATGAAAAGGAAGGAGGGTTGTTGGGAGCTTGTAAAAAAATGAATAGAGCAATGAAGCTAAGCAATACCACAGAAAGACAGTAAATTTTGATATATCATATTTTGTGCAGCAATGGAAGTTGGTTTCCTGGAAAAGAGATGAAGATGGCCTTGGGGATTGATAGAAGCAAAGAAGCAGGGAAAGAAAATATGCTGTATAGAGTCTTGTAGTTTGGAATCTGAGTTTAACTTTTAAAAAGTCAGATTTCATAGGAAATAGATGGACCGAAGAAAAAAAATAAAATTTTCTCACATACAATTGAGTATATCTGAAATTCTGCTACTCTGGTATTTTAGTAAATCCAGTCTTAAGTTAGATATTTAATTGTAGAGTTTACTGCACAATACAAATTTTTAAAGCAAAACAAATTTAGGAAATGTATGTAAAGACACTGCATAGTTATTCTTATTAATTTAATGCTGATGAACCTGAAGAGAAATTCGTGACTACATTATCCACTCACTCTTGTTGAATATTTGTAGGACATAAAATGTCTAGGCTTTCTTAATAGAGAACAGCCATCTTTTATGTTCATATTGTCGATTGTCAATCCCTAAAGTGCAGTATGTATATGTATCCCTGCTTTACGATTCCTACATCCCTGGCACTTTCCTTGTTCCCAAGTTCCACATCCACACTAAATATAATACAATACATTTTCTTATCTTTTCTCCTGTGCTGACAACTACAGTTCCACTCCAGTTACATTTCCTATTTCAGGCTTGGAGCATCCAGCTCTTTCTTGATGCTCTGCATTGACAATAATGGCCAGACGCTGTGTAAGTGACTACATAATAAAGACTTATTTCAATACAGATAGTGACACAGAGACCAGTATTCTTATACCATCTGCTACCATGTAAAAAGAATATCTCACAGAATAATTTTTTTAATGTTCATTGTTCATGCGAATTTGAGCCATTATACAAATTCTTATTCAGTGTTCTATAATATTGTAAGTCAAACATCACAAGCCACATTTGCCCTTAACGATACATCATGAATATTATTTCCTTTTGTAGTAACTGTGTTTTATCACCTATGTAAGTTATCTATTGCTGTACAACAAATTACCATAAACCTTAGCAGCTGAAAACAAGTATTTCTTGTATCATATGTTCTGCAAGTTGGAAATCTGAGCACAGATTATCTGAGCATCCCTGGCTCAGGTTCTTCCACAGGCTGCAATCAAGGCATCAGCTGGGGCTGCAGCCTCATCTGAAGGCTCTACTTGGGAAGGATCCACTTCTAAGCTCAAGCACATGATTGGGGACAAGGTTCGATTTCTTTTGGGTTTTGGACTAAGTGTCCTGGTTTGTCACTCACTGACTATGACTGGAGGTCTTCCTTCTTGTCTGTGGCACACTGTATAGCACGAGTCACAACACGCCAACTGCCTTCTATTACAGTGAGTAATTAAATGAACAAGAGAGAGCGTGCAGGAAATCTCTTTATGACCTAATCCCAAAAGAAACACTCTATCCATTTTTGCCATATTCTAATTGTTAGAAGTGAGTCACTAGGTCCAGTTCACATTTGAGCTCAGAAGATTACAAGAGGGCATGAGAATTAGATGATGGGGACCTTTGAGGCTATCTCAGGGGCTGCCTACCACACCGTGTTTAACCAGTCATCTCCCAAAACCACATGGCAAACAAAAACTGAAATGACCCAATGACTCTGGCCTGCGTAACCTCCTCCCTTTTGAGAGTGGGTAGAACCTGTGAATGTGGTGAAATGCCAATCCAGTCATTACGTTACTTTATATGAAAGATTTGGCCATAAAAAGGCAGATTATCTACATGGACCTGTCTGTATCACATGAGTCCTTTCACAGCAAAGCATTTTCTGCATTTGGTGGCAGAAGAGGAAGTCAGAGAGAGTAGACGTTGGAGAGGGGTTCAAAGCAAAGGGGATTATTTATTATTGACTTTGAAGATGAAGGGGGCCACATGAAAAGAGACAGAGAGGAGCCCCTAAGACCTGGGAGGAACCCCAGGCTCACAGCCAGCAAGAGAGCAGGAATCACTGTCTTATAGCCACAAGGAAATGAATTCTTTCAACAACAAGAAAGAGCTTTGAAGCAGATACTTCCCCAGAGGCTCCAGATGAAAACTTAACTCAGCCAACACTTTGATTTCAACCTTGAGATACCTGCAGCAGAGAACCAACTCACATTGTGCCAGAGTTTTGACTTACAGGATGGGAAATGATAAATGGGTGTTGCTTTAAGCCACTTAGTTTGTGGTAATTTACTATGCAGCAACAAAAAAGAATATACTCAGGTAACCAATGTTTGCCTTCTGTACAAACATAAGCATTTGTGTAGTAGTTTTATCTTTTTGGATTTTTAAAACTGTATAGTACAGACATGCATATATGTATATTTATGCATACAAGAATCAATGAATATATATGCACATATACAATATATTAAATATCTATGTCAATAAATAACTATTTAATTTTTAAATTAATCTCTGAGGATTGCTTTCTTATTTATTGTAGCTTGACCGTTCCCTCAAGTTTGTAGCTAGCAATCTAAGCCAGTACTTCTTTAGTTTCATGGGTGGTGGTCAGCAAGCTCCAAAATATTTTCCTATTAATACTAATGCTTTAGTTATTTGCCTCACTCTCATTCTCTCACAAGTACATAGTAGAGTTTTCCAGGAGCTATACAAAGTGTGATATCACAACAGATTGGATGTAGAAGCAGCTATGACAATCCAGGTATCTTCATTAATGAAGATATTAAAGAGGTTTACAAAATGAGAACAATGCCAATATTCCAGCTCTTGTCATTCTAGAAAATGTTATTTTCTATAAGAATATCCTTTATCTTAACAGATAGCTGATTTACTGTCATTATTGTAAAATGAATTAATATGTGGTGATTTTACATTTTCTCAATATTAATTGTCTATATGGTAAATATTAGTAGGTAAAACCTTTTAAATTCTCTTATGATTCACAATAACTTTTAAAAGTGTTAAGTAACCTGAGACAAAATACTGCGAACTCCTGATCTAAAGGAGTTCTGTAAGTGCTTTAATAGTTTACCTAGTGGATGAATCACACTTTACACTGGGGTGTTTGTTGATTTAGTGACTGTGAAGTCCTACCTTTTGTTTCAAAGAGTTCTAGCAAAATGCAGAACCTAAAATATACATACCTTTGATGCACCAGATCAAAGTCTAAAGGAAGCAAGTTGTGAAAGGAAAAAGGGGGAAATAATTAGTAACTCTGTTAATTGGAGAAGTCTAGGTTGATCCTTTTGTAACAAAACAAAACACAAAATATCAGAACATTAACACATGAAAAGTGTAGGTCTCATTCATACTGCTGTCCACAATGGAGCAGGAGGGTGGAGGGACTTTCCTCCATGGGGACCAAAGGAAAGTGTAAAACTATTCAGACTATAGACAATTTGTTTAGAAATGTATGAGGTCAAATGAGAAAAAAAGGCACTAACACACATTATTTTAAGACAATACTCAAATATACCATATTAGTGTTGTGATGAAAACTAGATCACTTTATGTGGAGAGAATCCGGAAGAATCATATAAAAGAATTTAAGGGTTTTTTTTTTTTTAAGACAATTTAAGACAGAAGTCTCTGTTAATATCAATTTTTTTCTTTCTCTTTGTCAGTACCCACACTTGCCTCTAATATCAGTTAAATTTTTAAGAAACATGTATTTTAGATGGAAGATTTTAAATGTTCAAAAGTAACATTTTTACAGAATTGCTTGAAAAATAATTAGATTCAAAATGTGCATTTAAGTTTCAAACTGGCATTTGCTGCCTAGCAGATTTTTTTAAGCCAATAAAGCACAATAAAATTTTACAGATGACAAATCTAAAAGGTCTTAACTTTTTCATCTAACAGTCTATTGTAGATGCAAGGGAAAGTGGATGACATATTTGAACAGTGGTGAGCTTTTCAGAACATGAGATTTTCAATTATTTTTAATCTCCAATTCCACTTCTAAGATGAAGAAAGATAGCAACAGAGTTTTTCCTGAGTATTTGAATATATGAGTTAGATGCTCAAATGTGAAAGTAATACACTAGTGACATTCACATAAATCAAAAAAAGATAATCCCCAAATAATTTTAGATACCCAAACTAAAGTATACAGATTAGTTAGAAGCATTGTATCAATGTTAATTTCCTGGTTTTATTCATTTTACTACAGTTAGGTAAGATTTTAACATTTGGGAAAGCTAGGGGAAGGTTATAAGGAAGTTGTATTATTTTTAAACTTTTTATTAATCTGAAATTATTTCAAATGAATAGTTTACAATGTAATTTTGTTTGGAACTAGGTAAGAAAAAGCAGAGAGAAAAATAAAATGAAAACAAACACAAACACAAATGAAAATTAAAAATATAATGAAGCAGACTATTCAGACCAGTGGGAGAAATCAGTTCACGGGGTCAGAAAATGCACTTGTTATTTAGAAAGCGAAAAGGGATTGATTACGCATGATTTAAACTTACAAAAATACTACAATTACAAGAAGTATTTAAAATGAGTGGTACACAAGGTCTTTCTAAGCAGGAAATTTTAAATGAAAATAGTGACTATAAAAAGCAAGTAAGAATTCCATTGAAAGACTAATAGAAAAAACAAATAAACAAAGTAGGACAACAGAAGATAAATATAAGGCCAACAGTTATGAATAAGTATATCCAAAAGAATAAACATGGCATATAAATTCATGAAATGACATCCAAATTCAGTCCTAGTTAATAAATACAAAATAAAATAACATTGATAGCCTAGTTTGAGGAATCAAATTAGCCAAGATTAAAAAAGATGTATAATGAGACCATTCCTTATGACTGATGGATTTGTCAACAGGAATGACAATTTTGGAGGTCAATTTAGGAGTATCTAGCAGAATTTTAATGCACATAATCTTTCTTTTAATAATTTCCTTGCTGGAAATTTACAATATTTTCTGCTCTTGGCAAGAACCTAAGGATGTTTATTTCCTGAAAGCAGAAACGCTATGAGCAAAGGATTGCCTATTTATTCCCTACTGAAGTCCTAGAACCAGTGTTCAATGTTTTCGTGGAATCAATGAATCAATAAACCAATTGATAACTGTAGCATGTTTGTACAGCAAAAGCTCAAAACAAATGTCTATTAAATAACCTATTGTACCTTACATAGTATCGTGTATCAATTCTGGTTGTTTTTTAAGGAGAAAGATCTGTGCATCTTCAAGTTAAATGCAGAGAAAGCTTCATTCAAAAAAATAAAAATGAAAACCTTCAATTAATAGCGTACCACAAATAACTTTTTTTGTTTTCTTTGTATTGTCCCTTCAACTAAAGAAGTTGGGCTATTTCTTCCTCAATTTTTGAGTGAATATTTGAGTAGATCTTCATAATTTTCCAGTCACTCACAAATAATAAGAAGTTCACAGGTCATTTTCAGACAAGTGACACTGTTATTTCTGAATTAAAAATCCCCAGTCTAAAGTCATCCTGAGCTCATTCCAGACTTCTCGCCTTGGTAACTCCCTCTGTCTCCAGCCTCGGGAGTGTGTTGTGGGATGGGAGGGGTGCAAAACAGGGAACAAGTGTGATCATTCTTTTCATCTCAACGCTTGGGCATTTTTCTCTCCTCTTTACTCTCCTACAGTGCTTGTAAGTGCCGTGTGGAGGGGGTACAAGGAGAGAGGGAGGGGAGGCGAAGGTCAGACGCAGACACAAGCCCAGGCTGTGCCCTCTGAACGCGGCAGGTGTTCCTGCTGCGCTCCTTTTCATTGTCTTCTTGGAGCCTCTCTTGTGCTCCAAACGGACCGGGCCCAGGACCAGCTCCCCCTCAGCAGGCTACCCCACCCCCAGCCGGGGGCGGCCCCTGAGAAAGCGCTTCTTTTTTCCTGAGTCCCACTTGAGTGTCCAAAAGGGCCATCACTCGTCCCTGTTCAGCAAAGAGACTAATGAGATGTCTCATAGAATTAAACTTTCATATCCAGAGTGAAGGGCAAGAATGAAGTTTATTTGGAGCATTTTAAAATAACTGACATTAAAAGTGACATAAGACTTGACGTGTGCTTCTGGAATATACAGAGTCCCATTTGGATAAAAATTTTTAAAGCTATTTTTTCTTCTTTCAGGCTCAGTTGAGTTCAAACACTTGTTAAATGTAATGTGTTTATCCAATGTCAATAGTTGCAAAGGCATTTGGATAATAATCCATTTAATAATTTAAAAACTGGGAAAATGCTAGTAAAAAAACTTTTAACTGTCAATTTATTATTTATTTATTATTAATTCTAAAATACAGGCTTTTCTTTTTAAAGTAATAATATGCGTCATGCTCTATATAACTTTACATTTTATGTATGGCATTTTGATAAGGGTTTTATAAAAATAAATAGCACTTTTTCTAATAGTAAACATGAAATCTGGTGTTGTACCCAGTAGATATTGCTACAGAAGGAAGTGTAGGATGGTATATGTTTTTTAAAATCTATTATCAGCAACACTGTAATAATGGGCAAAAAAAAGTTCCTGAAACTCTTCCTTCTTGTGGACAACCCCAGACTAGAAATCAACTCTGTGTTCAACGAGATACAAGGACATAGATTAAGTACTTTTTTCATGTATAGACTATCCTAGCAACTTAGGGACACAAGTTCAATTAATTAATATAAATGAATGATTGATTTAACAGCATAAGCATGTACATATCTTGCTAAAATATTTAGCAAAAGAGTCAAAATATTAAAAAAACAAAAATTTAAGCAATATATAGATACTCTAAATTAATTTATAATGTTTTCCATAATTTCCAAAGTTTATTCAATGATTATCACAACACATTGTTCTATGGATAACATTTTCAAAGATTATCCCTAATATATAAGGGATAATGAGGTGAGCACAAACTATTACTAGATGAAAACAGCAAAGTCATTTCAATGTATTTTCCTTGTGTCATGTCACTATTGATTTAAAACTAACTTTTAATTTAATACTCTAGCATCTTAATGAAAAAAAAATGCTTCCCACATGAATGTAGTATAAAACTCCTATTTCTAGCAATGTGGCAGGTGACATACTCAGAAAATCCTTTTCTACAATGCTGGATGATATATTCAAACATGATGTTAATTGCAGAGGTAAAGAAGTAGAATAACTATCACGTACCCAAAATTCACATGAAACTGGAAACAAGATGTAGAAACCTGAGGGCGATGTTACTGCCGCCTCTCTGTGACTTTAAAATTGAAAGGCTGGAATTTGAATCTCATGAGAAGGTCAGTGACACACCCACTGGCATGCGAAATGAGGGCGTGGGACTGTAACACCACACAGAGTTAGTTTCCTCAAGGAACTCTATCTTCCATGAAAGAATGGGTTTTAGGGAGAAAGCCAAGTTACCTTTTCAGAAAGGGAGATAAGACATTTTTCTAGCTCTAGGTAGAAAAACAAACTGGTCTGGTCTGAGACCTCCTCCCCATACCACACTCTCTCACATCAATTTGCATGGCTAATGCAGGTTTGCAAGGGCTCCTGAGTGCTTTGAATGCCAAGCAAGTCCTTTTTGGAGGGACACAGTCAAGTCTAGTCACACAGGATTCCCATAGCCGAACCCCACTGCATTTAAGATCACAAAAATAAATTTAAAAACAAACTAAAGTAAACCATTGAGCAGAATCCATCGAAATAATAAAGAATAGAATCAGACATCCCTCCGCCCCTTCCAAACCTCAGATGATGAAACTGTCGAGTAACAAATTGTAAATATGGAAAATCTTCTCCAAAAATCAGAAAGAATGTGAAAAGAATAATATCTTAGTGGAGTGGTGAAAATCGAGCAAATATATGCTGTGGTACTTGAATCATTCCAGCATCAAATCTAAAGTTCAAAGTTTCATCTAAATATTACCTAAATCAGGTATAAGTGAGATTCAAGGTATGATTCATCCTTAAGCAAAATTTCTCTCCAGCTGTGAACCTGTAAAACCAGACAAGCTCTGTGCTTCCAAAAATATAATGGTGGAACAGGCACAGGATAGATAGCCCTCCTCCAAAGGAAGAAATATAAAACAAGGAAAGTGCGATGAGTTCAAAGGAAGTCCAAAACCTAGCAAAGCGAATTCCATTAGACTTGAAAGGCTCAAGACTAAACCTCTTTGGTTGAATGCTCTGCCCGCCAGGCCCACTGGGTGGCAGTATCTCCCCCATAGCTCTGGAGGGTTTCCCTGTCCTTACAGCTTAAGGTACTACCCCAGTGTCTCAGTGAGGGTGGGGGCTGGGTGGGGACACACTGGCCCCTCAAAACCCCAAACCATCGAGGAAGCCCCACACTTTGAAACTAAGAAGGAACCAGCCCTGCCTCTGGGCCTGCGCTGGGAAAAGTCTGATGGTCTGTGAATCCACTTCGGCCTCACTTTTCAGTTTTCTTGAGGCAGTTCACAGCCCAGCCTACCGAGGGTCGCGTCTTCCACAATCCGAGAAGTCCAACATCCCTGTTTTCATTTTCTCCCACGTTTTCTGTTCACTTTTATTCACAATGAGAGTGTCTATGTTGATATAATCACATCTCTAATTCTGGCTTTTGCTGACAACAACATAAATATAAAGAGGAATAAAAGTTCAGAGCAATATTTTTTAAATTTTAAAGTACTCGTTTTCACCACTCCTATCCAGCACTGTTCTTAAGATTTTAAGAAGTGATTTAAGAGGAAAATAAAAGTGGAAAATAAACCTGAAGTAAGAATTCACCATTATTTGCGTATGCTGCCTACACAGACAATGAATTTCTAAAAACAATTAAATTAATAAGATACGTAAGCAAGGCTGACGATTAAAAGATAAACATATTAAAAGTAATAGAAGATTCATAACCTGGAAGAAATATTAGAAAAGTATAAAAAATATAATTTTAGAATGCACTTAAAATAGTAATGGAAGATAAAATACCCAGGAACAAACATACTAAATGTTTGTATGAATTTTATAAAAATTAGTTACGCTTTATTTTTGTATTTATTTTTTGTATATTTTATTGATTATGCTTTTACAGTTGTCCCAATTTTCCCTCTTTGCTCCCCTCTTCCTGCTATCCCCCTTCGCTCCAGCAATCCCTCCCCTTAGTTCGTGTCCATGGGGCTTGTGTTAAATTCTTTGGCTTCTCCATTTCTCTTGCTTTTTTCAATTCCCGCCCCCCACCCCACCCCCATCTATTTTGTTGCTACCAATTATGCTTCTTAATCCCTGCACCATTTCCCCCTCTCTTCCCCTTCCCCCTCCCAGCTGATAACCCTCCAAATGATCTCCATATCTATGATTCTATGATTCTGTTCCTGTTCTGGTTGTTGGCTTAGTCTGTTGTTTTTGTTTTTGTTTTTTTTTAATTCAGTTGTTGATAGTTGTGAGTTCATTGCCTTTTTAAAGTTCAGGATTTTTTAAAAGAACTAAATGAACTGCAATATTGCCATATACAAAGATTGGATATTAACATGTGTTAAGATGTCAGTCAAGCACAAACTGATTCATAACTGTAGACAAACTTCTAAATAAATTAGAAAAACATGAAGAATATTTTTATGGCCTTAGGAAATAATTTTTTTAAGAAAACACAAGCAAAGCATGAATAATAACAGTAAAATTAAAAACATTTTTGCTTCCAAAGGCAGTTTTTAAAAATAAATGAAACTTTCAAACTAAAATATTTGTAATATTTACTTCAATAAATAATTTACTTTTCAAAATAATAAAGAACTCATAAAAATGAAACAACTGACCAATCCAACAGAAAAACCAAAAGACAAAATATTCAGGCAGTTCATAGGAGACGATATCCAAATAACCAATAAACATTTGAAAAGTTGTTCCAACCCTTAGTAACCAAAGATCACCAAATTAAAACTAGAGAACAATTAATTTATGTTAATTACAATTTAATGCTAAACAGATTGGTAAAAATTAAATCTGAAGATACCATGTGCTAGTGAGGATGTTAGGAATCAGATTATTTATGCTGCTGGAAGTACTGGTGTATGATATTTGAGAACCAGTTTGACAATATCTAGAAATATTAAAAAACTGAACTCAGAAATTCCAGATATTGGTATATCCTAAAGAACTGTTGAATCATCTGAACAAATGACATGTATACAAATGTTCAGAGCAATATTGGTTTCCTTTGAAAAAATATCAAAAACAATATTAATGCTCATCAGCAAGAAAGTAGGTATTAAATTGTGGTATATTCTTGCAAAATAATAATATACAGTGAAAATTACTACATTTCAGTCACATGCACTCAAAATACTGAATATAATTTGAGAAGAATAAAAGTTAGAATATAGAAAAATTTTGTCAAGCTTTAAAATATGCAAAAATAAACATATTGTTTACATGAAAAATTAACACCAAATATAGGAACTGGTTATCTGTAGTGAGAAAGGCTTCAACTGTACTTTAATGTTTAACTCAAGTTGACACTAAATAATTTCAAACTATAAAACAATATAAGTAAATATATTACAATTTACATAAAATTTAAATTTATTTTCCCCTCCCCTCAAAATATTTAAAATATATGCAAGAATTTAAAATTATTTGAAATAGATAATCCTGAGTTGCCACTTTATTCAGATACAAAAAAATGTTTTAGAAATCATAATTTTCATTGTAACTATTACTTTTTCTAATAAAAAAACAATGATCTCCTGTCCTTTTTCCATGGATATTGAGTCATTGAAAAATAATTATTTCACTGCAAATAGCATTGAGCATTACTAAAATCAAGCTCTACTTCATCTACTAGGAAAGCAAATAAACCATGATTTTGACAATTGTAAAAATAAGAGTTAACAATTATAAATTAGTGTTACTTTTGTATGCAAGTGATATAATTGGTTATAATTTTATTAATATTATATTAACATTTATGAATTGTATAAATATGATTATTAAAGTAACACATGAGAGAATAAACTAAAAGGTATTAATTAAATGATATAGTATTTGGTTGAACATTTGTTCATGGTTTTTTAGCCAAACATGGTAAATATAAATGTTTTTCTAAAATCAGTAAAATAACAACATGATGAACTATATTCCCAATTAGTAGTAATTCAGCAATATAATTGAATGCAAATTGGTAAATTATCGAGTTTGTTTTTAAATATATATGTGAGATTTTCCTAGATTAGTAGATAGAAAAGTGAGAATCAACTTAAAGTATAGGTTATATAGCTCATATAGATTTACTGTTACATTCTATTTTATTACATTTATTCTCAATTTCAAATATTTTGAAAATACTTTAAAAATTTTACAATATCTGTTCACTTTTATCTTTTGCCACAAAATATGTATTATTCCAAATTTATTCATGAAACATTTACCACATGCCTTCTTAAAACAGTTTATTGATTGAGTTCTTAAATTGTTTTTAAAACTTGGGGTAAGTAATATCCATCAGGATATTTCATCATCATTTAATATATATTAAGCATGTTATATAATTTTAATATGTAAAAAAATTGTTGTGTAAATTATTTTTAGGCTGTTAATTTTTTAGACCTGCTTATCTCCAATATACAACTGTGACCTCTTCAAGAAATGTTAAGAACTTCCAATAAATTTTGTAAGTAAAGAAATGTTCACTCGTCTCTCTGAAACAAAAGAAAGCAGGAAAGAGCCTGCAGAACAGAAGAGGAAGAGGAAAGCCTATAGTCCATGTAACTAGGAAACACCATGAATTTTTAATTTTGAAGAAGTCCTCCCAGGGCCCAGGAGGAATAGGTTAAGCGAGCACGCCACAGAACAGGCTGGCCTCCTCACCTTTCAATTATTGTGTCACTTCAAACTGTGGAACAAAGCCCACGGACAGGTGGTCTCTGTAGTAGCTTACTGACTCTAAGCAGAAGCTGGAGAATGAGGAATTGAATGAGAAACAAACCGATATTGCCCTTTTCCAAAAAAAAAGGCTTTTGATGTAGTCATGTAAAGAGGGAAGCTGGGTTGCTGTGGCTCCACCAACACACACACACACACACACACACAGAAAGAGACTTAATATATTGCCCAGGGAGCTGAAAAAACATCTCTTTTTTTTCTGGACTGTATTCATATCTGCTTATGCAATTCATCATATTAACACATTCAGTAGAAAAAAACTCATGAAAATAATAATAATAAAACCTTCAAACAAGGTGGGAAAATGACTTGGAAATGTTCACACATTTATGATAAGTTGCAAGTGAAGACACCAAGAAAGTTCCTCACAGTCAGTGTATTCATTAAAAAATCTACAGCCAACACCATACTAAATGGGAAAACAGTACGAGCATTTATGTTAAAGTCAGGAACCAAACACAGGTGACCAATCTGGCTGATAGTAACAACATAAAACATGACTAAGGCTGTCCTGTACGACAAAAATAATGAAATATTTGAGATTGGAAGGAAAAATGAAACTATTATTGCTACAAAAATATGTTTATTTAAGAGAGTATTAGATACAATCTGTATCAGGAGATTATTAGAGAAAAATTCATCATATATTTCAACAACATTGTTGGTTGCAAGATCAATATGTAAAAATAGGTAGCTTTTGATGAAACAGCTGTAACAATTAGAACAGATATTTAATAAAATAAAAATTCCATTTTGGCAGCAAAATACCATAAAAGACACCTAAGTGTAAATCTTAACAAATATATATAAAGATGTCTATAAAATCAAAATTCATACTCTTCTGTGTACTTAGAATTAGTAAATGTGTGTTTCAAAACCACACTGTGCACCTTGAGCTTCTTTTTAAGTACCTACTGATGATGATATCGAAATATTTTAAGATTGGAAACAGTAGTACTCTTAAAATGATAAATTAAATAATTTATTGTCTAATATATATTTAATACATGGATTTCTATAAAACAGGTTATTTAATTTACAATTGGCATTGATGAAGAACTTCGAAAGCAGCCTAAAGGCTTTGCAAACTATTTTCTAACATTCAACCCCATTTTAGTTCCAGGCACACATTCCTGAACATTCCCAGATCAAACTGACACCTCCTTCGACATTGGCTTTATCTCAAGCACGAAAGTGGAGTGTCCACCATTCTGTGGTCCTCCTTCCCTCGTACATTTTTCTTTGCTCTGAACTTTCCTCTTACTACGTCTTTTGCTGCCTCCCCTAAATTTTGGTATGTTGTATTTTCATTTTCTTTTTTTCTAAGTATCTTCTGATTTCTCCTTTTCTTTTTCTCTGATCCAATAGTTGTTCAGTATCATGTTTTTTTAATTTATTTATTTCATTCATTTTTTAAATTAAACTTATTGGGGTGATGCCGATTATTAAAATTATACAAGTTTCAGGTGCACAATTCCACAACACATCATCTGTACACTATATTGTGAGTTCACCACCCCAAATCAAGTCTCCGTCTATCACCATTTATCCCCCCATACACTGCACCACTTCTCTCCACTCCCCGCCCCCCACCCCACCCAGGCATCACCACACTGTTGTCCCTGTCCGTGAGTTTTTTCTCTTTTTTTCTTTTTTCCTCAAAATCTCCCCCGCCCTCTACTCAGTCCCTTTGCTCTCTGACAGCTGTCAGCCTGCTCTCTATGAGTCTGTCACTACTTTGCTTGTTAGTCCATTTCGTTCATTAGATTCCACATGTAAGTAAAATCATATGGTAATTGTCTTTTTCTTTGTCTGGCATATTTCACTTAGCATAATGCCCTCTAGGTCCATCCATGCTGTAGCAAAGGGTAAGATTTCTTTCTTTTTTAAGGCCTAGTAGTATTCGGTTGTGTAAATGTACCACAACTTTTTTTATCCATTCATCTGCTGATGGACACTTGGGTTGCCTCCAAATCTTGAATATTGTAAATAATGCTACAATGAACATAGGGGTGCAAATATTCTTTCTAATTAGTGTTTCAAGTTTCTTCAGATAAATTCCCAGAAGTGGAATCACTGCGTCATAAAGCGGTTCCATGTTTAATTTTTTGAGATATCCCCATATTGCTTCCCACACTGACTGCACCAATCTGCATTCCCACCAAGAGTAGTGCATGAAAGTTCTCTTTTCTCCCTGTCTTCACCAATGCTTGTGTGTGTTTGCAGAGATCCAAAGCCATTAATTACTGCCAGGGCATGTCATTTGGCAATTTGGCTACTGCTCACAACCTTCTCTCTGAACTATTGTCTCCAAATTTAATTCTATACCTAATGAGCAAAACCTCTCAAGTTCTAAATACTTAGGTTCAAAGACCATTTGCAGGGAAAATATGTAAAGGGAGGTTTAACCATTGGATTAAAAGCCAGGGATCAAAGGTGTCCTTTCTAAAGGGACAATAGTTTAGATGAGTATGTGACTCTAGGTCAATAAATACTTTTACAGTGTTTCCTATTGAAAGGATGTAAGAAATTCTATACCTCTGCCCAGCATAATCTTTGTAAATACATTATTTGAAAGTCACCAATGAGTGCTCTCTTGGGCAGCACATACACTAAAATTGGGATGATACAGAGGTTAGCATGGCCCCTGCACAAGAAGGACATGCAAATTCATGAAGCATTTCATATTTTTTGGATTAAAAAAAAATGTGGTGCATCTACACAATAGAATACTACACAGCAGAAAGAAAGAAGAATCCCTACCTTTTGAGATAGCATGGATGGGACTAGAGGCTATTGTGCTAAGTGAAATAAGCAAGTTGATAAAAGACAAATATAAGAGGAATCTAATGAACAAAATAAACTAATGAGAAAAATTGAACCAAAGGCACAGAATCATGGAACAGACTGACAACCAAAAGAGGGTTGAGGGGAGATGGGTCAGATTGAAAGAAGGTGAAAGGATTAGTCAAAGAACATATATGAAGGACCCACAGACATGGACAACAATGAGGGGATTGATTATGGAAGTAAGGGGCAAGCTGGGTGGAGGGGGCAAAAGGGGAAAAAGTGGGATAACTGTAATAGAATAAACAAAAAATATTTTTTAAAAAGTCACCATTGATTTTTAAATTAAATTTCTTATGTAAATATTTACTTGCTTACATTTCATTAAATCAAGTTGTGCTCATTTGTGAAATAATATTTTATTGTAATAAAAACTCATGCACCTGGGCACAGAACTGTGATATTCTTAGGTCCAAATCATCTGGGACTAAAAAAAAGTATTATAAGATTAAAATATCTAGAATAAAACCAATCTCAAGATTGCCATCCAATTCATCCTCTCTTGATGGTTGAGATATTTAAAGTGCCAGGTTCAGCTAACAGAAGGCTTTGGAGGTGATGAAGGAAAGGAAAAACCCCACAAGGTTCCTTCATCAAAAGCACTTGTTGAGATGCACTAACCATTCATTCACCTAGGGCCTCTCTCCCCTAAGAGAATTGTTCCTCAGCTGCTCTTTCTGCTGTCCCTCACAGAATTTCTTATCCAAATTAGTTAAAGAGAAATGGATACTCTAGGTTACTGGTTAATATCAAACAGTAAGGAACAATAAAAATGGAAATAAATGAACTATAAAGAAAAGAAAGTCATATGTATGTGCTTTTAGACCAGTGATGCCTCCAGTTTTTAATAGTCCATCAAATGTTTTCATGAAAATCTAAGAATTCATTTATTGGAAGTAGGTTTATACAGGTTTACATACTTGTAATTCTATCAAAAACAAAATTAATGAGTTTAGACTAAAATATAATGTAAACTACAGTACACATATGAAGATACATGTAAGCACGCATGTATTTACACACTTGAATACTAATACTTTTTTTTTACATTAAGGGGGCATGGGAATTTAACGTGTGTCAGGGCAGAATATTTTCAAATTATCTCAAATAATTTTAAAAGCCTTGGAAGAGAATGTTCATTCTTAGTTAGAGTAATTGTCTTGTTTCTGGAAGTGAACAAATTCACTCTTCACCATCATCACATTAATTTTTCTGAACGAATAGTTCTGTCAAGGAATGAGCGGGCTCTAAAAAAACTCTTTCAAAAAATGTTTTGAATGGTGACTATTCAGGAAAGAGATTCAGTGACTGACTTCTATACTTACATAAATTACATTTCAAGACTCCTTTGTCATCTTTCCCTGGTGGTGCCTTAATGTGTTTCCAGCCTGACTGATACCATGCCAGTATATAAAGTTCATTAGTCTCAAATGCTCTTGCTCAAAAATTTACAAATGATATGATAACGTTACTAATTTTATAAGTTCAGCTTACTTAATCATGTGAATATTATTTTTGAAGCCATGAAAATTAAAACTTCATTAATAATTTACTTTTTTTCTTTACAGAGAACCTGAAATAATAGTGAGAGCTAAGTGTACATAAAATATTCATACTTTAAAAAATAATTCTGGTCAATTTACATTTACTCAGTCGGTTTATAGTCACCTGATTTTTAATTTCGAGACAAAGATTGATTTCAAGTATAAAAATAAATAAGCAAGACACTCGCGGCGAGATGACACCCACGGTGTATTCTATTCTATTTGCTATGTGTGACTTTTAAATGATAGCAGAAAGAAAATATTCTAAAATATTTTAATGAATTATAAAGGTTAAAATTCAAAACATTCATATAGCAGAATCTAATAATGGTGACCCTCGAAAATAACACAACCTGCCTAGAGGACTTGGCCATGGTGTGCTATCATCAAAATGATATGAAACACATTCAAAGGGAAGCTTATGGGTTTCTACAATATTGCTTTAAAACAATTACAATCAGACAGAAAGTACATTAAAAGGTGATGGAAAATTATACCTATATGTGATTCTGAAGAAAATGGGGAGATTCTTCAATGTTCAGTTTTGAAGACTGTTTTGAAGATTGTGCAATGACTTTTCACATGAAAAATGTGATAGGAAACTTTGAGTCACACTGTCTTAAAAATGTGTTGGTTCATCTTAATCATCTAATATATCATTTCATAGGTCATTCATTAATCCTTTCATGCGCAGAATTATATTAAAATAACTCTAGAATTTAAAAAAATAGCAAAGCTGTTACATTATTCCCAAAGACCTTAAAAATTCTAACTGTTAAACATGATATTCTGTTACTTGGTCAAATTAAAATGGTATCATAAACCTAAAAACAATTATTATTGTTTTGCATAACAACAGTATGGAGACCAGTGCAGAAGTAAACAAATGTATGATTGTAATCGATGAGCAGAGATGGAAATTGAGAGATTATAACGAGAAATTAAATTACACAGAGAGAGGGTTATTCATATATTTTAAAATTTGAAGTAATGATATATTGTGTTTTGATGATTTTATAGAGAAAGATACTTTTAGTAAGTTGACATCGGTACAATATTAACCTTAAAAATTATGTTTGCTAAGGAGAGGGGGCAGGAGGACAGGAATTTAAAAGAGAAAAGCTACATCAAAATACAACTTCTCATCTACCAGCAAATTTCCAAAAGCCTGACAACATATTCTATGGGCAATGCACTAGGGAACTAGGTACATTCATATAGTGCTGGTGTGAGTAAAATATGCTACACATAAAAAATAATAATGAAATAAACTTTAAAACCCCACCTCTAAAAATTATTAAGCGGAAGACCTATAAAATATGCCAAATGGATCACTGAAATTTTACTGTGCCTAGCAACCTGGGGGCAAAGGGACACGCTGCACCAAGCCTAATTAGCACCACTGGTGTTCAGGTTCCTGTGACAACACCTCATTCTTGCCTGTGCTGGCTGATTCTTTTAGGTAGGCAGCCTCTACGTGACAGGCTAGCATCTATGAAAATTTAGAGTTCCTTTTACAACTCAAAAACAGAGATCAATTTCTCGAAACACAGAAAGGAGTGCCTACTTTAGCCTTCCGAAACTTAGGCCGCTTCAATGATTACAAGTTAATTGATCTTTTCTCATCTGTGAAAAACCAGCCTAAATCCATGGCTTTCTCTAAGGAAGCTATAAGGAAAAGTGATCTTCTCTCTTTAGAAGTACATATTTTAAGACAACCTTCTGAAAAGGATTTTAAGTGTAAAAGTCCCCATCATCTCAAGTATACAGTTAACTTTCTCCGTAATTTCATTTAAATCGAAACCTTGGAAATATTCTCTCACAAGGTACTTTCAAAGTGAATCTTCAAAGAAACATTTTTTGGGGGGAACTATTCACAAGAGTATACACCTTAGATTTTTAGTGTTTTCTTTCATGTTTCTTTTGTGGAAGGAAATGAAATCGAGGTGGTAGAGAGCTGTTCTTCTATTGAGAGTTTGGGTGTGAGATTTATGTATTTGTTTTCTTGCTTTGAGCAGTGGAAATAGAGGAAAAGCTATCAAAAACTTCCTTGTGCATGGTTTCATGTGAGAGAATTTAATCTGAGTACCAGATAGCATCAGGCTTGCAAGTGTCTGACATTCCTGCCCCAGGGCTGTTTTTAAGCAATTTCCCCCTTTTCTTACCAATAAAATTTGTCATATAGCTCTACATGATGCCTTAATAAAAAAGGGAGAAGGGTAAATGGAAAGCCATGCTCCCACCTACTTAAATGTGAAAGGTGAAATCAACAAGACAAATCAAATTCTGACTTCCATGTAGAAAATAAGTGACATATATCACATGTAAATTTTGTGTTGTTTTGACTGCCATACTTCATCAAATTTATATACATCAGAAAAAAATCATGGATTAAGATTGTTTGAATTTTCCGTGAATTGTCTAAACCCTGATATTTCCCTTTATAAAAACATGTGAACATTATCAGTAATGGAAGTTTTCCTTTAATAACATTGGGGGGAAATTTTTAATTCCATGATCTCTATTAAGAGGAAATAACACAATGGAATTGCACCCAGAGCCATATGTGAAATACATGAATAACTTTTCAGAAATGACATCAACTGAAACGTTCCTGGTGATTTAAATACAGTCCTTAAACAGAAAACGGTCTTTATATCCACAGACAAAAATGTCTCTGATATTTGTTTAAAAATATTTTTTACTTGTTTATATCAAGAGCAGATTGAGGGCTACTAAGAAATGTCCTTTTAGCTAATGATGTAACTTAGTTAAATTATTTGCTATTGACTTTGCTTTTTTATTAAAGCATATGCATACCTAAACACCGTGCTTAAAGATGTGTGGATGGAAATGCCGCTCTAAAATTATTATCTTATTGTTAGGAAAAGTGAAGCATAAATATATCAAATGACCTGAATTTGTACTAACAGGCTGAAATAATGATAAATTTCTAGTATAATGTTCACTTTACTGTTCAGTGGTAATGGCTGTTACCACTGAAATACTTGGTATTTTGGTATCAGTTGATAAGTATTAATGAGAATAATCACAATAATTTGTTTTATGCTGTTTACTTTTCATGTTTGTTTTGCTTCAAAGTACTTCACAAACATTCTCAAAATGAAAATTTAGATTGTCCAATGTCACAGATGGAAAAAATATAACAAGAAGAAATTTAATAAAAGAGTCAACAATAAAGATTCAAGTAAGAATTACAACTTAGATCTCTTGAAAAGAAATTTAATTCAAAACTACTCATAAGATAGTGTCACTGCTTATAAAATTTTTTTGTTTTTGTTTAACAGCTTCACTGTGCAAGAACTTCATTTACCAGATTAGCTTTCAGTGGATTGTGCCACTGTCTGTTAAGGTTGTACACAATAATAGATGCACAGCCCATTAAGATAAACAATGTTTCTGTCTCATTAATTTATTTGATAATTCCTGTTGAGCAAACCAGATTACGTAACCTTTCCTTAAATTAAAATTTTAAGTTCACCAAACACACTGACCCCTTTCATGGATATTAGCATAATAGTAACAGAATTAATGGAATTGTTTCATGATATTATCAGAGCATTCATAAAGTAGCTCATATGGTGGGAGGTTACAGGGATTAAAAATAATAATTGGCAATTGGTTCAAAACCATACTTAGCTTCCCAGATGTAATGCTGCAATATCTCTGACTCCAGCTCCTGAAGGGATTAGGACACATTTACAGCAATTAAAAACACTCCCTGTTAGCTCATAAAAGGGTGAAAATCTGTTTTCAGTATCAGCTGCCATTACTGGTCCATTATCCATTTTCCCTCCGAGGGTTGTATGTGACCTTGGACCTCCTTAAACACAGGCTCTCCCAACACATCAGCCTTAAGGGGATAGCCATCAAAATGTAAAGACTACTTCTTAGTGACTAATCATGACATAAAGATAGAGCATTCAAGACAGACTACCTCAGAATGTTCAAGTAAATATGCAAAACTAATAAAACAATGCTGAAAATACACACCATAAAACATATGAGCAAATATTGTTAATATAACAAGAACGGTTTGCGTGACATCCATGTAACCTGGCAGCCAAGGAGAGCAGACTGGAAAGCACATGGATGAACTTCACTGTACTAGTCTGTGGGGGCAGTAGATGCCATTGAGTGAGCATGTGTGCTGTGTGGCCATTGCATTCAAAATAACTAAGTGAGTAGAGCAATCAATTTGCATCGAATTTTGCATTAAGCTTGAACGTTCCTCCACAGAAACTCTTCAGATAATTCAGAAGCCCACAGCTATGGGCAACTGGTGATTGGCAGCTTCCTCACGACATTGCGCTGGTTCCTGCGTCACATCTCATGCAGTTTTTTTGCAAAACATCAAATCACCCAGGTGACCCAGCCCCGCTAAAGCCCAGATTTGGCGACCTGCAACTTCTGGCTTTTTCCAAAACTAAAATCACCTTTGAAAGGGAAGAGACTTCAGATCATTGATGAGATTTAGGAAATTACAACGGGGCAGCTGATGGTGACTGAGAGAACTGCGTGAGGCCCCAAGTTGTCTACTTTGCAAGGGACTGAAGTGTTATTCTCCTATGTACAATGTTTCTTGTATCTTGTATCTTCTTCAATAAATGTCTGTATTTGTCATAGTGCATGGTTGTATACCTTCTGGACAGACCTTATATACTTATTATATCAATAATATTTGGAAAGTTTTAAGAAAAATCACAAGAATTAAGGTTCGACATATTAAACATAGAAAACGTAGGGAGTGCCTGTCATGTGCAAAGCACTATTGGTTGTTGGTGCTGCGGTCATCTCAAAGTTAACAGCAGAATTCTACCTACCAAGAGATTTAGAGAGGAGGTCCAATAGGTAATCTCTTCAAGGTGAGATGTGTTTAACGTCCTATAAGTGGGGCAAACCATGCTGGAGAGTTATAGCCACTTAAATCACTCCTAGCTGGAGTAGCCAGGGAACATTTAATAAAAAAAGGAACATATCATCTGATTTTTATCCTTTCAGGGGAATCTCAAAGTTATCTGGGTAAGTTAAATTTATAACAATGCAATTTCTGATCCAGGGCAGGGTGGAAAGGCATCCCTAAGATCTACATACCTCTCTGTTTCAGGCTGGTATGAAAAGTATGGAGACACTCATCTTAGGAAGCATGCATAGCTACAATTGTCAAGTCGATAGGTGGTAAATACAAGGAATTTTTTAGTTTTGACCAAAGCCAAAGATTGTTCTGTCCCCCTGATATGCTGTACTATTTGACCTTTCTTGGGACAAAATGAGAATAATTTGAAGTTCAATGGCTTACCTCTAGGAAAAGGGACTACATTCTCATAAAAGAAATGGAACCACCTGAGTAAATGCTTCCTGAGTTTCATGTTAGTTGCAGCCATTTCCACATTTCCTGGAACGTGATTCCACTGGTTAAAAATTCCCATGATGTGAAAACAATCTGAGATATCACAGCTATGCATTTTGTTTTTACCCAAGAACTTCCTCTCCAGATATTGATCCACTGGCTTCTCATCTCTCCCTTGAGCCACCTTAGTTAAAAATCATTACAGGGCACAGTAACAGTGGTTTCTAGCGCACAAGAGAAAGCATTTTTAGAAAGGCTAAAAATTCTTATTTTCATGGTAATATTAAACTTATCCATTCATTTTAGGAAGAAATATTCTGGTTAATCAAGGTTTAGTTAAAGAATCCTCTGAAACATTTCCTACTTATTAAATTAAAGAAGAAACAAGGTGGGGCTAATGTGGTATAAGTATTTTATTTAGCCCAAGGTAAAGCACACATGTCATCAGAAAGACTCTAAAGCAATCACTTAAAAGCTCTTCCTTACCAAACTTTCCACAGCAAACAAAGTTTTACTCTATTCTGAACTCAGGTCAGGAGGAAACACATGTTTTGCGTCTGCTTTATTCTGTCCTCATCACTGCCAAGTTAGTTATTTTTTACAACTTTAATTACTAATGTTTCTCGCATTTAGTGTAAAATATTTAAATTTGAATAACATGTTCAAATTATTGCACCACTTAATTTATAACTTATTCAAACTATAAATACTCAAGATTCTCTATTATCTGACTACATTAAGGTGCTCACTGTAACTGATGTCCAAAATTTTTCTGAATGCTGTAGAAAAACCTGTAGTTCATTCAAAATTCATCTAAAGCCCAAATTCTGTTCAATATCTTTATTATAGAAATTAACCACTATGATAGTAGAGCATGTAATTTTGCCACAATTGTCACATTTATCAGTTTGCATTTTGCTACTATCACTGCATATTTTATGATTTCTACATAAATATTTGTTTGTTGACTGAAGTATTCAAAGTCTGCTGTTTAATAAATGCCATCAAGTATTCTAAATTTTGCAAAAAAGAAAAGATGGGTCAGACATGAACATGTTACCCATAGATGTTTCTGTTCAATATGAAAGGTAGGACAATTACATAGAAATCTTTGATGTGGAACTGAGAATATAAAGCAAGATGAGAGGCCCAGATTTGAAGTAATAGGAGCTCATCAGTAGGAAAAGGGGAGCATCAGAAGCAGATTATGAAGAGTGCAGTGTACCATGTGTCTGGGAAGTTTGAGTTTTACTCTGTAAAATAAAAGGAATAAATCAAATTTTTCAACAGGAGAGTTAAATGGTCAGGTACAGCCTTAAGGAAAATTAACCTGACAACAATGGTTATGTTGAATCAGTCTGAGAATGGCTGGGATGTGGAAGAGAACTTATGTGAAACTTAATGAGAACCTAAGTTAGGGAAGTGTCCCTGGAAGTAAAGAGCAAGAAATAGATTTGAGATGTATTTTAAACGTAGATGTAGCTACACCCAGGTACTGACTGTTGATGAGGTTTTAGAGGTAGGGACAGGAATCCTTGGCGTCCCCAAGTTTTTGGAACTGAATGACTGAGAGTTTTGTGGTAAAAGAAATAGACAAACTCTTTTGTCTGAAAAAGATGGCAATTATGTTAGTAAGTCATACATCTAAATTTTAGTAGAAATACATACATTTCTACCACAAACTATAAGCAGGATTTTAAAATCTATTTAGAGATATGTGAAATCATGAAATAAAAGAACTTCTAGGGAAATGCATAGAAAGAAAGACAAAATGGGACAAAAACATCTATCTTTTTTAGGGAGATTCTTACAAAGGAGTTTACAGAAGGTTATGAGCTCCTGGATGGTAGGGACACACAGTATTGACTTTTGAGAGATTTTTACAGGGAGACTTTCAAAACATGATATTTAGTCGTTTCAAAATCTGTGCCAAAGATTTTATGTATGAGCTAAGTAAGAGGAGTAGATTATGTAATCCAGAAGTTTCTACACCAATATTTGCTTCTTTCTTTGTAATAAAGCTTTTTTCATCACAACATAATATCTTGTTAGTAGCATTGTTCATAATAATAATTGAGACTACATATGTGTGGTCTGTCCAGAAAGTACCCGGCTTCCATATACCATGGAAGTTTCCATGTACCATGAAAACTAGAGACATTTATTGAAGAAGATACAAGATACAAGAAACATTGTACATAGGACAATAATGCCTCAGTCCCCTTCAAAGTAGGAACCTTGGGACCTCACACAGTTCTCCCAATCACCATTACCTGCTGCATCATATATTCCTGAATGTCATCAATGGTCTGAAATCTCTTCCCTTTCAAAAGGGATTTTAGTTTTGGGAAAACCCAGAAGTCACAGGGTGCCAAATCTGGACTGTAGTGGGGGTAAGTCACCTGTGTAACTTGATGTTTCACCAAAAATCTCTGCACAAGACATGATGAATGAGCAGGCACATTGTTGTGATGAAGCTGCCAGTCACCAGTTGCCCATATCTGCAGCCTTCTGAATCTCTGAATAGCTTCAAGTTAATGCAAAATTCAGTGCTCTACTTGCTTAGTAATTTGAATGTGATGGCCACACAGTACACATGCTCACTCAACAGCATCTACCACCCCCCCTGACTAGTACAGTGAAGCTGTCATTGTTCATGTACCCACATTCTAGTCCACTCTCCTTGGCTGCCAGGTTACATGGATGCCGCGCAAAATGTTCCATTATAATAACAATGGTTGGACTTCTGGACAGACTTCGTACACAAATAGACAATGGCCAGACCATGCATGACAATAGAACTCTGAGTCACAACCTCTTCAGCAACCACCTTAGGAAACCAAATACCAGCCTCTGAAGAGATCCAGAAAGGTGAGATCTTGGACAAGGCCTGTCAGCTTTCCTAATCTTTGTCCCTCCTTCCTATTCAGGACCAACTAAACAAAGCCAAATATGTCCCCCAAACCAATCATATGAAATGCCCCACTTCTAGTCAACCTGCCTCCAGCTTCCCTGGTCCAAGATACCCCCTTTTTCACTATAAATTTTTCAACCTCCCTGCCTGTCTTTGAGTCCCTGCCAAGGGCGAATGATGTGTCTGATTCCATTCCCTTCAGCAAACTCTGAATAAATAGCACTTGCTCTTTTCCTTTGAGTGGGCTTCCTTTATTTCCAGAGTTCTCCTTGAGAAACGATCGGCTCATCCTTGGACGCCAGTCTCCGAGCAGGCACAGGAACATGGAATCCTTCCACGCCTTCCTGCTCACGGCTGTCAAGCCGGCACCCACCTGCTATGTCAGCACCAGGTTGAAAATCTGCTCTCTTTGTGTTGGGTTCCTCGACTATTCTCAGGATGCCTGTAAATATTGTAACAGAAGGGATGCTGAAATAAAGATTTTTCTGCCAGAAAAAACAACAAGGCCGAAGATATTGATTTGGTCAATCAAGGCCATCAACAAACTTGTTATCCCTCAATTTCCAGTAGTCCCTAACCCAAATATCATCCTGTCATAAGTTCCTCCAGAGCCACTTATTTCCTTGTAGTTGAGTGTGTCTTCTCAGTGTACTTGTAGGTCAGGACAATCAAGACCTTTTTACCTTCACCTTGGTGAGAATGACAATATACCCAGAAATTATGTCCCCGGAGTTCACTGAAGATCCCTCCTATTGTTTCCTGGTCTCAATCAAGGCTTAAAAGATCTAAATTTCCTTCGTGAGTCTGTCCTGATGCAGTATGTTGCTGATCTCCTATTGTGTTGAGAGAACAAGGAGGCCTATTGAAAGAATTCCATTTACTTACTCTCACCTTTAGAAGAAAAGAGACATAAAGTTTTAAATGCTAAGTTGCAATTTACCAAAACACAGTCCATTATTCAGGCCATGACTTACCTATGAAGAAAAATAATTCCCTCTTGACAGACCCATAAGCATGGACAGATTATCCATACTTATCCTGGGAATCTTACAAAACAACTATGAGAAGATTTCTAAATTGAACTAGGTGTTGCTGACAGAGGCTGCACTAACCCTTTATGAAGTGACAAAGTCCTCAATAAGAGGTCCTCTGCTTTGGGGATGCCAAGACCAGACCTGCTGGAACCTGAAGGAGTTTCTGCGAAAGTTTTCTTAATTACAAAATGCTTTTATGTCTATTTGTGTATGAGCAATTTGGAGAAGCCATTTTTCCCTTTTGATGGTTTATGAGAGCTATCAAAAACCCATCATTTTTGTACAATTTTATAATACATCCAATGTCACCCTAAAAATTCAATACTTAAAAAAGATCACTACCATAGCCTCATGTTTGACCCACTTGCAAAGGTTTATCCCTCTTGTATTAGAGAAATAGCTACCACTGGAAAATATGCCAGTACCTCTGCTGAACTTGTCCTAGGTTCCACACTTGATCTCCTGGTTTTCAGTCAGAACACACATTTCTCAGCCAGCTATTTACATCCATGAGACTCCATTACCTCCTTCCTCTCACATTACTATTCACAGCTACAGCACCCGAAGTCCTGCTACCCTCAAGCTCCTGTCTGAAGAAGGGGAAACTCAGGATTATCTTACACCTGCTAGAGAAATTTTAGTACTTCTCTCAGATGTATTAAAGGTGCCCCCAATTGAGAACTCTGATCTAATATCTTGTTGATTAATCAGACCTCAAAACAGAAACTGAAGGTTATTGAGGAGGTTATGTAATCACTAATAGAATACAGGCCACGATCTTGAACAAAATCAGCCTGGATGGGCTAAACTTACTGCACGTGCTAGAGTTTTTCAACTGGCCAAACTCTGGGGAGCACACACGCATGCTGATAGCTGGTAGACTTTTGGAACAACACATGACCTTGGGGTGCTTTGGAAACCAAGAAATTTCTCATTAGCTAAAACCCCCATCAAAAATAAAAATGGATTGCAAATTAAAGAACTTTTAGATGTACTTTTACTTCTATACAAAAGACTATTACAACAGTTTAGGCCCATGTAAAGAGATAATATGGCAACTAAAAGAAATTCTCTAGCAGATCATTAAGCCAAACAAATAGTCTTACCCAAAGTTAAGATACTGTTTAAATGTGTAAAGAATAAATCCCTGGAGGGATTCAAAGAGGCCATTAGAAAGTAAAATCTTCATCCCTGATTTTAAAAGGGAAGAGCTAAAACACTCAGGTTATACCTTTCACTTAGAAAATCTTTAGCACTCCCAACATCGACTCTTGCTAGCACAAGGTGATTTCAAATGGATACTTGCTACATCTCTCATCATGATACAGGCAAATCGATTACCATCTTAAATCAAAACCAGAGGAGAAACTTTTAAAGACAGCTGAGGTTATTTTCATGGCCTGTGTCAACTGTCAACGACACAACTGTTGCCAAAAGTTTACACATAGCCAGGAACTAAAGATTCTAACTCTGAACACCTTCAGATAGGTTTTTACGCAGGTTTCATTCTCCCTGGGATTTGAAAGTGTTTGTGTAAATAAATATTTATTTTCAGGATGGCTTGAAGTATTTCATTTCTGAAGATCTACTGCAATTACAGCTGCTATAAAGTTACTTGATTTGTTTCCAGCCAGGGGAAAACCAACTTTTATATCAAATTATTGAAACACAGTTTATGGGACTCACTATAAAAGAACTCTGCAAGACAAAAACTACACTGCCCTTATTACTTACAATCTTCTGGGAAGGCTAAAAAAAACAACAACAGTGAAATCCTTACATTACAATTACATTAGAATTAGCAAAACATTCAGAAACTCTTAAGCTCCATTGTCCAAAGGAACTCCTACCAGTCTCTATGGCCAGAGGGTTCACTCCCTTGGAGCCATATCAGTTATCTCTCTTTGAATTGGTAACTGGAAGACTTGTGTCTTTAGGGATTTCACCTCCTTACTAGATGCTTTCCTGCTGTGTAAAGAAATGACACAGTATTGCAAGGGATTCTGAACTATAATCAGTCCTGTCACTAAGAGGTTAAGGTCACATTTCCACAGCATTTCCAAAACAGTCTCTTTATAATCCTCAACCAGGAGATTTCAGGTATTAAAAAGGACATCAGAGAGAAAAAAAAAAACTACTATTGAACTTCTTTGAAAGGGACCTTTGAACACCTTCAGATGGATTTTATCCTCATCCATTCTGGAGATTTGAATGTGTTTTAGTTATTGTATCTTATCAGCTATAAACTTTTAACAGAAAATTTAACAGTGAAGTGCCAGAGAGTCAGTCCTTAAGTTCACATTTCACAATTAAAGAATCAATTCAGTATTCCTCACAATTTGAGGACTATTCTAGTAGGAGACCCACATAAGACTCCCAGAGATCCACTGCCTTCAATCCTCCTGACTGCCGATGACCATCCCCCATAATAAATTACCTCTGGGACATTCTGATCTCATCGAATGAGACTGCAGGTAATTATAGCTGATGGCAATTGCATTTGCACTCCCATGGGGGAAAGAAAAAAGACTTTAAACAAATTCATCTATAACCAGAAAGGGAGCTAATTTACAATCTATTTATTAGACTTTAAGTAATCCTAAATTTAAATTCAAGAACCTCCATAAGAAAATGAGCTAATTACTTGCCATCTAAAAGACACTAATAGAGACCCAAATGTGTAATCCAGCTAATGCAAGACTTGGTTCTGACCTTGTGTCATAAGCATCTTTTTCTTGGATTGTCATGTGCCCCACCACATACGAATTCTGTTGTTTTCAGGATGCCTGGGCCTGTTGGTCTCAAACTAAAAGCTCCTGCACTTGAGAATAATATTTTGAGATTTGCCTATACACAGAGACACTAACCCCACACATAGCCAGAGCCCGGGGTTCCGACTCAGACATGACCTCGAAGGCTAGTCTTGATTATTTAGGCACTCTACCTAGGAAGCAGGCTGAGCCGTTAGTTGTATGAACAATCAGAAGAGTGTTTCTGATGGGTGTGTGTGGGAGGGGGGATGATACAAATGAAAAACAAAAAAAAACAAAAAAAACACCCACTACAAGAAACTTATTACCAACTCTGGCAAAGGTTATTAATGAGAACACCTTTGCTTTGGATGGAGTATAAATCAGTCTCAACTTGTTGGCATAAGTCATAATGGACAATTATCTTGCTCTAGATTCCTTATTGGCTAGTCATGGTGGTGCCTGTGCCATTGCTAGCACTCACGTTGCATTCAGATCAATGAAACATTCGGTGAGGAATAACAGGCTCTACACCACCTTAGGGAAAAAGCTGTTTTGCTCCCTAAGGTTGATGTTCATGCCTTACGGGATTTGTTCTCTTGGCCTGGGTTGGGCAGTTGTAGCTACTGGCTCCCAAGCTTCTTACAGTGAATTCGTTATTCGTTCTTGTTTTTGTCATAGCGATTATGATGTTAGTCTGTTGCATTTTTTCCCCAGAACCTTCAACTCTTCTGTATAGCTGCTTTCTCAACATATGATCACCAAGCCACTCAAAGAGATTTTGAAATACAGTTGACTATGGAGACAAACGGACAACCTCTAGCCTCCTCTGAATTGGTCAACCTCTCACAAACAAGAGGGTTGCCAAAGAGGGAGGCTGAGATTTGAATGTACAAATGGATATTTAAATAAACAAACAGGCAATGTCTATACCATCTACAACAATAGGACACTGACCCACAGCCTCTGTAGCTACCAGCCCAGGAAGCTAAACTGCAGACTCTGAAGCAATCAGCCCAGGATAGTCAGGACTTGTTCAATAACTGCCAGCTTCCCTATGTTCTGACTCCGTTTCTAACTCAAGACCAATTACTTCTAGTTAGCTCACCTCCAGTTTCACCAATTAGAGTACACTTGAAGGCTTCCCCTTTTTTATTATAACTTTCCCACTCCCCTTTTTGGCTTTAAGTCTCTGCCAAATACAGAGTCTACACCGTGGACCAGTCATTATTTTATGCTCTGAGTCAGTCCAGGCCCTCTGAGAAGCAGGCACTAAAATGAGATTAGACTTGAAAGGGATTTACTGGGGGAAACACCTACTCAGAAAAGTGGGAAGAGAAATGGAGAAGGCTGGGAGAGCTCTCAGGTAGTAATAATGGCCTGGCACCGGGGAAGGAAGAAAGAAAGGGAGGAAGAAATGGGAGGAGGGAGGGGAGAAGAGAGGATTTGGAACATGGCAATGAGAGAGAAGTTCTAAGAAAATTTCAGTAAAGCCAAGGCAAGTGGTCAAGTCTTGAAGCAATGACCTTATGTATCCCTCACACTCAGTCATTGGCCAGAAGGACCCCACCTGTGGGAAGTATGGCCTCAGAGTGAATGTATTGTGGATTTCAGAGTAGGCAGCCTGGCTTTTTAGCCAGTTATGCTCCACAAAGCAAAAAATCCAAGAGGTGTGTCGTGGGATGAATTGTGTCTCCCCACAATTCATATTGCAATTCCAACCCCAGTACCTTAGAATGTAACCATATTTGGAGATAGGGCTTTGAACAGGTGATTAAATGTGACCATTAGGAAGGGTAGGAAGGGGCCCTAACCTTCTGCACCTGTATTCTAATAAAAGGAGACACTAAGGATGCATGTGCCTAGAGAAATATCCACGTCAGGTTGGAGGGAGAAGTAGCCACTTGCAAGCCAAGGAGAGAGGCCTTAGCAGAAATGAGATTTTCCAGCACTGGGATCTTAGAATCCAGTCTTCAAAACTGAGAAATAAAATTCTGATGTTTACTCCCTGGCCCCCAATCTGGAGTATTCTGTTATGGCAGCTCTAGAAAACAAATTAATACATGAAAAATGTTCAGGATTGCCATAAACACTATAAAATGTGTGTGTTTGTGTGCGTGCATTGATTGATTTCATCATCATGACACCCTGTGAGATAGTTACTTATGCTCCGTTTGCATTAGAACTCTGTACCATAGCATGTTCCTTCCTTATATTGTATGTTTCTGTATAATTAACTTCAGGTATTTCTCTTTCAGCTGCAATTTTTTAAAAGCATTTAGGATATAGAAAACAAATGAAAGACTTTTTAAAAATGGTTTTTAATTCTTTAGCAATGTGAAAACTTTTAGTTTTAAAACAAAATTATTTGATTTAACAAGCCAGTTTAGTTTAATTCCATGCTAATCTGTGTACCCATGAAGATATCAATGTACACTGGTTCAGTGTCTCACCATGCTTGCTACTGAAGGATTTATTCTGCTTAGATTCCTAACATTTTTCAATAAACAAAAAATATAAAAGTTATAATTGTATATAACTTCATAATAAATGTTTATTTTGCATATTTCATTAAATTTATTGGATTAAATGTACATGGTTTATATATAATATATAATATAAAAGTTAATCTTATGTTAATTTCCTTTGCTTCAGTGGTGTTTCTCCCATTAGGAAATGAAAACAGCTGGTGGCTTGACCTCTACGTACTTCTCCAAAATGTACTCTAATCATAGATCTTGGGCTTTCATAAAATGATGTGATATACATGAAAGAGCCTGCACTAGAGTTCGGGACCCCAGAGATTTCTCCGTAACTACCTTCTTGTCTTTGGGAAAATGCCTTCTTTTCCTAGGCCTCTTTTTTTTTTTTTTAATTTCCAATCTGTAAAATGAAGATCTTGGGGTAAATAGTTCTGAAGCCACTGTAAGTCACAGGGTTAAGACAAAAACAAAAACAAAAACCAACCCACTCCCATCTTATGCTACCAGCACATTTTCTTACACACTTGCTATCATTTGGCAACTTGTATTCCCACTGTTCACCCATTAGTTTGACTTCTGCAACTCACACAGCCTTCTTGGTTTCAGCAGGAATAGATGAAAGTCTCCATCAAGGATTTCAAAAGAGCCTGTATCAGCATAGGGAGCTTATAAAAAATAAAGAATAAAAAATGACTCTCAGGTGAGTAATTACTAATTAGATATGTAAAATACACTGGAGTCAGACACATTTCTGCCCAATAAACCTAGCATAATAATATTTGAAAACTGTTGTATTTATACTAACAAATTAACTTTAAATATGGATTTATAACATAATTAGCATGTTAATATTGAAACTGGATTTATTCAAATAAGCTTGAGGCTTGATAGTTATCCATTGTGCATTATGCGAGTATAAATTTTTTCCATTTATTCATTTATTGTTCACTGGTATTAAAGATTTCAAAAATCTCTTATGAAAATTACTGTGTCATTTAGTACAAATTTTCAATTATTGTGAATACTTTTACCAATTTATATTGGAAGCAAATTTCATGTGAAAAAATCAATTTAATAACTGTCTTAGCTTTATAAGTCTTGGTTTGGTATTCACGTTAATAAGAAAAGTTTGTGTGAAGTATTTCCTTTGCTGTCAGTAATCACAGTTGCTGTAGAATTGAGAGCAGAAGTACGACACTGACTCATTTATAATTTGTTCCAAGTGTTTCTTTTGATTAGGTGCTTTTTGTGGCCATTTATACTAATAAATCAATACTGAAACTCAACAGCTGTTTTTTTTAACCAGATGGATTTTTTTTTTTACTCTAACCCAAAAGCACATTTCAGTCTATTTTAAAAGTATTCCCTCACTTAATAATTTTTTAATTACTAAATGTGATCTTACTTAATTTTCTTTTACTATTAAGGTCAAGTTCAAATATATGAATTTAAAGTATGATCTTTCAGATTCCCACAAAGTTCTGAACACTTTGAAATCCTTATTCCCAAGCCAAAATATGGAAAAGCAATAGAAGCCAATAAACACATTAGGATCTGGTAAATAATCCCTTATTAATGATGATAATAACATTATTGATACCTTTAAAACCACTTACAGGGGAATTAATATAAAGCATTGTTCAAATCATCCCACTGTCACTAAATCCTCATGGCATGACGCAATTGGGTCAATACTATTTTTATCCTTAGTGGGAAATGAGGAAACTGAGGTCCAACAAGATTTTTGTTTAGTAATTTGTCTATGGTCATGCAGATGGTCTACATATTTGAGCTGATTCCAACTTGGATGATTAGAATTAAGGGCAATACCTATTATGCCTATTGTGAAGCACATTTATCTGTCTAATCAATTTAGTCTCACACACACACACAAACATAAATTAGATGAGGTACTATAAACATTAGGGAAGTTAGATTCAGTTTCAATAAGTTTGTCGACCACATGTATTAAGAGTCTCAGTTCATGCAAAATTAAACTCTCATCTCTTTGTAGACTAGTTCATTTTGGGTTTAAAAGAAAATATCGTAATGAAATGGAATTAAGAAAATTGACATTTGTACACTTTTTACCACTAACTTAGTTCTAATGACCCTGGGGCTCTCACCTTTTTTCGAAATTCACTCAGTCTCCTCATTAAAAAAAAAAAAAAGAGAGAGAGCAGTGAAATAGAAAATTTCTCAGGTTATTTCTCAGTGGCAAACTCTTTCTATTTGTATTAAAATTTATAAAATATTTTTATAAATAGTAGTAAACTCACAAGATAATTTCTGATTATGCTACACCCAATGAGGAACATAATTTTATTCTTTTACTATAGAGTATTAATGCATCTAATTTGCTTTACACAGGACCTGCTGCATATAAAACACAAAATGTAATTTAATTGTAATAGTAACTCCCTATAAGTGCATTACAACACTTTAGATTTCAACATAACATCTCCTGATGTAGGAATGGAGTTTTGCTTTTGATTATAAGTTGCCCATTTGATCTCCCAATGTCTGAGAGAACAATTAACCATAATGAAAAAGATCTTATGGAAATGATTTTGAAATAATAGTTGTATATAAAGCCACAATGATTCCCAAGTTTGTCACTCAACTTGCTTAGGGATCACTTTTCATTCTCCTTTTCAGGGCCTTATGCTAAACAGCCCCAGCTCCTTATAGTCAGGAGATGGCAGCTCAAGCACAGATCAAGACCACACTTGGGAGAATCTGGATCCCTATTTGTCAATGTTCCCTGGGAAGAAGATGCTATTGGAGAATGGAAGGGAAGGGGTAATTTATTAGAATCATTGTTATCTGGGCCATAGATACCAATTCTCTCGTAATACAAACCTGTTTAAATGTAATGTTGCAGCCCTGGGGTTATAATTGTTTGTTTGTTTTTAAACAGAGTTTGATTGGCAATTACGTTGCTCCTGTACCTTGATGTTGTAAAGAACCTTGCAGTAAACTTAGGTGTGCATATATTCTTTCAAATTAGTGTTTCGTGCTTCTTCATATCTGTACCCAGAAGTGAAATCATTGGGCCATAAAAAAGTTGTGATACATATACACAATGGAATATTACTTGGCCATAAAATATGAAATCTTACCTTTTGTGACAGCATGGATGGACCTAGAGGGTATTATGCTAAGTGAAATAAGTCAGCCAGAGAAAGACAAATCCCATATGAATTTACTCCTATGAAGAATCTAAAGGACAAAATAAGCAAATAAAATTGAAGCAAATATGTAGACACAGAGAACAGACTGATGGCTGCCACCAGGGAGAGGGTTTGGTGCCTGGGTGAAAAAGGTGAAGGGATTAAGAAGTACAGATTAGTAGTTACAAGATAGTTATTGGTGACAGTATAGGAAATACAGTCAATAATACTGTGTATGGTGCCAGGTGGGTCCTGGAAATATTGGAAGGAATGCTTTATAAAGTACATGATTGTTTAACCACTATGCCATACACCTGAAACCAATACAAGATAATATTGATTGTAAACTATAAATGAAAATAAAAATTTTTAAAAAGAACAAAAATTTAAAAATAAAAATATGTATCTTAAACAGATTTATTGAGATATAACTGACAAACCATAAAATACAATCATTTAAAGTATATGCCTCAATGGTTTTCAGTATATTCAGAGAATTTTATGATCCCAAAAAGAATCCCCTTACCATCACACCCCCTTACCCTTTCCTGCACCCAAGCTCCCAGCCTTAGGCAATCACTAATCTACTTTCTTGCTTGATAGATTTGCCTGTTCTCACCATTTCAAATAAATGGAATTGTACATCATGTGGACTTTTGTGTCTGGCTTGTTTCACTTATCAGGTTTTCATAATTCACCTTTGGTATAACACGTCAGTACCTTATTTCTTTTTATCGCCCAATAATATTCTATTGTGTATATATCCACCACTTTGTTGGCCGATGTACTTTAGATTGTTTCTACTTTATAGCTATTATGAGTAATGCTATACAATAAATATTTGTATACAGGGGTGTTTTTTTGTTTGTTTTAGATACTCAAGGCTTGGTTTTCTTATCTAGAGCTCTGGGTCAATGGGTTGAATTGCTAGATCACATGTTGCATAACTCTTTTACCATGTAGTGCACACAAGAAATGTATGAGTATGTGTGTACATGTGTGTGTTCTGTGTGTCTGGGGGTGGTACCTGTGGATGTGATAGGTTGTTTGTTTTATGAGATGAAAGGAAAAGAAGAGAATTACTCAATGGAAATTAAATATAAATATAATCTTACACTGTAACAACAAATGTGTTTATTTTGTGTTTCTTTACCCACAAAATAGGCATATAGACATGGCATTTATAGATTGTGATATTTTTAAAAATATTGGTAAAAGTACAATTCCTAACTTTACTCTGTTAAAGAATATCATAACCCCAAATTCCACTTATTACTTATTCTAATGAAAATAACAACTTCGTGACATGGAAATCTCCCTCATTCTCTACATTACATTATATGATCTTTTGATTTTAAACAACAATTATGCCATTGTTTTCTTCAGCCAGCTGGCAATCCACTCCTGCTTACATGCTTCATTGGATGAGAAAGACCAGCCTGCCAACTGCCTGCAGACGGAGCTGGAGTAACATCAGATTCCACGGGCTCTAGAGAGGGCATGATGTAGCAGAGCTTGACAGGCCTTAGCGTCAGCTTATCCATCATTGCTTGCCAAGCGGAGGAGGATGTGTGCCTGCAGAATGGAAAGTGGTTAGAAGACCTTTAAGGAGTTAATAAGGTGAATTAATATGTTGATAAATTCACTATTTTAGATAGCAGATCAATAAACAAATTGTATAACAATGTCATTTAATGTGGATTTCCAGCAATAAGCAGGCTTTCAAAAGCTTCTCTGTTAAATCCTTCACTGACCTGTTAGTTGAAAATACAGATCCAAGTCACTTAGTTGAAAATGCATATCCAAGATGGTTTTAATTTTGCTTCCTCTTTCCTATGGTGTGCTGCAAAACCCTGTTTCTGTTCTCTATTCACTTTAACTCTATTTTCCTGTTTCAATCTCCAATTCATATTTTTATAGCTGTTGTTACGTATATATGAATGGAATTCATGAATTCCAAGTATGAGAACATTATGCTCTGAAGAAACACTGAATAGCTTGAAAAGACACTTGTATCGGTCACCTTGGGGTGCCATAACAATACCACAGTCTGGAGGTCTTAAGCAAAAATTCTTATTTTTTCACAGTTCTGGAGACAGGAAGTCCCAGATTGTGGTCCAGAGGAGTCTGTTTCTCGCGAGATCCTTCTTCCTGACTTAACCTTCTTTCAGTGTATTTGTGTAGCCTTTTTTTCTATTCAAGTGCAGGTGTGTATGCAAACAGAAGAGGAAGAGGAAGAGGAAAAGAAAGAAAGAGAAAGAGAAAGGTCTCTAGTTTCTTCTTTTCATTTTATAAGGTCACCAATCCCATCGGAAGAGGCCCCTATTCTTATGACTTCATTTAGCTTTAACTCCCTCAAGTCCCATGTACAAATAACATCACATGGAAATAGGGACTTCAACATATGAATTAGGAGGGAACAACTCATTCCCAATAAAACTCAAGTTGGGGGGGTCATTCATAATGAATTATCAACTTTATTAATCACACAATGTCAGCTCTATATACACTAACCTCCACACATTCTAACTAGGTGCTGGTTATCTAATTAATGAGACTTTCATGCATGCTGATACATTATTAGTCTTTAAGCAACTTCAGCATTCCAGGGTAATCTATTCCAATTTATAAAGCCAGGGTTTTGTTCATAGTTTAATCAAAATATAATAAACTGATTTCCATCATATCATAAGATAGAACTATATTAAAAAATAAATATTTTGTATATTTTGAGTTCCATATCAGATCTGCTTGAGTAGGTTTAAGAGGGAAAATACTGGAACTACATCAAACTAAAAAGCTTCTAAACCACAAAGGGACCCAGCCACAAAATGAAAAGGCAACCTAAAGAGTGAGAGAAAATCTTTGTAAACCATACAGCTAGTAAAAGGTTACTATCCAAAATATAAAAATAATTCAAACAACTTAACAGCAAAAAAACCAAAAACAAACAAAGAAACAAAAAAATAACTCCATTGACAGCTGAGCAAGGGAACTGAGTAGACGTTTGAAAAAAGAAGACATATAAATGGCCAGTAGATATATGCAAAGAAGCTCAACATCATTCATCATTAGGAAAATTTGAAAGCAAAATCATCACGAGTTATTAACTCACACATGTTAAGGTGTAGTTTCCAAAAGACAAGTGATAACAAGTCTAGACAGGGTAGGGAGAAAGGGGAACCCTTGTACATTTTAGGCGGGACTATGGAAAACAGTATGGAACTTCCTCAAAAAATTAAAAATAGAACTATCATGCAATCCAGCAATTCCATTTCTGGGTATATATCCAAAGGAAATGGAATCAGGGTCATGAAGAGATATCTGAACCCCCATATTCATTGCAACATTATCATAATAGTCAGGATATGGAAACAACCAAGTGTTCATTGACAGATTAATGGATAAAGAAAATGTGAGATATATATATAATAAGAAAATCTTGTCATTTGCGACAACATGGATGAACCTAGAGGACATGATACTCAGTAAAATAAACCAAGCACAGAAACACAAACACTAAATTATCTCACTTGTATGTAGAATCTTAAAAAGTTGAACTCCTGTAGAAACAGGAAGTAAAACAGTGGTCAGCAGGGGCTGAGGGGTAAGGAGAATAAGAAGGTTTTGATCCAAAAGATAACTATGTGAGGTGATGGATGTGTTAACTATCTTGATTATGGTAATCACTTCACAATATAAGAGGGAGACCAAAAAAATGGAATTATCTTCTGGAAGGCAGACCCCTTGTAGTAAAGACTTCCCCGACTTAGGTGAGCGTTCCAGGAATACATCTGTATTACTCTACCAGCTGGCATTGTTGTGAGAGACTGCAATTCCACTTCAGTGAATATTTTCTGAAGACTTTCAATGTGTTTGCCCATTTCATGGTGGGTGATTTACGACTGCATTTGCCCACACCATGCTGAGTGTTCAGCAGTTTCTGACCAAAAACATCATGAGCCCCATGCCCCATCCTCCTTAGTCACCTGATCTAACCAATCTTGCCTTGAGAGACTGGTTTTTGCTTCCCTGATGAAAGAAGTCCTCAAAGGGAAACACTTTGCCAGTATGGAAGAGGTGAAACAAACAACAGCAGAAGCACTAAAAGGCAGCAAAATTGACAGATTCAAATACTGTTTTAAGCACTGGAAAAAAATATTGATAGGTGTATCACAACAAATGGAGAGCACCTTGAAGGTGACTGAAGTTTAAACATGTAAGAATAAAGACACAATTTTTTATAAATAAATTCCGGGTTTTTTTAGTCCCTCCTTGTATAGGTACATATTAAATCATCATATTGTGTCCCTTAAATGCTCATATACACAATTTTTATTAATCAGTTATGCCTCAATAAAGATGTAATAAGAAAGTAAAAGTATTTCCATAATTAATATTAATTTTGAGTTTTAAAATACAAATATTTCAGTTTTGCAAGAATGCTAACTCATGAAGTTGTCAATAATATCTTCTGGGATCCCAATATATTTTCTTTGTGCAAAGTATATACATACTGGTATGTTTCGTGTACTTCTTATTGCTCAGAATTTTAATCAATGTGTTCTTATTTTACTTTTTTTTTTACCATGAGCAATAAAAATGACCATTACAAATTTGTGTGTCTTGTAGAAAACATTACATTTGTGAAGATAAATCATGTCTGATACGCAGAAAACATGTACTCAATTGCTGCTTGATAAGCAAGACAAACCGGCTCTGATGAAGCTGCCGACAACATTCAGAAGCAGCTGTGTAGTCACGTGCTTCCCTTTTATCAGCAATTTAGACCATTTACTATTAACAGAACTTTAGTGGTATTCTGGTCTTTAAATATGATGTTGATGTATCAAATTTGAGGCTGCAATTTACAATATTAACAGCAAATCATTAATATTTTTATGGCAATCTTCTGCTGTTATCACCACATTTAAAAATCTGCATACTCTTTTTGACTGATGGCAGATAATTTTATTCAGCAAGTGCCCTCTATTATTCAGCAGTGGTTCTAGCAAACAAGAGGGTATATATCAGTATCAGTGTTGTATTTTTAAAGTATACTTGAATTCACCTAAATTTTTTTTACTTAAAAATAAATTATAATTAAAATAAACATGTCTGGGGTTTCATCCTAACTCTCAGGACCTTGGACAAATAATTTATCGTCTTTAAGCTACAGATAGAAAATATGGAAGTTTACTCAGTTGACTTATAATATTATTTTTGGATAAAGCATTTTATGATAATCAAGTGAATTTTAAAAAATAATTTTTTTAGGCCACAAGCACTTTAATTAGACTCATTGAAAAGAAAAAGTCTTCTGTTAGTTTCTTTTCGGCCAGAGCCACCATCTTCCCGTAATTCACCAAAATGATTAACACAAAGGAAAAGAGGAGGGGAACCTGCTATATGTTCCCTAGGCCTTTTAGAAAACATGGGGTTGTTCCTTTGACTACATACACGCAAATCTACAAGAAATGCGATATTGTAGATATCAAGGGAATGAACGCTATTCAAAAAGATATGCCCCACAAATGTTTCCATGGCAAATTGGAAAAGTCTACGATGTCAACCAGCATGCAGTGGGCATTGTTGAAAACAAACTACAAGCCTCAACAAATTTAAGAAAATTGAAATCATATCAAGCATTTTCTCAGACCACAAGGGTTTAAAATTAGAAAGCAACCTCAAGGAAAAAACTCAAAAACATTCAAGCTCATGGAGACTGAACAGCATGCTATTAAACAATGAATGGGTCAATAATGAGATCAAAGAAGAAAGCAAAAAGTTTCTGAAAACAAATGAAAATGAACATACAATAGTCCAAAATCTATGGGACATGGCAAAGGCAGTCCTGAGAGGGAAGTTCATAGCAATACAGGCCTACCTATAAAAGATAGAAACATTTCAAACAAACGACCTAACCCTACATCTATAAGAATTGGAGAAACAACAACAAACAAAGCCCAGAGCTAATAGAAGGAAGGACATAATCAAGATCAGTGCAGAACTGAATGACATAGAAACTAAAAGAACGATTCAAAGGATCAATAAATACAGGAGCTGGTTCTTTGAAAAGATAAACAAAATCGACAAGCCTTTAAGCAGACTCGTCAAGAAACAAAGGGAGAGTAGCTAATAAATAAAATCAGAAATGAAAGAGGAGGAATTACAGCTGATACCACAGAAATACAAAAGATTGTAAGAAATTACTATAGATAACTATATGCCAAAAAATTTGAAAACTTTAGAAATGGACACATTTCTAAAAAAAATGTAATCTTCCAAAACTGAATGAAGAAGCAGCAAAAAACCTGAACAGACAATAACAGCTAGTGAAATTGAAACAGTAATCAAAAAACTCCTGGTATACAAAAACCCTGGACCAGATGGTTTCACAGAAAAATTTTACAAAATGTTAAGAGCTAACCCCTCTCCTTCTCAGACTATTCCAAAAAATCCAAGAGGAGGGAAGACTCCCAAATTCTCTTGATGAAGCCAGCATCATCCTAATCCCAAAAACAGATAAAAACACAACAAAGAAAGAAAACCACAGGCAAATATCACTGACGAACATAGACACTAAAATTCTCAAAAAAATATTGGCAAACTGTATCCAGCAATACATTGAAAAGATCATCCACCAAGATCAAGTGGGATTCATCCCAGGGATGCAAGGAAGGTACAACATTCACAAATCAATAAATGTAATACATCACATAAAGGAAAGGAAAGACAAAAATCACATGATCATATCAATAGATGCAGAAAAAGCATTTGATAAAGTACAGCACCTGTTTATGATAAAAACACTCAACAAGGTGGGAATAAAGGGGGCATACCTCAACATAATAAAGGTCATATATTAAAAACCTACAGCCAACATCATACTCAATGGGCAAAAACTGAAAGCTTTCCCACTAAGATCAGAAACAAGACCAGGATGTCTGCTTTCACTACTTCTATTCAACATAGTATTGGAAGTCCTAACTACAACGATCAGACAAGAAAAAGAAATAAAAGGCATCCAAATTGGAAAGGAGGAAGTAACGCTGTCACTGTTTGCAGAAGATGTGATAGTATACATAGAAAAACCTATAGGCTCCACCAAAAAACTACTCAATCTAATAAGTGAATTTGGAAAAACAGCAGGATACAAAGTCAATATTCAGAAATGGAAGGCATTTTTGTACACCATCAATAAAATATCAAAATAAAGAATCAGGAAAAAAAATCCCATTTGCTATAGCAACAAGAAAAATAAAGTACCTAGGAATAAACTTAACTGAGGAGGTAAAAGGCCTGAACTCAGAAAACTACACAACACTGAGGAAAGAAATTAAGGAAGACACAAATGAATGGAAGCATAGACCACGTTCATGGATTGGAAGAATTAACATCATCGAATTGTCCATACTACCCAAAGCAATTTATAGATTAAATGCAGCCCCTATTAAAATACCAATGACATAATCACAGATATAGAACAAATATTTCAAAAATTTATATGGAACCATAAATGACCCCAAATAGCTGCAGCAATTTTGAGAAAGAAGAACAAAGTAGGAGAAATCACAATACCTGACATCAAATTATATTACAAGGCCACGGTACTCAAAACAGTGTGGTACTGGCATAAGAAAAGACTCATAGATCAATAGTACAAAATAGAGAACCCAGAAATAAACCCAAGTCTCTATGGTCAATTAATATTTGACAAATGGGGCAGAAGCATAAAATGGAATAAAAATAGCCTCTTCAACAAATAGTGTTGTGAGATCCAGACAACTACATGCAAAAAAATGAAATTTGACCACCAACATACCATACACCAAAATAAACTCAAGATGGATGAAAGACTTAAATCTAAGTCACAACCCCATAAAAGTCCTAGAGGAGAATGTAGGCAGGAAAATCTCAGTTATTCCAATCAGCAATATTTTCACCAATATGTCCCCTAGAACAAGGGATATAAAGGGAAGAATAAAAAAATGGGGCTTCATCAAAATAAAAAGCTCCTGCACGGCTAAAGAAAACATCAGCAAAATGGAAAGGGAACCAACACTATGGGAAAATATATTTGCCAATGATACTTCGGACAAGGATTTGATCTCCAAAATATATAAAGAATTCACATGACTCCACTCCAGGAAGACAAACAATCCAATTAATAAATGGGCAAAGGATCTGAACAGATACTCTCGAAGGAGGACATACACAGGGCCCAGAGACTTATGAAAAGACGCTCAGCATCACTAGCCATCAGAAAGATGCAAATTAAAACTACAATGAAATATCACTTCACACCTGTCAGAATGGCCATCATTAACAAATCAACAAACAACAAGTGCTGGCGAGGATGTGGAAAAAAGGGAACCCTAGTGCACTGTTGGTGGGAATGCAGACTGGGAGCAGCCACTGCGGAAAACAGTTTGGAATTTCCTCAAAAAACTAAAAATGGAACTGCCTTTTGACCCAGCAATTCTGCTGCTGGGATTATACCCTAAGAATCCCGAAACACCAATTCAAAAGGACCTATGCACCCCAATGTTCATAGCAGCATAATTTACAATAGCCAAGAATTGGAAGCAACCTAAGTGCCCAATGGAAAATGAGTGGATCAAAAAACTGTGGTACATTTACACAACGGAATAATATGCAGCAGAAACAAAGAAAGAGCTATTACCCTTCACGACAGCATGGATGGAACTGGAGGGCATTATGCTAAGTGAAATAAGTCAGGCACTGAAAGACAGATACCATATGATCTCACCTATAACTGGACCAAATCAACAAAACAAACAAGCAAGCAAAGTATAACCAGTAACACTGAAATAAAGAAACAAAATGACAGTTACCAGAGGGGAGGTGGGAGAGGGATAACAGGGGAAAAGGAGGGGAAGAGTCATCAAGGTACATGCATAAAGGACCAAAGGACAAAGCCAAATGGGGAAAGAATTGAGGGTGGGAGGTGGGGAGCGGTGGGGCTGGGGAAAGTGGTGGTGGGAAAGTGTTGACAAAAAACAAAACAAAACAAAATAGACAGGGGGAAGTTAAGGATAGTATAGGAAATCAAGAAGCCAAAGAACTGGTATGTACAACCAATAGACATGAACTAAGAGGTGTGGGAATGATGGGATGGGTGCAGGGCGGAGAGGATAAATGGGAGAAAAAAATGGGACAGCTATAACAGCATAATCAATAAAATATACCAAACAACAACAACAACAACAAAAACTAATTCAGGGCCAGATTCTTGCCAAGATTAATGTACATATTGAGCATATTAAGTACTCTACAAGTCAAGATAGCTTCCTGAAATGTGTGAAGGAAAATAATCAGAAAAAGAAGGAAGCCAAAGAGAAAGGTACCTGGGTTCAGCTGAAGTGTCAGCCTGTACCATCCAGAGAAGCACAGTGTGTGAAAACCAATGGAAAGGAACCCAAGCTGCTAGAACCCTTTCCTAGGAATTCATGGCATGATAAGTGTGAAAAAAAAAAGAGACTTCTATACTGATAAAAACATTGAAAAAAAATAGAATAAAAAGTCTTCTGTTAAAGGGCATTGCTGAAAAAAATATTTTAAATTTAACTCTCTTCCCTTTCAAAAAAGAATCATAAACACAGTAACTCACCACACAACACATATTTTGAATTTAATGAAAATGACAGGCTAACACAAAAAAGTAATGATCAACAGGAAAGACACTTGCCATATCTGCGTCTTGCCTTCTTATGATGTAATAGGTACTAAATAGAGTGAGGTTCAGATGGCGCCCCAGTTATCTGCCTTGAGTAAAAAGCTTGGAGTGCAAAATATTTGGCAACTTCAAACATTTTTATATATCTTTATATAGAATTTTGCCCAAATGCAGGGGTGGAGGGGAAGGATGACTCAGCATTTGTGTCATGGAGGTGCTGTCAGGATTCATGAGAAATGAGGTTAAAACAAGCACACAGCAAAGGCACACTGACATGGGTTCCTTCATTCCTGTGGCACAAACCGTTTTCCAAGATGACCTCATCAATACTTTATCCCATCCCCCACCTCTTCTTACTGTGTGACAGGCATTCTTCCCACAGGTAGAATCCATCCATTTCCTCCCACTGAAACTGAAGGGGCTTCTGACTTCTGAGACTAAGGGGTGCAGCCGAAGTGATATCATTTACCTTCTGAAGCAAGGTCATTCATGGAGCCCAGGTTCCTGGCCCTGGCCAGGTAGCTCAGTTGGTTAGAGCATCATCCTGATGTGCCAAGGTTGCAGGTTCATTCCTGGTCAGGGCATGTACAAGAAGCAACCAGTGAATGCATAAATAATTGAATCAACAAATTTGTGTTTCTCTCTCTCTTCTTTCTCCTTTCCCCACTCTCTCTAAATATCAATAAATAATTTTTTAAAAAAATAAAATAAAATCAGTAAATTAAAAAAATTTTTTCTAAAGGTTACTTGGCTCTCTCATGTATTCGCTCCTCATTCGCTCATGTTTTCACCCTCACTCTAGCAGAGAAACAGTTACCATCATGTGAGGAAGCCCCATCTACACAGAGACCAACTGAATGTATCCTAGCTGACAGTGCCAGCCAAGGTTTCGGCCAACAGCCAGCATCAAACCCAATCAGTGGATGAAAGAGCCCCCGATTGTCCAGCCCCCATCCTTGTGCCTGGAGCAGAGACAAGGTGTCCTCACTGAGTAGTCTTCAATTCCTCACCTGCTGACACTGTGACAGGTCAATAAAGGATTAGTGTTGTTTTAAGCCAAAAAATGTTGTGCCAATTTGCTATACAGAAAAGGGTAGCTAATCCAATTTACTTTATCTTCATTGATAGAACTTTTAAAATGGACAACTCCCCACCCTAAACACCACTCCTCCTTGTGTTGACTGCCTTGAATTAAAGCCAATTTCATTTTGCAGCCATAGACTAGGGTATACCCCACACGCTGTGATCAGATCAAACTCTTAGATGATGATCAATATAATAAATATCATGATAGTTCTAATAGTGGGCAAAAACAACCATGGGCACAATACAATAAGACAACTAAAGTCATAATATGTGTCTTATATTTGTCGAATGCCAGTGAAAACATATATTTTCTAAAAATCATAGTACTTAATTTAAATTATATTGATACAAAGTAATAAATCTAACATAGTCTTAAGTGTAACTAAATTTAATATAAACGCTTCATAGCTTGTATTTTGTTGCCTTTCTCACTGACCCTCTTCAGTCACCACCGAGGTAGCAACCTGTGATCACACATCACATAGTTTCCCACCAGAGGATCCACTTTACAGAAAAGGAGGTGCAGGAATAGGCCCATTTTCATGAGATCAACTCATCTTATCACATTCCTCACTATTCAGGAGTGGCAGATCAGAGATGGTGAATGAATATCTTGGTAGAGGTACAGTTGGAGTGCCAGCTCAGAGGTGACATGCTCCCAAAACACAGTCTACACTAGGAGTTGAAGGCCTTTATATATATCTGGATACCTGGGAAGAATACCTGGGTCAGGAATCAACAGTTAAAAACAGAACAGTCCCATTTTACAAACCGTGCTCTCTGTCCCTGGAATGCTGGGCTCTGCAGGTTTAGAAGTCCTGGTCCCCAAAAGAGGAACACTGGTATCTGGGGACAGAGCCAGTTGTCACTGTCCCCAGGCTCTTTGGGCAAGAAGAGAAGTGAATTTGTTTCTTAGGTTTGCCATAACAAATTATTATATAGGTGGGGGGATGAAAAAGAGCAGAAATGTATCTTTCATAGCCCCGGGGTCTAGAAATCTGAACTCAGAGTCCTGTCCATCAGCAGAGCCTGGTCCCCACTGAGGCTCCAAGGGAGAATGTCTCCTTTCCTCTTCTTAGCTTCTGATGACTCCGTGCAACTTCGTCTGGCAGCTGTGTTGCTCCGATCTCTGCCTCCCGCTTCCCAATGGCCTTTTTCTTTGTTCTTGTCTGAGTGTCCTTTCCTCCTCGTTATAAGGGTGTCAATTATTGAATTTAGAGTCCACTCTAGCCCAGTATAACCTCATCTTGTCTTTTGCTTCCATCTGCAAAGACTCTGTTTCCAAATAAGGTCACTTTCCGAGGCTCTAGTTGGACATAAATACCGTATTTTGGGGACACTCTTCAAGCCACTGTGAGGAGTCACTACCTGACAGGAGTCACTGACCTTGATCATTAGGAGGTTAGTGAATACGTTACACAATGGGCATGGGGAGGACCATAAGAAATATTAGGAAGTCCGTAAATATATAAACTATGATTTTATTAATACATTGTTAATATTGATATTTTCTCAGATATAGTTAACTCTACTTTTTCCTATTGACATGTAATTTACATTTGGTAAAATTAATTTGGGGCATACAGGTATATGAGTTTTGACAAAATCATTGAAAAAATTTGTTGGCTGAAAGGAAAATTTAACTTCCATTATATAAGGTTATATAAGAGAGACACAACTTTGTCCTTCAAAATAATCTTTGCCAACCATATAGTGTTTAGCTACACATAGTATTTCAAGGCAGGAGCCTCATATTTCATATTGGCAAAGCCTACAAAAGCAATTCTCCAAATTATAGAGAACTGGTGTTAGAAACTGCATCCACGAATGGGGTCAAGATCATAGTTCTACAAGTGTTGCTAGTTTATCCTCTTACTTTAGCACAGCTATGTGTTTCAATGCCATAAATACGTTCTCTTTGCTCACAAATGGAAGCTTTATCAACAAGTTGTCTGACCTCGATATCTTCAAAATAACGTGAGCATCCCCTGGCACTGGTCATATCAGTAATATGCTCAAAGACATCAATGTAACCATAAAACTAAGCCCTTCCAGTGCAAAACATGGGAACCGATATACCTACAAGTTAGTCTGATAAGCTGCCAAAATACTCTATAGCAAAATTATTGATCATTCATAGTATTATAATTATTTATAGGTGCAGAATATGAATAAGGTTTGAAGAGTGATATTTCTGTAAAAGAAGTCTTTCTTTTTAGTATATTTTATTGATTATGCTATCACAGTTGTCCCATTTTTTTCTACCCTTTATCCCCTCCACCCTGCATGCCATCGCATCACCCCCACACCTCTTAGTTCTCGTTAATGGGTTGTACATATCAATTATTTGACTTCTCAACTTCCTATACTATTCTGAACCTCCCTCTGTCTATTTCTTCTTTTTTTGGTCAACATTTTCCCCGCCGCCACTTCCCCCAGCACTACCCCTCCCCCATCCCACCCTCAATCCTTCCCCCATTTGACTTCGATGATGGGTCCTTTATGCATGTTCCTTGATGACCCTTCTCCTCCTCTTCCCCTGTTTCCCCCCCTCTGAATTCTGTAGGAAAAAAAATGTGAGTAGAGTTAGTAGTTACTAGAGACTGTCTAAGGGTTTTTTCTGTTTAGTTTTGTTGTGTTTTTCAACACTGAAAAACCCAGAGTTTAATTTGTCAAGTCCAAAGGAGAAATGAAAACAATAGCAACAGCTGATGTTTCAAAGTCCCTCTCACCATGAAGCAGAAAGGCACATACCAGCCATGTGCCTGATGACCCTGAGGGCTGAACCCCTCATGCCCAGCGTGCGGCGCTGTACACACACTCCTCGTGTTCATTTCCTTTGCTCGCGAGTAGGGACACTTTTGAAGATTCTAGGAACACAAACTGAAATGCATAGAACATAATGCTAAAAATCTAAAATATACTAGTATAATATATTTAATTAGTTGGAATTTTTAATTTGTTAAAATGCAGGATTTTACTGAAGATGCCAAGAAACACTTTGCTAAAGGGGGAAAAAAATAGAACTTTGGCCTGGGTCTGAAAGAAGCGTAAGTGTTGCCTCAGGCGACCAAATTGGATGGAAGAGACACTAGGTTGAGGGAATAAATTCTATATAAAGAAAGAGAAATGATGAAAAAAAGGACACAGAAAATTGTGACCCCATAAAGCAAAATCTGACAGGAGAATCTTATGCAGAACATCATACATCATGGTAAAATTTTTGAAGTATTAACATTCAGTGCAATGAGACTTTTTTTTTAAAGTATGTAGATTTCAAAAGGGAAGACCCCAAACACTAATCATATGTTCACAATATAACTGTCCACTTAGAGAACTGAAGGAAAACTCCACAAACTATTAGAAATACTGAGAAAATTTAGCTGGGTTGCTGCTTCGCGCTGTGACTGCGTGACCTATGGTGCTGGGTAACAGTGCCTCTCCTGAGTCTAGCCCTTCCTCTTACCACGCTATCTGGTTGCTAGAGCTTAATTTTCCCATATTTTTCTTTGATATCACTATTACTATTAGATTTTTATTTGCATATCACTATTACTTTAACTTTTTGTATATCAGCTAACCATTTGTAAGATTTATGACTCCATTCTTCTCTTACATAGAAGTGAAATTATCATGCCCTTACCTAACTTATAAAGATATGTGTGTCATTTACTTGACTTTCCTAATAATTTCCACCTTGTCTCTTATGTCAGATACTTTTAATAGAGTTTCCCCCAGGGACTACAGCTCTGCAAATCCTACATTTCACTGCAGTTGGGGAAGGAAATACCCTAGTTATATTCAACTTGACAGAACTGAAGCAGATATCCACTCCTCAGTGGGCAGTACTGTCCCACTTCCAACAGGATCTGTTCTAACCTCACGGGTTTATCAGAGTGTTCCAACCAAGTGTAGGACAGGATGGAACTTTCTGATATTTAAGAATAATCAATAATCTTATATAGAAAACCATACTCAGTCTCCATCATCGAGTGAAGTCCTGTCTTGTTTCATGAGTCCCAAACTTCTTCCTGCGCTTGAAGTTCAGAATCCTTGTCTGTTTCTTTAGTGTTCAGTGGCCGATATCAGAGAAAACATTTAGATTTGTGTACAACATATTTTCATATACACTGTCTTTGTTTACTGGGGCTATCATAACACAGTACCACAGTCTGGGGACCTAAACAGCAGAAACGTATTTTCTCACAATTCTGGAGGCTGGAAATCCGAGATCAAGATGTCAGTAGTGATCTGTTCTTCTGAGACCTGTTTTCTTGGCTTGAGATAGCCATCTTCTCCCTCTGTCTTCTCGTGGCCTTTCCCCTGTGTATATCCGTGTCTTAATATCCTCTTCTTATAGTGACACTAGTCCTATTGGATTGGGGCTCAACCAATTGACCTCAGCTTAATTTTAATTACCTCTCTAAAGACCCTATCTCCAAATACACTCACTGGGGGTCTGAACTTCAACATATGAATGAGGGAAGCACAATTCAGTGCATAACATACACCAAGTAGGCATCCCCCAAACGTCTTGTATTGTTTATGAACTTGTCATAGGTTGTCTTCATTTTGACTGATTCCTAAAGAGGCTACAAACTTCAATTTCTGGTCTACTGGGTATTTCCCAGTGTGTTTTGTTCATGATCTCTGGAAAAGAACCAACGATGATTACAGATCTTATTATGTCCAAGGTACAACTAATACATGATAAGTATTTTGCATTGAGGATTGTTCTCAATGACCCTTCAGTACTCCCTCCCATCCACTTTGGTAAATTGAATTTGGCTTCAAGTTTCAGAGTTTGATGCTTTGGGTATATTTTAATTCAGATGGATCACCACGTGAATGTATTATGTTTTTATATCTGTATGTATTTATCATGACAAGAAACACAAGGTGTGGGTGATGAAACAGAACAATCTTACTGCTGGTTCCCCATGCCCTGATTCTCCCCAGGCAATGTGATGCTGGCTGATATCTCCTGCACGTGCAGGAGAGTAACCTCAAACTTCTGAAACTCAGAACATATGTAGGGTGGCTATTCTATCACATCTCCTCTCGAGAGATTAGATTGAGAGAGAGAGAGAGTGACTTTGGCTCTGGGATGAAAACAAATTACCTCTAGGGAGAGGAACAGAAGGTATCTAATCTGAATTGTAAGCAAAAAGATTCGGGACAATATAGAATCTCTACCTTCCCAGGAATACTTTCTATTCAACTGTCCTTTAACCCAGGTTGTAGCAACTTTTGCTCAGAAAGCTCTTTTTATGCTTAAACATGTAAGGATTCATGGAGAATTCTTGCCCAGCAGAAATGCCTTCCCATACCACCACCGACCTCTGACCATGATTGGAAACATTGTCAGGTATTGAAGTAGCATCACCTTACTGAATCCAAGGATAATTCCAGCATCTTTGTCACCACTTGTACTTTTACCCATGTTTAGTCAGTTTAGGTTATGTTGCTCTCTGACAGAAGGAAAAATTTTGGGCTCTAACATAGCGCTACAATATAAGGAGCAGAACTAACATAGCCACTGCCTTAGTCAGTGTGGGTTACTATCATAAATTACTATGGACCAGGTGGCTTAAAAAACAAACATTTATTTCTCACCGTTCTGGAGGCTGGAGGTCCAAGATCAGGGTGCCATCTTGGTTGTGTTCTTGGTGAGTAACTTCCTTCTGGTTTATTGATGGTGGTCTTCCCATTGGGTCCTCTCAATGCAGAAAGAGACAGCAAGTTGTCTGGCCTTTACTTACAATGCTCTAATCCCACTAAGGAGGATTCTACCCTCATGACTTGATGACCTCCCAAAGGCCCCATTTCCTGATACCATCCCCTTGGGATTAGGGTTTCAACATGATTTTTTCCCCAACCTCCCCTAACTGTAGGCAAATACATTCTAAGATCCCCCAGTGGATCCCTGAAACCATAGAGTGTATCAAACCCTACATATAAATGCATACTATATTTTTTCTTATGCAAACACATTATAACTTTTCTTTGACATATTCAAATTGCCGGCATTACTACTCTTTCCTTTGGGGCCATATGTAAATAAAGGTTACTTGACCACAAGCACAGTTCATCTGATAACCAAGATGGCTACTAAGCAACTAATGGGCAGGGAAGATCTAGAATGTGGACACATTGGACAAAGGAATGATTCACATCCGAGGGCAGACAGCTTGAGAGTTCGTGACACTACTCAAAACAACATGCAGTTCAAAACTGATCAATTGTTTAGCTATGGGATTTTAATTTAATATTTTTCACTGCAATTGACTGTGGGAAACTAAATCCACAGAAACTAAAAATGCAGATAAGGGGAGACTTCTGTACTTGACATATAACATTGTTTAAGTTTAAGGTTCAACACATGAATTTGGGGGAGATAGAAATATTTAGTCCATGGCAGCCAGTATGCTTCCACTAGCTCCTACCTAGCGCACTTTGAAGACTCCATGAAGCACGGATGTTTTCGCCGGGGATTGCTGAATCTGACCCTGCCGAGGGCCCTTCCTCCGCCTGCAGCGCTCTCATCCGTGCTTCCATCATCTCTGGCTTGGTCTGAAACAAAAGCATCCTGCTGCCATTCATGCCTACCCAGTGCCAGTTCTCCAACCAGAACTCTGCACTTAGCTTTTAAATCAGATCGTGTCTTCCCCGCCCCGATCCAGGCCCTCCAGTGGCTTCCCACCATACTTAAAATGCAAAGCCTTCCATGACCTAAATGCTCTTTATGCCCTCGCCGCTGGCCACCACGGTGGCTTTCTTGCCGTTCTCTATATTTGCTAAGAATGCTTTTCCTTAAGGCTTTTACTGTTGCTGTGCACCCTACCTCTAGGAAGACACACAGCTCATAGATACCCATAAAGCTTTTTTTCTCACTGTATACAAATCTGCATTCAAATGTCACCTACTGAAAGAAGTGTCACCTGAACACTCTTTCCAAAGTGGCCCTCTTTAAAACTCTAGCACCATTTCTTTTTCCCAGAGACTTTATTGTTTATAAACTGATGGTATAATATAGAAAAATGAGATTTGGTGTTTCTTTTTTTGTCTCCCTCAAAAATATCAGTTCTACGAGGAAAGTAAAACAGCTTTCTCTTTAGTACCTAGAACATGGCCTGCCACTGAATTGGCTTTTAGTAAACATTTGATGAGGAGATGAGTTAATGAAGGAATGCATAAACTAGCAGGCCAAGAGAGTGGAATTAAAGGGTGACTGACTAAATGACCTGAACCCTAAATTACCATTATAAGTAAGTAGTTAATCTGGATAAGCTAAGAATTAATACTAGATAAACTTATTTAGAAATACAGAATAAAGAGAGTAAAAAGAAAAATGAAGGAACTAGCGTTTGGTGGATTAAGCAAATTTACTCAAAATTTAAAATCTAGCCTGAAAGGCATGTTAATAAATTGGAGAAATCATATTCATGACTACATTTTATCTGGAATTACATGTAACATATGTTTCTAAGAAAAGGCATTTGAATTATCTATTGTTATTTTTTGCTGAGAATGAGAACAGATTTTAACTTTAAATAAAGCCTATTGAATTAAGCACAATTTGGTTGCATATTCCTGATTTGGAACAACAGCTACTGTAAATTTATTTACTGAACTTGAAATTAAATTTTTGTAAGGCTTTAGTATATTGACATTTAGACAGTGTAGACAAATGAGATTAATTTATGCTAATGAAAAACAACGATAAATTATATGGAAAGAGAGAGAACTATGAAACTTGGATTTAAGGATACGTGTCAGCCTGAAAATAGGTCTCTTAAAAACTGGAAGTACAAATTAATGAATTTTAATAATAAAATTAAAACTAATGAAAAACTATTTAGGACAGTTCAACTGTGTGGAGTCAAAAATACCAAGGAAGAGGAGCACAGAGTTATGAGAGGGAGATAATTAATGGAAAGCAAAGAAACCAAAGGGCTTGAATTTTCGGTGGCCACTGAGGGTGGCAGTACTGAGAGTCACAACTTAGGTGACTCTCTGAACAGGGTTCCAGGTGGTGTCAGAGGTCTGATAAGCATAGCAGACTCTAATTGGTGCTTTCTTTTCATGTCCAAATAGAAGGATGAAGATAGCTGTCCAGGCAGGTAGGGAATTAGATTAGCTGGTATCACCGATGCTTGCCTCTGCGTAGAATTAGCAGCACCTTGCAACAGTTAGGAAATCCAACGTTTCTTTGAAGGCATTAGAAGGAAATTTCCCTAAATAGATCCAATGAAGTGGGAAGCAGTTGGTTCCATGAACACCGAACTCCCCAGCAGCTGGGCGCAGCCAATGAGCGGGTCGCTGTCCAGAATCTCGAGCTCCCCAGCTGAACCTGCTCCTGCCACTGTGTTCACCTAAGGGAGGGACTCGATGTTTCTCTCTGCTGAGTTTTATTTTGTTAATGTTAGGCCATTGTGCTCACCTCCTGAAATAGCTTTTGAGACTTTATCTTTCAATTCTTTGACTTTATTTTCTTGCATGTCCAACCTGATATTAGGCTTCCTGTGCCTTCGTTGAGATTGCCAGCTGACAGTGTGACGCATGACAAGGCAACTTACGAACTACTGAGAGGCCTCTTCACGCTTTTGTCTCTCCCTTAAATAACCCTAGAAATCCATTTCACGGAATTATCCTGCTCAATATTTTTCGTTCGCTTTCTTGTCTGAAAGTTTTTTGCAACGTATTTTTTTATATCTTCTGGAAAAGTAAAGATAGATGAGCCCTAAGGAAGTCTTCTGAACTCTGCCCGTGCAGGGACTGTGTTACAAAAGGAGACAGGAATCCTGATAGTGTGTGTGCATGGGTGCGTGTGTAGCTTTAAAGGGAGACACTTGAGTAGCCCGTAGAGATAAGATAAACTCTTGCCTGGTAATGGCCTAATAATCAGAGACCAGAGTCATTCAGTGTGGAGCAAGAGGCACTGTGATGACACCTGAGACTATCATGATATTGAGGGGCATTAACATTTGTATTATTGCTCTGAGTTATCAAAGAAAAGTTTAACTGTATTTCCCATGCTCTGCTTAATAAACAGAAAATGAGTCCTTCACAAACATTTTACATAGAGGAAAGTTCAAATGTTTTTTCTAAATCTTGACATATATTGCAAAATAATCACTAAAACTATTATAATGATATGTATTTCATTAGCATTTCTCCATTCCAACCAACTGAATATTTTAAGTAAAAAGGACAGCAAACTTGATAGGGGAATATTGACATTGGTAATCTGTTTAAATTGTTATATTTATTATTACTAAACTTATTTCTATAATTAAATTGTTCATATTTTATGTGTTTTATATTTTTTTATTTAGGTATTATAAATATTCCATAACCACATGCACAATCAGTAATTTTAATATTAAATCAACATATAGCTTATTTATAAGTTAAAAAGAATAAAATAGCAAATGTGGTTTATCCACCACTCAGCTGAGGAATGGGGACCTTAAAAAGGCCATAGAAGCTCCCTGGGTAAACCAGTAGTCCCCACGTGGGACATTAGCTCCTGCTGGTACATACCAACTTTTCTAGGGCACCATTCAGTTTAAGAAAGGCACTTGCCACATGATTATCTTTCATGTATGCTTTCCCCCTAAAATTGATATTTCCCATGACACACACATCTCTGATAGCAGAGATTTCTTCTCCATATAATTCCTTACACCCCTTTCAAAATTTTTTCCTTTCATAACCTTGTTAAAGAAAGACACACCACTCACATAATCCTCATTTTGCTATCATGAAGAAATATCCCTCATTGCAGTAAATTCTCTTTGTTGTCAGGTTTATTTTATCTGACATTAATATAGACACTCCAGCATTCTTTTGCTTATTTTTGCATGGTAAATCCTTTCTATTCTTTACTTTCAATATATGTGTGCCTTTGTGTTTAGCCTCTAGGAGACATCACAGAGTGTGATCTTCCTTGTTATTTACACTGTCAATATCTAACTTATAAATGTTTAAACTATTAACATTTAACATTTTTATTAATAAGGCTGAATTCAGATTTACCAATTTATTCAATGTTTCTGTCTGGCCCTTCATTTTATTTCTCTCTTTTGCCCCGCCTGCCTTGCTTTGCATTGCAGTGTTTGAATATTTTTAATATTCTAACTGAATTGGTTTACTGTTTTTCTAGCAATATCTCGTATTATTTTCATTATGTGTTGCTAGAGGAAATAGTGCTCCACTTCAATGAAGTTATAGCAGACTTGCAAGTATATTAGCCCCTTTACCTTACCACCAGCTCATATGTTATAGTTGCTGTATGTGTTGTAACTATGTGTATGAGAAACCACACCAGAAAAATGTTAAAATTTTTATTTTTAATAGTCATAAAAACTGTTACCATACTTAAAAGAAGATAATATTTTCTATTTATCTGGATACTCACTATTTCTACTGCTCTTCCTTGTTTCCAAAAGTTCCAAGTTTTCCTCTGGTATCATTTCCAAATGTTTGAAGAACTTCTTTTAGTTTTTCTATTACAGCAAGACTACTAACAATGAATTCTACTTGTTTTCTTAATTTGAAGATGTCTTTATTTTGTCATCATGACTCAAGGATATTTTCAATGGATTTCAAATTTTGGATTAATATTTGTTTCTTTCTGTAGTTTAAAGATTTTGTTCCATTGTTTTATGTGGTCATAAACTTTTTTGAGAAACCTATGATTTCCCTCAGTTGCTCTTTGCCTCTGTGGAATATATATTTTTTAAAATCTGTTTTTAAGATTTTTTCAATCTTTAGTTTTCAACAAGTTTATTGAGTCTTTTTTCTTCTTTTATTGTATGGTTATTTTTGCTTTTTCTTTCCATACAAATGTGTTTTTGTTAATGTATTCTTTACACTTTAAATAATATCTTGAAGAGGTACTGAGTTATGTTATTTTTCCTCAAAAATATTGAGTTTTATGTTGACAGACAGTAAAGTATCAATGGAATACATTGATCTTCCAGACCCTAGTTTTAGATTTTCGTCAAAGAAGTCTAATATAGTTTTCCCCCATGCTTCTATGTTGCAATCTCAAACCTAAAGTGCAGCTAGCCTTATTTTTTGTATTAGTTTGCTAGGACTGACATAAAAAAGAAATCACACAGACCAGGTGGTTTAAATAAAAGAAATTTATTTTCTCACAGTTCTGGAGCCTGGAAGCCCAAGATCAAGGTGTCAGCAGGGTGGGTTTCCCTGAGGTTTCTATACTTGGCTTGCAGACTGCCACCTACTTGCTGTGTCCTTACATGGCCTTTTACTCTGTGTGTCCACATTCATGGGGTCTCTTCCTCTTTTTATAAGGACACATGCCCTACTTCCTTAGAGCCCAGCCTCTATGATTTCAATGACCATTTAACTTTGCCTCTTTAAAGGCCCTATCTTTAAATACAATCACACCGGGAGCTGAGGTTTCACGTATTAATTAACTAAGCCTACACACTCTTGTCAGGTGGCCGTTCTGATGTGTCAGTTCAGTTTTTGACTTGTTTATAAAGGTTCTCCTTTCTGTTTGGGCCTGACCACGAGTCTCCATAGCACTGTGCGAATTCCAGAATCTCTACTCAACCCATGGCTTCCCAGCCGTTGCTCTCTGCCTAGGTCCTTGGAGTCTTAGTCCACTCTCATGAATCCAGGTTTTGGTCAAGAGGTCCCGGGGGATCTCTGTGGAGACTTCTGCATTTTCCTCCCCATGACTTCTCCTTCTCCAATTCTCTTTCTCCTAAGTCATAGCTACCTTAGTATCCCCACATTCTAATCTCTGCCTTCTCAGCTCAGTGAAACCACTTCTCTTGTTTGCATTCTACATAAATGCACCACATCCCGGAAGTTCTTCCTTGGAAGAGAGTATAAAAGTAGGGCATCTTTGCATGCCTCCTCTCTCTCAAGGATAGCAGCCTCACATTGGGGCTGTTCAATACCTGCAACTTGTTGCAGTTATATATTTTGTACTTGACATAATAGATTTCATAGATAACACTTTAGTTGCATCTCACAGGTTTTGATACATACTTGTTTATCTTTTATGTGAAAATAATTTAACTTTCTAAAGTAGATTTACATAGAAGTAGTGTAGGTCAAGTTCATAACAGGAAGAATTTTTTTTTATATTCTATATATTCTTGGTAATTAATTTCTGACTTAATTCCACTATTGTCTGAGAATAAAATCTGAGTGATTCTACTCATTTTAACCTTGTAATAATCCAATATATGGTTGATTTTGTCAAATTTTACATGTGCACTTGATAACAATTTGCATATAATAGGTTAAATAAAATTTATTATTGACATTAATAATAATTAACTTATGGTCAGCTATTATATTTCTAAGTTCCCAAATTCCCAGTGGATTCTTTCTCATAATTCTAGTTCTATGGTGAATTTCTTCATTTTTTTCCCTCTATGATGTTCTACCTTCCTATTTTCTTTTGAACATATTAATCATTGCTATTTTAAATATTATATGGTAATTCTAATATCTGGATCACATATGGTAGTAATTCTTTTATATATTTGTTGATTGGTTATGGGCCATTTGCTCCTTTTCTTGACTAATAAATGTTACTGAATGCTGGAGACTTTATATTAAATAATTGTGGAAGTTTGCCTGAAAGGGTTCGCTCTTTCCTCTGTTCGGCGGATAGATGACCTTGTTCACCCTTAACCCAATCAGCGACCTAGCTGAGTTGAGCTGGGGCCATGTATTGATAAACGTACATCCACCTCTGTTTCCCCCAGCTCTCAGGGAGCAAACTCCCAGGGATTTCAACGGAGATTCTGGTATGTTTCCCAAGGTCACTACCTCAGAAAAGTCCTGAATGTAAAGACTTTTCTCTTTTGCACAGCAAGACTGTTCAGATTATATCCTGCTTTTGTGCTTGACTTTTTAGCCCTGTACAGCTTCAGAAATTAGCAAATTTTTGAAGGAAAAACCAGTTATTTTCCAGCCTCAGTCTGCTTCTCTCTTCTTACTGGGATCTTAATCAGGTTTTAGAAGCCCTATGAGACCAGCAAAACCTCTCCTGACATCTATCTCCAGCAGTGGCACTCTGCTCAGGAAAGTTTCAAACTCATTCTCTTTCACTGCATCTAGAATTAGCAAAGGTTTCCAGGGAAAAAGCAGATATATAGCATCAGTTCAACCTCCACATCCTCCTCTTGTGGACTCTTGGCTTATCTGGTTCTTCAGTGCTTCAGCAGATGCTGATACTTTAGAGAAATATCTTTGTTTTTTATTCAAGAATCCTAATTAATTTAGAAATATTGGGCTCCCACAAGTGATCCCATTTTACTCAGAAATTTTCAGTTTGGGTCTTTATTGTTTCCGACAATTTGAGAAAACAATCTTAATTGAAACTACTTTCATGGGAGAAATCATGTCATCATAGCCAAATATATAAATAGAAAATTGGCTACATAGAGAGTAATATAACCTTAGAATAGAAAAGTGTGGTTATAAAAAATGAAATGGGAAAATTACAGAAATAGAATTTTAACTTAATGAGCAGATATACATTTGTGGACTACAAATAATCCAAACTGTTTTAGTTCTGGGTCATGAGATTATAATTTTCCCCAGTTTTCTGAACTTTCATATTTATTTGTGATTGAGAATTTCTTACTTTTATAAACAAAAGTAAATGTTCAACAAAATAGACAAACTTAATGTTCTATCATTTGGAAATTTCTTTAAAAAATTCTTATCCCTGACAATTCTGCAAGAAATATAAAACCTAACTAGCCGTGTGCATATTCCATGTACATGCAAAGACAAAATCTTAGAAGATATGGAAACTACTTGCAAATGTTATTATCAACAGATAAAATAAAGTGATACATTGCATGAAACAGCCAATTAAAGCATAAAAGATATATACCACCCTAAAGTATAATAAACAGGGAAGCCAGTCGACTTTGGTATGGATGTTATACATTTTTAAATTCCTAAAATTTAAGTGAAAACAATAAACACAACTTGTTTAGAAAATGAAGATCAGTGTAAACTCTCCTCATTACTCTGCAAGATATAATTATCTGTATGTAGAAGAAATTCAGTTAGTTCTTATTAGTAAATAATGACTATGAAAAGTATTCATTGACAAGGTGGCATCACCTCTGTGTTTTGATGACTAAGATACATGCAATCAGATAATGCGTGCTTTGGCGCCATGGCTAAACCAGCAGAATTAAAAGGGTATTTTAATGTCATCACTAATATTAGACATAATTTCTTTTAGTTGCTAACTATGTACCAGACATAGTGCCATTCATTGTCCATAGTGTGATTCATTCACTTAATTTGCACAACAATCCAAGGTGCAAGATTTTGCTTATTGTATAGGTAATAAAATGGAAGGTTAGTGAGTAAGTTGATTTCAGAATGTGCACTGTTTACTGGAAAACATTAAGGAGACCAGTGATTGAAAATGAGTTATTCATTTCGGGAGATACTGTAAAAATCATGAGTGATGTAGGGTAGGCTCATTATATGAAACTTCAAACATGACTTATTTTACCGGTCAGTGAAAAAATCTCCTGTCATTCACTTTCTTAATTTCTAATACATGTGATTTCAGACTGTATTTATTTAACTGATAAATATCTTTAAAAACTTGTATAGAAAACATATCACAAAAGAAAGTGATACAGCTCTAGTAAGCAGAGGAGATAGATTACAGTATGTATATCAGAGATTACATTTGGCTGCACATAACAGTAAACAAGTACCATGGCTTAATCAAATAAAGGTTAATTTTTCTTCAATAATAAAAAGCTCAGGAAGCAGAAGTCCCAAGGTGGTATAGTGGCTCCATGAAAATTTAAGAACCTCGGGCTCCTCCTATATTAGGCTCAGCCACTTTTGGTCTATGGCTTTCATTTGCATAGCCAATTTACAGTTACAATGTGGCAGGTCCCAGTCCAGCCTTCAGTCTGCATTTCAGGCTGTCCGATGAATGAAGGAACAAGCAATGGTGAGGGCTACCTTTTCACACAAACAATCAGCTCTGTGAACATTATGAGACACTCATGTTTGTGTCACTGATTGATTACACATAGCAGCAAGACAGGCTGGGAAGTGTTGTCTTATAGTTTGTCACAGGCCTTTCGGAACAAAATTTGGGTCCTGTACAAAGGAAGATAGGGAGGATAGACGTTGGGAAGGCAATCAGCAGTGATTTAGGATTAATCACAGTGTTTTGGCTTAATCAGAAGAGTGAATAGAAAAAGTGGAGGATAAATGAATCTGAAAGGCTAAATCAGAAAAGCAAATAACACAATAAGGTGGTGATATGAATAAATATTTAGGATTAAGTGAAAAAGTCAAATGGGAGGCTGTAAGGCAGGAAAATTAACGTTTATTTATAGATTCCTTCTACGTACACAGACCAATTTTGAGGCTGGCAAATGCAATTAATCAATTAATACTTTTTACAGACTTCCTGATCAGTGCTGAGGTCAAGACTTCTTAATGAACCTATGTTTTGTTTCTGGAGCTAGAGTATATATGATCGTACCAGATGATATCAATTTTCTTAGGTGAATCATTTACGTATTTCATTCTCAAACCTATTGAAACCCAATGCCTCAGTTTTATAACAAATATTGTGTAATGCTTACTTTGCTATCCTAAAAATAAATTCACAGACATTAACTGAATTTTAAGGACCTACACAATACCCCCACATAAAGATAGAGAAGAAATAAAAGGAGAGATGCCTAAAGCATTATGTTTTCCTTTTTGTAAATGCATGGTCACAACTAGGCTAGCAGAGCTAGCCAATACTTATATACTTGTCCCTATACATATTATCACCCCAAAAGTAATGGCTATAAAGACAGACTGATGCGGAAGTGTTCTTTGGGTGAGTTGTATACAACTGCTAATGTTGCTCTTAATATTATGAACAAGGCTGGGTCAGTTCTGAACTGATCAATGTTAAATTTTTCTGTAGTTTATATCTTAGTGGCATTTCTGCACAATTTAATGTGTATTAAAACCATGCAAAAATGTTTCTTGCTTCCATGTAAACTGGAGTAATGTACTGTTAGGTACTTGTGAACAGGTTCTTCACAACCATGGATGATGGGTGGGAACCTTCAAAAGCCTTGAAGGATACAGGCAACGTTTTCTCCTGTGGGACTGTCCCATACACAGCAGAATGTGTGGCTTGTAAGCACGAAACCCTAGGGACAATAAGGAAATGCCCTCTCACTCATTTCTAAAATGCCTTCTTGGGAGGCAGTAACCCTTCCATTAAGAACCATTGCCCCAGATGTCTGGTAAAAAACCCAGAATTTTGTTAATGAAATTTTATACTAAAGCAACTCTGGCTTAAACTTTAAGTAGAAAGTCTAAATGAACTTAATAAAAACTTGTTCTACACTCTTTGAATCTCATTTTATGTAGTTTCTCCTTCCTGTTCTTTTCTGTAGACAACAAGCCAGTCAATTTGGGGAGACAATTCCTTCCTCCTCTAGAAACCCACTAAATCTATAAGCATTGATGATAAATAACAGCACAGTTTATTTCTCCTTCTGCCAATGCTTGTTATCAGGACTTTGTGCCAAGCTTCACACTCCATTATTTGATGCCTTCTTTATGTGTATGTAATTCACCAAAGCCTGTTAGTCTAGACTTCTGACCCACTATCCAATTCTGATCAATAATGCTGAACCTTTTCTCTGCCTGACCAGCCTACACTGAATTTAGACATTTTAGTACCAGACTGTGACTTCTGATTCACAGAACAGGTCCTTCACTGAGATAGGCCACTGCTCTTTGGTTCCTCCATGGAGTTCACTTCTGGTTCCATGGCATCTCCAAGAACCCCAGCCATTACCAAACACACTCTCTATACCCTTCTTCCTTGCTTTGCTTCAGCACTTTAGGTTCTATTTTCTCACCAAGCTGCCTCTGTCCTGGCATAAAAAAACAAAAGCCCTCGAAGGGGAAAAAAATCATTGAGAAATCATGGAAGAAAAGGGACTGAATAAAAGAATGGTCAACATCCTATAGCACACAGACAATTCAAAGGAAATCAGGGTACCTGAGTGTCATTACCTCTTCAGTGATCTTCCTTTTCTTCCATCACTCAAGAACCCCAACTTATAATTGAATTCTACAAGGATAGGGATTTTGTCTTGCCTATCGTTTGCTCTTGGTTCTCCAAATTCTGTCTGGTGCCTGAGCCACAGTAGAAGCTCAATAAACATTTGCCGGTGAATGAATGAATGAATAAATGAATGATACCATTGTTTGAGTAGTAGCTGTACAGAAAGCTAGTTTGTGTGAAAGTGCAAAGTTTTTAATCAAATAGTAAAATGACCCACACATTGATTTTAACAAACATGGTTAATTCAAAATAGTTAACTACCTGGAAAATCTTTAAAAAAAAAAGAGTAACATTCTCTAGTAACAAATCCATATCTTTTATGACAAATAACAGTGTTATTAGCCCCTCACTATATATATGTATATACATATATAGTTATTATGACATTACTGGGTTACTCTTCTAGAGATTTTGATTTAAAATTTAAATTGTATATTCTTAGGGACTGTCATTACTGTCCTTATGATCACTAATGTAGTTTAATTTCCCAACATGAGGAATTTGCATTTATCAATGGGCAATTCACATTAAACATTATAGACTTATTACTTTCTATTTCAACATCAACAATAAGATGCAGTACTATATTTAAATTGCTTTGAATCGAACAGGGGCCCACTCTCCTAAAGTTGGTTTATTTTAAGCTATAAAACATAATACATAAATTTATAGAAACATTTTAATTATTGGGTTTTATTCCTAAAATTCAGTAAAACTGCCATATAAAAGTATATTTGCTTCAAATTTTGACAAGTGACTTGAAAAATCAACAGATATAGGAATTAGTATTTAGATGTGACATCTGTATCACATACTGTGATGATACATGAACAGAAGAAACAATAAATATTTCTCAATTAACATCAAGTTCTATAATTTAAAGATAATAAGCTAAATAATTTCCAGGCACCCTATTGAATTGGAGAATTCAGAACATTCCTTTTCACAGGAACTATCAGAAGCAGGAGGCAAAAGATGGCAGCAGTGAGTCGTTCCAAAATCTAACACTACGCATAATATTTTCACTTTAATTTTTCAATATTACCCAATTGTACATTTAATAATATCTTAAGTTACAAATTATTTTAGAAGAATAGAAATCACAAATGTCCCAATGAAATCAGGCACAGAGCAAATTCAATCAAAGCAGCCCAGGGCATCCATGATTTTCTTAAATACCCACCTCACCCACCCTCTAAAGAAGGCTGTAGGGACTATCTATGGGTCATTTCCAATGATTGTGATTAGAAAATAAGGTGTGTTGTCGCTCATCTCAAAAATACTCTAAATAACTTTAGAAAACAATTTTCTTAACCTAGTTCAATATAGGCATAAAAGACATTTTTTGGTAAATAGCCTCTATGCACCTATTTCAAATTTAATACAAAGTGTAACTAATGTGTGCAATCCTCCCTTCCCAGTACATGACTTCTTGAGTTAAAAAATGCAAAGAGGAGTACAGACTTTAAAAAATCTGACCAAAGCTAAGGTGAGGATGGAGAGCACCCTTTAAAATGTAATGTGGCCTAATGGATACCGTGCTGCTAATTCCTCTTGTACCAAGTACTCCACGGTAATTGAACTGTCTTTCTGACAACTAAAATAGCAAATATAATTCAACATGCGCTGAAAAATGGCCCTGCAGTGTCTTCCTTCACAGGAATCAGAGTTATTTCAACATGGAGCCAGCTTTCAAATCTGGAGCTAGGCTGCAGAACTACTTTTGGAGGTGAGACCAAGCCTGTATGCACACAGCCTGCCTGGGGGTAGGAGGATTAAAGATAAACATTTGCACTGCTCTCAGAAGTCCTTGTTTTACCTCTTTAACCTATCTAAAATTTTCCTCCTTTGCAATTACTTCAAATTGTATTTTAACTTACTCCAAAGTACAATAAAGAATAGCCCTGGATAAATATTCAAGTCACGTGACTTTGTTGAATACTGTCTTCTGACAAAAGCAGCACTTCTTTGCTGAGACTCATCAGCCCCCAAATCCCTGTGAGTACGATTTCCTGTATTCTGTCATGTTTATCTGGGTCTCAGAAACCAGCTCTGGAGAGGGATGGAGTGGACAGATCACAACCCCAGACAGTCTGGGGTGGATCTACAGAATCAAGGATAGTGAGCGGTGGCCGAATTAGGAGAGCCACCTGCCTTGGCCCCTGGGTAGGCTGTACTCTGCCTGGATAAAGGGAGGCGCTGAAGGCCCAGAGGACTTCCTTGGCACATTGCATGGGTCTTGTTTTTTAACAGACTTTCACTGTTCACTACCAAGGTTCTACGTGCTGTATTTTAGCAAGAGAGGTATAGAGAAGTCCGGATGGAGTCAATGAGCTCGGAAAACATGAGATGATAGAGAAAACTAATCTGAAAATGAAGAAAACAGTGCAGGGTGTATAGAAAGGTTATGGGAACAGGTGAGGGTTTCCATTTTAGCCCAGAGAGGGGAATGAGGAGGAAGAGGAGGTGGCAGAGGTGCTGAAGTAGCAAGAACGAAGAGCGGGAGCAGGAGGAGGAGAACCGTGTTGTTACAATGTATTACAGTTCCAGACTAGACAAGGATCTTGTTTTTGCAGAAAGTTTACATTCATTCCAGCTTCAAAACCTGAGGGATTTTGTTTAGGGAGAAAGTCTTTCCACCTGGAACAACATGTTTAATCTAAGCACTGGAGGTAGCTAACATCGGCAGGGCGCTGTAGGGAAGATTGCGGACGGATGTCCTGCCTTCTTTGCTCTAGAACCACAGGATTTGAGAGCATCCACCTCTACCCAGAAGCATGCACACTCAGCCTGCCCCTCCCCCCTCCCCCAGTGTAAACACATGTTATTCTAGAACCCCCACCGCCCTCGCCCCTTTGTTTGCAGGCTGACAGTTACCCCACTACAGTAAACTGTCAGCATCTGGCCCGTGAATGAAGGAACCGGCCCTTTGAGAACCGGTTCAAACTGCGGTTGCAGGCCTTCCCCGGGTCCCTTCCAGCTCTCGCCTGGTTCCCGAGCATCCTCCCATCTCCGGGCCAGGGTGTGCGTTCCTAAGGATGCTCGGCCCTCTCCCAGCCCGCGTCCTCCTCCCCTCTCTCCCGCTGCTGCTGCTGCCGCGAAAACCAGGAGAAGTGGAATGCGCACGGCGAAGCGCGGCGCTCTCACGGCGGCACTGGGCATGCTCGGCGCCCAGGGCAGGTTTGGGCGGCGGGGCGGACGCTTCCTCACTCGCCGGGCGCCCGAGCCGGCCGCCGAGGTATAGGTGGAGGTTGAGGCTGCCGCGCCGCGGGAGGAGCCTCGCCCTCGGCGGCGGCGGCGGCGGCACAGGTGGCGCGGGCCGCGAGCTGGGAGCAGCACGGAAGCGCTCGCCGCGGTAGCCCCAGGCTCGCGCCCGCGGCGGCAGCCGGCCGACCGGAGCGGCGGGCGCGGCGGTGGCGGCGGCTTTCCCAGCCCGGTCGGCGGCGGCGGTTCCCGGAGCCTAGAGGAGCCCGCAGGAGCTTCGAGCCCGTGGAGCCCGTGGAGCCCGTGGAGCCGGGCAGGGGGCGCTGCGGTCGCCGCGTTGTGAGGGGCTGCCGGGCCGGGCGCTGCGCACTCGCGTGGGGAGCCGCCTCTCCCCCGCGGCGCTCGCCCCTGCTCCCCGCCAGCATCACTTGTCCCGCGGCAACGCTCAGACAACAAAAGCGGAAGATGCTGCAGTTGGGCAAGGTCAGGACCTTGCCCTGAAGCCGGGCGGCGGCGCGCACGCCTTTCCCCGGACTGAGGAGCTGTCGCTGGTGGCGGGTGCATGTTCGCGAGGAAGCAGTCGGGCGCCGCGCCGTTCGGTGAGTTGCCTGCGCTGGGCTGCCGGGGCCAAGCGCATCCTTCTCCTCCGCGTCGTCGTCCTGCTCGCGGCCGGTGGGGGTTGGTCCTCGACTCCCGGCCGGTTGGCGGCGGCGGCGGCAGCGGCGGCGGCGGCGGCGGCGGCGGCGGCAGCTGCGTGGTCCTGCCAGCCGGGGGAGGACTGCGATTGCTCTGGGTCCCCTCTCGGAAGACAGCTCTGCCTGGAATGGGGGCCAGGGTTAGTGCCTTTCTTGGAGCGGTTAGCAAGTGGCTTCTCTGCGTGCTCCCCCGCCCTGCCACTCATCTCCCCCGGAGGAGGCGTATATAGGGCAACACCAACAATACTGCTCCCCGCCACCCTCAAGAACATACCCGTTGCATATATGACGTCCCTAATATAGAGGATAAGACGGGGTGGGGGTGGGGAAGACTTCCCTCCAGTCTTTTGCCCTTATGTTCAATGTCATTACGATGTTTGGCTAGAACAAAATGGAAATACTTAGTCATATGCGTCCATGGCCATTCCTTCGGTCTCCTGCAGCTTGCCAGACCCACAGCCCCTTGGTCTATATTTAGCGGTTTCAGAGCAAGCATTTTCAGCTCGATTCACAGGTTTCGGGGGCTTCTGCGTCCTGACAATAGATAGCGAGGCTCTGGAAAGCGCCGTCTGAAACCCAGGTTTGGAAAGATGTGAATGGGTATGGGAGGTTGCGATGCGATATTCGGGTGGCTGGTAATTAATGATAAAGGCAAGCTGCTTTTCTTTTTTTGCCGACCTTCCTTTTCTTCTGGTGTGTAATGTGTTTCCATCGATTGCTACTCAGCTGCTTGGAGCCACTACACTCTGAATTAAGTCATTAGAGGTGGTGCAGCCTTCCTGGTCTGTATGGTAGGAAAACAGTCTCAGGGATTGCTGGTGTGTGTATGTTTGGTTCCCACAAAGAACAGTTACTTCCAAAATGCCGAAAGTTGTGTCTCGCTATAAATGTGGGAGTAGTGAAGGGTGTGGAAAAAGAGAAAAAGAGGAGCAGGTTGTGGTTCCAAGGTTTTTTTTCCGCCTTGCTTGCTTCAGTCGAACTGATCTGATTTGCTTTGGCCCTGAAAGGTGTTATTAACATGCATGCCTAATGTTATCAAGTAAATATGCTGGTTTAAGAAGAGAGATATGTTATACACATAGTATTGGGTCTGACACGCATAGATTTTCACTTTTAGGAACTATGTGACGGATATTCAAAACGCTGGGAATTTTCTGCAGCGACTTTGCGTGGAAATAGGGAGGTGCCGAAACTACCCCAAGAGTTACCTCATTGTGCATCCCTACATCAGTACCTTAGACTACTGCTGGTAGTTTAGTTCATCTCTTTGGTGTTAGTAATTCTCCTACAGGATTAAAAGGCTTTAGAGCTGTATCACTAATAAAATCCCATGAAGTATTTGATATGACAGGTAGTGAATTACAGGGATGAAACTGTGCATGATACTGGGGCTACTCTAGGGGAAGTATGACAGATAGGGGCGGGCATCCTCAAATATGGACTAGCTGCTTTCAAGTGCTGTAAAATCTCTTTGCCACATGCAGAATCCATTTTCACTCTTTTGGGGAGAATGTTAAGTGGCATCCTTACTAGTCTGTGGGTTACAAGATCTCAGGGCTTGAATGAAGATGATTACATTTAAGAGTCAGATGTTGAAATTTTGGAGGCCTGTAATTATACAGCTAACAAATCTCAGCATTACAGAAAGACTAGGAAGTCTTTACAGCTTGAGTAAAGTGAACAGTGTGGTTAGGTTTATCAATATCACTTTAGTTTCACCTTCTTCACATTCAGAGAACTTTCAAGAGCACTTTGAACATGCTGTTTTGCTCATTGCATTGTTTTAACATGAAATTTCTTTTAAAAACAAACAATATATGAAGTAGACATTCATTTTTCTCTTTTCTTCTTAGTCTACTGTTACAGATTTAAACATAATTCTTAAAGGACTAGTAGATATTGTTCTGTGCCTATGTGTGCAGACAGAGAACAGCTGAGAGGCGTGGGGAAAGCTGCTATATGTGAGTTTTATTTTATGTTGTAGATTGAAAATGATAGTACCTGATTGAATGGCAATTGCAGTAACTACATGAGGTTGCTGCTTTAATAAAATTATCATAGTCTTGGGGAAAAGAGTTATTTAATTTGGTGTATGTTTGTATAGTTGTATAACCTAATCATTATAGATGTCACTAATGTTTTCATTGTTTGTAATAAAAGTCATGTACTGTCAAATTACAGTATTTCCAGCAACTTCATATCTTTCACAGTCAGGCCAATTCCTTCTCCCAGTGAAATGATTCATCAGAGAGAAAAATGAAATTCAAATGATATTAGGTGGAAAATGCAATTTATAGTTTTGTTAAATAATTTCTAAGGATAATATCACTTTCATAATGACCTTTAAAATTAAAAATGAAGTTGTAATATTCTCAAATATAACATTACTTTTAACATATAATTGAATATGCAGTGCTCTTCCTGAAAATGTTATAGAACTTGTTAGTTACTGTTGTGCTTTATCAAAGTTGACTTTTGTGTAGTACGCCTTGATTTGGAAGTGGTGGCAAGTTCTCCAGAGTAATTTCATCAGGTTGGCCTTATGTAAGAAAAATTACAGTTAGGTTTAAAATAATATATTTATTTGTGTATGTCTATACACTCAGATATACTTTGTATGAATTATATATCTGATTGCAACAAGCCAATTGAACTAAATTAGGAAGTGTTATGAAGTGTTCTTTTTCTTTTCTTTTTCTGATGATTAACCATAAGAAGATAAGGAACACTCACTTATGGTTGTTTCTCTGTGAACATTATTTTCACTTCTCTAGTGGAGAATTGGTGTTGCTAGTATCACTCTTCCTAAAAGTTTCAATTTTTTTAATAACGATTTTTATTTTTAAAATAAAATGGTTTGATAGTCCTTAAACTTGAACACTGTAATTCAGAGGATGAACAAAGAACAAGAGAAAACAAGCAGATATCTATAAATCCAGTGCTTTTTTGGAAGATTTGGTACAGTGGTTCTTTGCTGCTGATTTAAAACCCAGAAATAAGCTTTTGAGCCAAATTCTTCAGCTGGCCTCCATGATGGTTGTCATCATCCACGTTGTGAGGGTGTCCGTAGGGCCACAGGCCTTTGATGGCTTTGTGATAAGTGTTATGCGGATATGGGTGAAAAGTTAATTTGAGTGGGAATAGTTCATGATACTTGTTGCTGGCTTCAGGTTTATCTGATTATGTGCCAAAGCAACAGCTTTTTATATTAATATAAAATATTAAACATGTCATAGATAAATAGTTTCTATCACATTGTCTGCCAATCTAGCTTACTGATTAAATAAACTGCCTGGTTGGGTTTAATGAATCCAATTATATTCACAAACAGTACCTTCAATACAGGAAACTCACACAAGTATTTTATCATACTGTGCTTTTGGTCCATTAATAATGTTAAGACTCATAACAGAAATGTGCAGCTATGATACCTCCAGTTGTTTATCTTTTGATCACATAGCAGTTAAATGTAATTTCAAGCTCTATATCATGGTTAATTGATTTGTAGGAAATGTCTTAGCTATATTAGGATATCGAAGTTATATTCTGTATCAATTAGTTTTTGACAAATTGGAAAGAATGGCTAAATAAGTGAAACAGTGCTTCCTAGATGCTTTCCATTTTAGACAAATACTCGCCTGTATCCTTGGCAAGATTTTTCAAAAGTTATCTGTAAAAGGAATTACATATACTGAAACTTATTATTCCATTATTGTCATTTCAAATCACAAATATATTTCTAGAGAAAAAGTTGAGCTGTGCCCTAAAGTGAATATATATACATACTATTGTGATGTATATAAAATATTGGAATATATATTAGTGTAATGCTGTTTCGGATCCTGCTTTTGGTTGGTGTTGAGATGTGTAGAGAGTCCTGGCTTTGGATGGACCCTAACTCGGCCTCCTTCTAGCTCAGTCCTTGGCCGTTTCTGTGATCCTCAGATTTTAGCTCAGTATTTTAGCTCTAAAATGGGCAAAATATCCCAAAAGACAGGTTTCAGGTAAAGTAAGTGAATATATAAGAGGCTTGGAAGTTGTAAACATTTGTAGAAACACAAGAGATAACTACATATTAAGATGGATACTATGCTTCATTTATGTGTTACAAAAATATGTTATACAGACCACCACCCTCTAACAAAGGCTAGCGAATGGATAGATTTTCATTCATATTGTCATAATATTGTAATATTACCCATATTGTTATATTACTCTATTATGCAGATTTACATTTAAAATACATCAAATTTTCTACTCTACAACATAACAGTCCTTTATATATATAGTTTAGGCTAAAAGAGAAGTAAAATTCATCTCCCAGCACTATTATTCAAAAAGATTATAATCTAATAGAAATGGCAGAACTTTGATACTCTTAATAATGTTATATTATTACCTGATTAAAATTAAAGTTTCTACAACAATTAATATGGCACAAAGAATATTATGGACAATTTAATAAGCATAACTCTTGGTGGGGTCCAGTGTGGAACATATGCTCTGTTTAGAACTACAGATCATGAGTTCCATCATAATATCATTTAAAAAAATAAACCTTAAACGGCTAAATTTATTACATAAATTAAAAGCCCATAGCATCCCGCCCTACTCCACTGCACCTCCTATTAAAATCAAGTTCTTGAAAAAAATGTAAAAGTGTGTACATTGGTATCTTTTGAAAATAAATGCTCATTTTCACATGTTATTTCATTCGTAGTAGCTTCAGTGAAGTACCCAACTTATCTGGGTTTGATTACACTCAGCTCCTGCAAGGTACAGCTCTGAACTTACATGTGATTTAATTATAATAACACTTGGACGTATCTTAGAATTTGTTACAGAATGTGACCTGTGTAACAGAGGACTAATTTATCTTCAGTTAGAAAAGCATTTTGACAATAAATATGGTTATTTATATTCAAATTTATGTGTTGTTGTGGGAGCAACTGCCAACTGTAAGTTACCAGAGTAAAATATAATAAAAGAACTCTCTATTTTTTTGGATGAAATAGGCAAGTGAACCAATTATGTTTGACTAAATAAATGTGTCAAAATTGTTACAAGTTTTGAATGATACAGAACAGGTAAACGGGTTGTTTAGTTTATAGCATTAGATTACGGAAATAGTTAATTCTGTCATTTAAATTAGTAAATATATTTGTCTTGCATAGGCAAGGGTTGAAGTTTTCTCATTATTAACAGTTTTGCTTAAGGTGGTTATCACAACACTCTTTAGAAATATGATCCAATAGGTATATATTAAGAAAAGTGTATTTGCCATACAGGTTTTATATAATTAATTCTTTTGGTTTAGGAGCCTCTTCATAACCTAATCTTACTTACTGTAATCTTTTCTCACTTAGATATGCAACAACATAAACAACAGAAAGGTACATAGTTATCTTAAATTATAAAATGCGTAGAAATGTGGAGTGCTTGGTATCTTTAAGGATGTTAATAAATGTCACTTCCACCAACACTTCTAGGTTTTGAGAAATTGGCATATTGGAAGAAAAAAAATATATAAAGGAGTAGCCACCGGAGATGAAATGTTAGTTTTCATTAGGTACAGTTTGGTGTGATGCTAAATGACATCCCAGGACCTCGGCCTCCCTCCCTCCTCACAGGGCCAGAGCTGCCTCTGAGCCCTAGAGCCCAAGCCGCGCTCTCTCTAGGCGGGAAGATCTCCAGAGGAAGAAGGAAGAGCAAGCCAACCTGCTTCCTTTACGCTTCAGAGGCAGGGAAAGTGAAAGGCTGGAGAAAGGCCAGACGTGTTCCATTAATAATTTCACCTGGAAAGAAGCATCGCAAGTAGGGAAGAAGTATTCTTCAGTGACGTGGTTTATACAGAATTCAACTTGAAGAATTTGAGATATAAGAGCTTTTACAGTATTTTGCTTAGTACTTGAGCTTTTTAAATATTTCATGGTATTTTGACACTATATCAGGAATCATCAGGGGAGTGTCTAATGTTCTGGCTGATTTGTAGAGTATGGTCCATGAAATTCAGCTGACTTAGGTATTGCTAACTTTAAAGTAACTCACTCTCAGTAAGTCGTCCTTACTTCCCAAGTTATATTTTGACTGCCAGTAATTGGATGGCTTTGGAAGTGACAAGAATTAGGTATCAGAAGGACAGAGTCAAAATCCGACTTCCCAAATCATACAGAAATGATGATCCATGATAGCTTTTATCCATTGGACTTTCTATCTCAGTGTCGATGATTAGAATTTGGCTGTTGTTTAATGCTTTAGCTTTTAATAGGAACAATCATGGACACTTCAATAAAGAAGAAAAAAATTGAATTTCCAAATAGACACAGTGTTTTATTTGACTCTGAGCATGACTGCTCAACCTAAAAAAAGCTCACTTCTTAAAATAAATTTTAAGAATAAAATAAATTTTATTCTTCTCTCTCAAATATTTTATTTGGGCTTTCAAACATTAGAGTAACATAGCAGTTATTACCTTCAGTAACACAGAATAATTTAATTTCCAGGAAGAACCACGTCTTTGGCAGCAAACCAAGTCTCACAAATATAAAAGAGCCAGAATTCGGTCTCTCATCTCTAACGCAGTCCTCACTGGTGCTGAGCATGGTGTTTTTGGAGTCCTTGGAAGTGGAGGAGTTGTCCAGAAAGGCACACAGGTGTAATGGGCAGTCTCAGAGACAGTAGGAATTGTGTCATATTTACCCAGGACTCGAAAGGTGGTACAGGAAGTCAGGGGCACGGAGAGTGTAAATGACATGGTCTGCCTTGAGTTGCGTTTGAAAGAATAATGTGAAATCCATAGTAGGTGCATAGATCTATCATGACACCTCTAGCCAAAGAAGTTCTATATGCAGCTATGAATTCCCTTTTCAAAGAATAATTAATTACATGGGAAGTATTCATGGTACTGAAGGTTAAGAAGAAAGTCAGGCAAACAGTTGTTGAATGTGACACCCAGAACACATACCCACATCAACACGAGAGCAGTGCCATTATGGCTGGGTTGCAAGTGTGGTGTTCTTTTTATGTTATCTTTTTATCAAATACATCATAGTTTGATATATATTACACAAGAAAAGCATGTCCTTAATTTTTTTAAATATTATATATTTGCTTTGGGATAAATTTCATAAATTAGTTGGATGCCTGACTGAAAATTAACAAGATTCATTCTTAATGAAGTGCATTTTCTATGTATTCTAATTAGTGCCATACCTAGATTTTCTTTTTAAATTTAAGATGTATTTGAGTAGGTTTAGCAAGCTGGTATCTTCTCGTGAACTCTAGAGCACATTAATGAAACACTCTTTTTCAAAAAATTTTTTTTCTGTTTTCAGAAGTAATGCATGGTCATTAAAATTTTGAAAATATAGAAATGATAAAAAGAAGTTAAAGTTCATGCATAAACTCAAACCCCAGATATGACTCAATTTTTATCAGAAGTGCTAACTCATACATATTTTTTAATTTAGAAGACATCTCATACTCAGTTTTGTTGCTTTTTAACATGTAAGGAGGCTTTTAATTGGTATTCATTCTTAGTGTCTGCTTTTCATACCTTTTGTAACATCATTTACTTAACTAACTTGCTATTTTTAGAAATTGATGGTATTTCCTTTTCTTTCTTTTTATTTTTGCCAGTATATGTGATGCTGCGAGTAAAGCTAAATAGTTTTCATTAGGTTATTTCTCTAGATTAATTCCAAGAACTTATTGTTTTCAAGGCTGTTGATAGATGTTGTCAAATTGTCCCTTACAAATATAAATAGAATTTATATTTCTTTTGACAAAACAGGAGTATGCCAGCTTTCCCATGATTTTGGCAACTTGGGTTATTATAACTAAAAAAGAAACAACATATTCTAATTAGATGGGTGTGATCATATTTTCCTGTGACTTAATTTGCTTCTCTTTGAATGTGAATGAAGTTAAATATTGTATGTTTATGACATATCCCAAATTCTTTTGTGAATTGTTGTTTGTACATTTTTCAAGTGGTTTATTTGCCTTAATATTTGTATTATTTGTCTATAGTAATTACATTAGCCTTTGCCTTATGTTTTATCAATTTATTTCTCATTTTATTAATTCTTATTTTAAAGCATAATTCTAAAGCTCTCCTTAGGGGTGTTCTTCTTTAAGGGAGCATTCTATAGCTCCCTGATTTTGTGTGTCTTGGTAGCAAATACAGTGATGGAGCCAATGGTGGAGGGAATAGGTTAATGGTTTTATCATAAGCTGATTGAGTTCATATTGCAACTCTTCCATATTTTTTTAGCAAGTGGTTAAATTACTACTGAGTATCATTGTTGATGGAGAGGAAGTAATAATTCCTGTGTCTTCAGGTTGTTGAGAAGGCAAATTAAGGAACTATGAACCTAAAATACATAGCAGAGAACCTAGTATATTAGTGAACCTCAAACAACTTAGCTGTTTGTACAGTTAAATAAACAAGGTGACATACCTTTTTCTCTAATTCTGGCTTTCGCTTTCTCCACATAAAGCGTAATTACGCACCTACACAGGCTCAGGGACCTCTGTGTGAAGGAAAGGTGTTTGCAAGAGTCTGGGGCTCACAGGTGGAAGCTCTCTGTGTGCATTATACTCACTTTGCTGTGTGTCCTCTGGTGGTGCCTTACCTTCTCTGCGTGTTTCAGAGTCTTTGGGAACAGTAAGTCAGAATGCCGTACTTAAGCAAATACATAATTTCCAATATCGTGCATAGGCCCATGTAGACATATATATCATATATCCAACATACATAGTCATGAAGGACCATGCTCTCCCCACCCCATATCAGTAACCTGTCTCTTTTTTCCATTGGTCCCAAAATCCTAGGACAATGATTAGCACATGATAAACCCTCAGCTAATCATTGTGAGCTATATATGCACTTTTCTTTTCATTGTCAAAACAGTTCATGAATTAAGGTTTACTTGTTTACTTTTGGCTTATTTTGGGTTCTTTGCAGTGTGTTGGAGGGAACATGGGATTAGGACTCTGAGTTCTGGGATTTAACATCATACTTCGTACTAGCTTTCTCTCGGTGATCTTGCATCTGTGCCTCTGTTGTCTTTGTTCATTGGAATCAAAATTGCCATTTTTATGTGTGTGAATGTGATATGATAATTCATATGAAAATGCTTTGGGAGGTATGATCATGATGAGTATTTAAATATGAAATACATTCCTTGGAACTTATGATGTGTTCCAAAAATAGGGTATTTTTTTTGTATAAACTGGAGTCAGTATGTTTTTGTCTGTAGAATTAAATCTCTGACCTCCATTACTAAATAGTTATAAAGTACCCCATGGTTGTAAAGATATGTTATTGGTTATTACCTATAGGAAGAATTCTCCTTTATCATCCGTCAGTGGAAGTAATTTCTGTTATTTCTTTCTACCACTTCAAAAATTATGTCATACCAAATAGGCTCAAAAAAGTTTTCTCTGTTTTTTTTCCTTTTTACACAGATATTCCTGCTTGAAAGGGGAGTAGAATGTAGCTCTATTGTCCCTCAGTGATTGAAGTCTGTACAGATGTCCCCAGAATATTATTTTCTCTCCTGGAGGGCTGCCGAGTCTGGCGCCTGGAAGGCTTTATCAGAACAGTTTTAGAAGTGTGAACTGTAGCTGGCTTCCATTTTTTGAGCATATTTCCTTAAATACTTTGAACAGAATTTCAGAGGATTCTGATCACTCTAACTATAGCCTGCCAATGGAAAGAAATCATATGTAAGTCGTGAAAAAAATAAAACTTTAATTTGGTTCTTACTCTCAGAACTTTTGAAGGAAGTACAGAAGGGAGGTTAATATACCTCCTTGAGCATGTTTCTTAATGAGCTGCAGAGTTTCAAGAGGAGATGCTAATCCTGACTTTGCTCTCTGCTCATAGTGGTTTCCGATAGGGTTCTTTTTTCTTTTAAATCTAAAGTCTTTCTGTAGCTGAGGGCAGGTTGTATGACAAATTGTATAGTGAGTCCATATTTCTTTGTCAGCAGTTGAGCAGATCCACGGGACACCCTTAGCTTGTACATGTGAGCCCTAGAAAGAAAAAGAGTGTGAGAGGAGAGGAGCAAGGGAATGGCTGGGAGAAACTGACACTTGCCCGAGTGACGGGTAACATCCCTTCTTCCTCTGCAAATACAGAGTCTGGGCGAAGAAGACTGTGTTCTGCTGGACCTGATAGAGAGAGTGGGAGTTTGGTTAACACCTAGTGAAAAATGTGGAAAATTTAAGTGGGAAGAAGCAGGTAGCTTGAATTAGTTTGGGCAAAAAAACTTTTTTTTAATGGTCTGGTTGATTGTTCATTGATTAATCCATTCACTCAATAAACTGGGCTGAAGATATGTTTTGAAGAAGCACTAAGTTATAAATAGTAGCAAAAAACATGCTACTCCAGAGCTAGAAAATCTGTCCCCATCTGAGTGGTTTATACATTTCTCTTAGTTGAAGGGTTACTAGCTACTTCTGTCCTTTTCAAACTAGGATTTCAAACTCAGGTGGCCATTTCCCATCACAAGTCTGAAATTCTTTCCTTTCTTCTGTGTGTCGGTTCTAGTATAATGAATTAATTGCTACTAGGACTCAAGTTCTTTTAGTACTAAACGCAACTACTTTACATTTACACAGTGGAATAATATGAGTGTGTGTGGCCTCTTCCTGGTGGCCTAACAGATTATGCATTTTACAATGGTGTAGTTATACCTACAGAAAGGCAGGTGACACAGAGCCACAGGTGGGAGTGCAGGGCGACAGCCTGATAAGGTGCTCTCTGGAGTTGAACAGGGTATGGGTGGAAATATAAGCAAAGTTATTCCTTTGAGTTTTATGTCATGTTAGTCACTGCAAGTGCTTTCTTATATTTTATCTTTTGAAAATGAGGATCAGAATTTTGAAAGCAACACAACAGATTTTTGAACCCATTGTATCATTTTTCATGTTCGGTTGTTCTGAGAAACTTGTTAGGTGTTAGTCACCCGAGTTTAAAGGAAAATGGGAACAGACTCATAGATGGAGAGCAGGATGACAGCTAGCTAGTTGGGGGAGGGTGAAGGGGTGGAGGGACTGAGAAAAAAGGAAAAAGGACACATGGCCATGCACAACAGTGTGGTGATTGCTGGGGGCGGGGAGGGGGCCATAAGGGGACTAAATAGTAATGGAAAAATACAATAAAGATTTAAAAAAGAAAAAAAATGCATGCCATTACTCACAGTTGTTTATCATTCCAGCCGATTGAGATGTGGCAGGTCCAGAATTTGGCAGCTAGATGAGTTTTCCAGTTTTGACCCAAAGAAAATGCTCTCGAACACAGCTATTTTCACAGTTTCTGTCAGTGCCCTTGATGTGCCTACACAGCTGTGTTTGGTGCCCATTGACTTCTTCATTTTACTCAGCGGAGTGAATTGCAGTATGATCTATATGGGAAAATTCTATTTCTTATTTATACCTTAATAGTTTTCAATTAGTATGCTGATGATTTATGTTAAATAGCTGCCTATATACTGTAGGAGTAATTTCAAACTTTATGCTGAGTAGTTTTCATGTAAGTAGAGTATTGTAACTTATAAGTTACCTGCTAATATATCTTCAAAAGAAGATATTGCTGGTCGTTTGGCAAAAGGTAGGGCTGCTCCTATACCCACTACAAGACATTGAGAAGGAAGGTAGGTTATCCCTGTACATGCACGTGGTACTCAGCACTTTGCAGTGATTCTCTTGAAATGTGGAAAGGTTTGGCACCATCATGTCAAGAAGCTAAGTTGCCTGTGCATGTCAGTCAAACTAACCATATAGATGCAACATGAGATTTCGGTGTTGTGATGTGCAGGTGTATGATATTACATGGAATATCATTATGTCAGATGAATTTATGAAGCTGTTTTTGGATCGCCAGGAAGAGATGGTAGAACATTTTGACAGCAGGTCTAGAGACTGCTTTGTAGCACTGAGTGGATAATTGACTACCATGGTGAGTGGCATAAATACCACCTAAATCCAAATCTAAGAGTATGCCATGTTCCCATCAGTTGGAGAAGTTAGGGGAAAAGTGTCCAGTGGCTTGCCTGTTGTGATGGTGCGACCTGCTTTGCAAGGGCTTCAGTAAATTAAAACACTGTAAGAGACTGTCTTAGCTCAGGTTGTCATAACTAAATACCATGGACTGGGTTCCTTAGACTACAGACATTTATTTCTCACAGTTCTGGAGGCTGGAAAGTTCAAGGTCAAGGTATCAAGGTGCCTGCTGATTAATTTGGTTCCTGGTGAGAGCCCTCTTGCTGGCTTGCAGATAGCTGCCCTCTTTTTATGTCCTCATGTGGCCTCGCCTTGGTGCATGCATCTCTCTCTCTCTCTCTTTCTCTCTCCCCCACCTTCCCCCTCTGCCTCTTATAAGACCACCAATCCCCTCACGAAGGCCTCAGCTCCTGACGTAATCTAACTCTAATTACCTCCATAGGCCCTATCTCCTCTTTGAAGGCTGGTTATTAAAATGGATTTAAAATTCATCCTATACTGATGCAGTACAAATAGGAACTCAAGCATAGATGCATACCTGGCTTCTAAATGGATGCCCATGTAGGATAAAATTTTAATATATAATAATCATTGAATCATATCATGGAATATGTTGAAATGGGAAGATGGAAGACAGATAATCTATCACTGATTGTCAGAGACCAGTATGATTAGTTAATAAGCTGGTAGGTTATCATGTACAGATCTAATAGAATGCCTTGACCTTTCAAGTCAGCAGTTGCATGATTTCCTGGCATCCTCAAGTATAGCAGGTTATTTTTCAAAGGCAGATTGTCCAATGGTAAATGAAATACAAATATGCCAGGAATTTTGCTGCAGGAGGATATTAAACTTACTTTTAGAATAAAAAATGGAGCTGTACAAAGTTTATGTTTTCACAGAACAATAATCGTCATCTTAAAGAAAAGTAGTGGACTGTAAAGCACAGGGAAATGTTGATTTAAATGAGAACTTTCCATTTTTTTTTTTTATCAAGACATTATCTTGAGAGAACGCATTGCTAAGTATAGGGGACATTGTGAAAAATACTGTATTTAATTCTCAGAAGTAGATTTATTTTCTCAAGGTGAATTTATATTACATTTTCCATTATAGTCATAAGGATGTAAAGTACTGCATATGGAATATAGTTATTAATATCTAATAATTATGTTCGCAGGGGGACCTAAAAAAAAACAACCAGAATTATTCTGTAGAGGTCTAGCACCTTGTAGTACAGGCTTCCACCACTAGGTGAGTGTTCTAGGAACCCATCTGTTTCAGTGTACTAGCTGGCATTGTTGTGAGAGGCTGTGTTTGGCTTTGGTATTTTTTTGAAGACTCTTCCAATGCGTTTGCCCATTTCATGATGGGTAATTCACGAGCGCATCTACGCATACCGCACTGAGTGTTCAGCAGTTTTTGACCAAAAATGACATGGCCCCCGTGCCCTGTCCTCCCTCTTCACCCAATCTTGCCCCGAGCACCTTTTATTTGTTTCCCCAGATGAAAAATGCCCTCAAAGGGAAACATTTTGCTGATGTAGAAGAGGTGAAACAAACAATGTCAGAAGCACTTAAATGGCATCAAAACCTACCAGTTCAAAAACCGTTTTGAGCAGTGGAAAAAAATGTCTTAAGAGGTGTATTGCATCAAATGGAGAGTACATTGAAGGTGACTGAAGTTTAAACATGGAAGAATGAAAACACAATTTTTTTATAAGTACCGGGTTTTTTGGGTTCCGCCCTCATATGGTGTTGGACAGGTACGGAATTTATCAGGATGATCACTTAGCAAGTTATATAATGTTTAATCACTGGGGTGTATACCTGAAAGTAACATAATACTGTGTATTAACTAAAATTGAAAATCAAAATGATTTAAAACAATAAATAAATAAATTGAAGATGCCGTCTATGATTTGGAATTTTGCCAACCGAAAGAAAAGTTATTTGAAATTACTACAAAATTGTTCACATATCACATTTAACAAAAGACCTTGAATGAAATATGCAGGAAATTTTGTTATCTGGTTTACAAAGAGTAAATATTAATGTGTCAGGGGTTGGAATTTTTTAAATGGCAACATAATAAAATATCAGAAGCCAATTTATGTAACTTCAAGTATGATATTTTAGTAATTGCATTTTAACTTTTATTTCATCTCATATAGAAAATGTCAGTTAATATTATCAGAAAAAAAAGTTCAATAAACTTTCATATCTCATGTTTGGATGCTGCTATCACAAAAATCGCTCCTCCCTTTTTATAATCCCTTTTGATTTAAATTATCCACGCCTTTAGTCAAATTATATCTTTGAAATATAAAGCCTCCACGCAGAAAATTCTTGAAGTTATTGAGCTAGTGTCAATAGATTGGGGAGGTGCCTCTTACCTGACAAGAGTGTGTTAAGTTGGTTCCTTTGATGTTTAATTTGTTGCTGTTTCCTCAAGCAACAATTTGGATTAAATTGTTTCTTTCTTGGAACGCTGCATTGGCTACATATTTCTGTGTCTTAAACTTTGAATTTGTCTGTAAATCATGTCTTAAAATCACACACAATTTAGTCTTGGAGAGCAGTTTGGGGGTTTGTATCTGAAAATGTGCACATGCCCAGATGCCGGTACCTCACCTCATGAGCTCAGTGGAAGGTGGCATTCTGGCCCCTTCTCACAATCCTCAGTGGCACTGTTGACGTTCAGCGTGATTTCTGATAAATTGAGCTTTCGGCTCTCAGTCTTATACAAAGAAGGAAATGGGACCCGCACCCGGTTGTTTACCAAGGGTAGTACGTGCCTTGAAAAGTCTTTTATTTACGAGTCATTCTGGGAAATTGAAAAATCAGGTCCCGGCCTCCAGAGCTGTGTTGCCGAGAGTGTTGGTTAGAACCACTTGAAATTGCTAATATGCGACTGCTTTTGACCTATAAAAATGGCAATTTAAAACTAATCATTAATCTCATTAATTGAGGAGCTAATTAATAACTGCAAAATTACATTTATACTTTCCCCTTGAAATCCACCATTTAGTGGGTTAATAACAAATAAGAAATTCACATTCTCTTGTGTCTCAAGTACTATGGGAGATGTGCCAACTCTTGGGTCATGGGGGAAATCATTGATTGGATTAAGGTTGGCAAGGCTGGAAAAAATTAACTTAAGTCCCCGAGAAACTTAAAGAACTATCAGCTGGTGTGTTGGCCCTGGGCAGTGGGAAGCGGGCTGTTACTCCGTGCACCTAATGCAAGATGTTTGTAAAAAGGGAAATTTGGTGTGTGGTATATGAGAGTTCTCTGTACCATTATTGCAATTTTTCTGTAAACGTAAAGCTATCCTAAAAGTTAAAGGTTATTTTTCAAATTTAATTTTAGCACTAGAAGTTTTCTAAATGTTTGCTCAAAGTTTTCAAAGATCTCAGTAAAGGAGAGAACATTTAAGTTTGATTTTAGTAGGCTCCAAGTATTATTAAATTGATTTGTTAATAAATAGCAAATTGGAATTAACTATTTTTTTATTCATATATTAGATTTATGTTAAGGGAAGGGAGAATAATTTCTCAAAGTTACCAAAAAAAAGCAGTGAAAAAGAAATCCAACTTTTGTTTTTGTCTGATGATGGCTTACAATTATATGATATGGATAATTTAAAATTTGTAAAATTTCTCACTGGATGCATTTTGTTTAGTATGTTGCTTTAGAGAAGGAAAGGACATTGTCACACTCTGTTTTGAAAATATTTTAACAAATAAGTGGGAATCTTTACCTTCTTCCATTTACAAGACTAAAAAAATGTAATTGTTTTTATTTTATGAATTATCTTACTTATAACTTTTAACACCTAGCCACCAGCTAGCTTATACAACCTGTTCTATCTTCAGGATATACCCCCATGGTTGCTAAATTTAGCAAGTGAATATACATGCCACCCAGTTACATTTGAATTGTAGATAAACAATAGTTGTTGGGGTTTTTTCCAGTGTATGTCCCAAATATTACATGGGACATGCTTATACTAAAATAGTTCTTTTCTGCAGTTCAGATTCTTTGGGATGTACTCAGGCAGAGTCCCTTGGACACTATGGGCCCTGTAGTTTTCTCACTTTAATAATAATAACAACAATAATAGTTGTTGACCCTTTATTGTATGTCACAGACTGCCACACTTTTTCTTGTGGTAGATAAAAGACCTTTTTCTTGATTTATTAATTCTTCAACATTACTATCTTAAATGCCACTTCCTTGCACTAAGCCTTCCAGCCTTAACCTCAACCCAAAGTGAACCCTTACAGAATATTGTTTTCTATTCACTATGAAGAATTTCATGTATAGCCTTTTATAGAATTATCTGCTAATTTGTCAGACTGTGACCTTGAAGAGAGAATGTCATAATTTTATAGGTACCTCATATAAATGAGCATAATGTCTTAAACAAAGAGGTTGTGTATTCATTAGAATAAGCTAGGTAATGCTGCTTTAACAAACAGCCCCCAAATTTCAGCAGTTGTTGCATTCCTGTTGCTGTGATCTTGTGTCTTCTATCTTAAGCCCTTCCTTTATTTCACTGTTCCTAGCTTTAGTAAATGTTCTTTCAAAATTAAACAAAGAAAAGGAGGGGTAGAAGTTGGTAAATCTTCAGCATGGGTTGACAGAAAGTAGGAATGGAGGCTTGGATGACCCTGCTCACTCTGGGACCCAGGCTAATGTCACCTTCTCTTAGTGCATTCATTTGTGATCACTGAGGTAGAGAAAGGAAAGTGGAAAGTTGGTCATCTGTCGTTCAGTCCTGTTCCATGAGGCAGAGAGAATTATGTGTCGATACTCAACTTTAAAGGGAGAGAGAAACCAAATCCTAGTGTATGTCCAGAGGATGGGGAGAATGGCATACAGGTGAACAACCTTAAACACATCATAGAAAAAATATTGGTGGAATCTTTGAATGAGAGTTAGACAGCTTACATGTATACTTTAACTTTGGGAGTTAGTCTTTGTAAGCCTATAGATTTTATTAGTAAAACAAAACTTGCTTTAGGGTTCTTGTCCATAAAATAAAAACTGAGGATTTTGTTTAAACGTCGGAAGAAATAAATATCAAAGTCTCATTAATGGCACAGAATAAAATGTGAATCATTATCAGAAATAAATATTATGATAACATGCTCAAATAAAATGGTCACACGCTCTAAAGGTGCCTTGCTGGTTTTTGATATTTCCATGAAAATTAACTTTACCAGAAATTCTGTTTCCAGAGATTAAGAGATCACGTTTATTTATTTATATATGTGTATGTGTACACACACATGCATATCCATGTACATATGTCATTTTTTAAGTAAACTTGATCATTATATCCAGACATTTGCCAATTTTAAACGTCCCTCTTTCGCATCGCAGTCATTTCCTTGTTTTTCCTGATGTGCCTGTCCTGAGGACCTCAGATCTGGGGTGTTGTGGTCGGGTTGGGCTGCTCCACTTGGCATCCGCCTCTTCATCCCCCTTCATGCGGGCACTGTCTCCATGGAAACCGCAGGCTGCTCTGCAGGCAGCTCTGCTGCGCCAGGCGGCTGGAGCTGGCATCGGCAATCAAAGAGCGAGGAAGCCTTGAAGAGCCCTGGAAAAAGCTTCCAGTGTAATTGCCGAGACAGAAATGAAAAATGTTATTAATTTGAGACATCTAGGCTAGTGACGAAACTCCCTTGAGGCTGCGTCTCTCCTTGCACCTTGCAGATGTGGACCTCCCACATCCACGTGCTGCCTGCTCACTTGGGCCCCTGTTTCCTCCTGGGTCTAAGGAAAGTAGGGGAGGGCAGCATGGAGGCTGGGCAGGAGAGAAGCTCAGTGCTGGGCAGCTGCTTCCATGCGGGAACCTGCCATGGCTCTTAGGAAATAATATATAAAAAAACATAGACACCGAATATTGTGGTTAGTGAATCTTAAGCTGCAAACTTTAGCTCAGGGTTCTGGAAATATCGTCCAGTCACTTTCACAGGTGCACAAGCTGGTAGAGGAGTTTTCTGATGTAATTGCTTATAGTTTGAGATCTGAGTGATAGAACACTGCCAAACATTTGCTTCCTCTGTGTTCTCTAAGCATTGACCTACCCTGAAGATAGGAATAAACACAAGTACAAAGGCTTTTTGTTTCTTTGGGCTCCCCTGAACCCTGCCTAACTTGGACCTGACCTTCTCCCTGGGGAGCTTGTCCCAGAGACAAGTGAGTGAACTTTTACAAGAAATGATACATAAATTGGTGAGGAGAGAGAGCAAAAAAAGACAGAGAAGAAATTCTTTAGGGAACACAGCTGAAGAAAATGTACAATATTTATAATACAGTTTTTTTTATAACCATTATACCATGTTGCTTAAGACAAACTAATGTAGTTTTCAAGTATAAAATGAAAAACAATTTAGAGAAGATATAATCACAACTCTAAATATGTTTCTGATTGCCTCCAAAATTTTTGTTTCTTTTGTGTCCTTCTCAGTGATATAAAATTAAACTATTCAGTAAAGCAGTTTTTAAAGGAAGAAAGCTTGAATAGAAACTTTCTGCATTTCTTTTCCTATATACAAGAATTATTTATTTCATTCTTCCCTACAGAAAATCTCAAAATTTTGCACATTGCTCTTTGGTGCTTACATATTTTTAATCATTAGGTGGATTTATATATAGTTTTATAGAATTTGATATTTATAATTTGAAATTATTTTCTTTCTTTCTTTCTTTCTTTCTTTCTTTCTTTCTTTCTCTCTCTCTCTCTCTCTCTCTCCCTCCCTCCCTCCCTCCCTCCCTCCCTCTCTCTTTCTCTTTCTTTCATACTGTAACACTTCTTCACAAATCACAAATAAGCATTAGTCCTTCACATTTTGATTCTCTTATGTCTTTGAATTAAAGATCAGTGAAAATTTCCAACAGACTATGATGATTATGATAACAATTGTTTTTATCGAAAGTGAGGAATTTCGTTCTTCAAACATTTTCCAGCTGTGGATTGGGCAGTAAATGTAAAATACAAACTTCACAGTAATAGATACCTTACACATTGGGGAATGTTTTCAAGCATAATCAATTATTAGAGTTAAAAATTACTTCCTTAACTTTTGAAAAATACTCCTTCTGTAAATTAAATATGGATTTCTTATATGCTTTATTCATAAGGATAATTCCAAATTACTTTCAAAAGTTAACTTTGAGACATCATAATGAATTTTAGAAAATGTTTATAATTGAATACCAATTAAAAGAGCAAATGGTGAAGCTCAAAGAATGTACAAAGAGTGTAGCACATAGAGGCTAATAGGTAGCATTTCATTCATATATCGGAAAAGAAGAATAATTGATAATGAGCTACATGTTCATCTCAAGAAATTAGGGAAAAAAGGGCAATGGAGTAAAGGAAAAGAAAGCAGATAAAAGCCAGCTATTACAAATATGCATCTAAAGTCATTTCTAAGAATCCAAACATGATTTAGTAATAGAATTTTTTTCTTAGTCACAGATGACCTCAGGATTTACATCAGAGGGGATTTAATGTAGGAGATTGGTTACATGGTTGAGAGAAAAGCTGAAAATTCAAACAAGAGGGCAGAAAAGTAACTCAAAGTAACAACAAAGAATTATGTGGCCCCAAAATATCAATAGTGCTGAGACTGAGAAATGATGACCTCAAGAGGTAAGAGAAGGCAGTGTTATGAGAGCCCCAACTCTGGATTTTTCCAGAGGGAGAGGCCCATCCAGCAGGATATAGAACCATGGAGGGCATGCAGCAGCTGTTAGAGAGGCTGTGGGAGGTGAGAGAAAGGGAGAGTAATAGCCTGCAGTCTCTTCCTAGCCAGCCTTCTGCCTACTGCCGGGGCCTCCCGTTGGCGAAACTCAGCTGGAAGCTTGCTGCTGCAGATGCACAGAAAACTGCCTGCAAGGCATCCCCGTGATACCGGGCAGAGCTGGAAAGGTAGAGGGAGGATCTGAGGACACACAGAGGGGAGCAGCCAACAGTTACTGCAATTTCCCCATAGTGGCAGATCAAGGAGAGAAACCGGTGGTCATTTCAATCAGCATTTTAAACATTTCAGTAAATTTTAATACTAGGTCATAGTTAATAATTATAGTAAACTAGGAATTAAAGGGAATATTCTTAACCTAATTAATACTGACTCTCTAGGTTTATAGTGCCATTTTAATCATGAAAACAAGGAATATGTGTTCTCATTGCTTCTTTGTCTTCAGCCATCACCATAAGACAAGAAAAGGGAGAAAAAGCAAAGAGTTGGCAAAAAAAAGAAAAATGTTTTTAAAATATCTGCAGATATCTGCAGATAATATGAATATTTATATATAAATCCTGAAGGAATTTTAGGGTTAACTATCAAAACTATGAAGAGAATTCAGCATGTTTTCTAGATCAAGTATCAAAATGTTCAATGTGGTTTACTTCTTTCATGCTTGATTTATAGTGACAATTCAAATTACTTTCAAAAGTTAACTTAGAGACATCATAACTTTAGAAAATGTTTATAATTCAAAGCCAACTAAAATGGTAAAAGTACAAAGCAAAACAGTGCTTGTTTCAATCCATAGCATTATTAAATGCTTATGAATATGGGGCAGGTTTTTAAGATATGTTTTATGCAAGTCATTCTCTTGGACTTTTTCTCTTAGCGTCACTTTGTCTGTAAAGCTATCTTATTTTCCTTTTAAATTATATGTATGTGTGTGTTGAGAGTTTATTGAAGGAATATGATTATATTAATTTTAGTTCTGAGATGTATTAAACTTGTAGACTTATAAAAATAGAACTCGTTTCTGTGAAAAATGCATTTTTGATCCAAGTTGCCTTGTTAAAAATTATATATCCAATCTCTAACATATATATTTTATATATACGTACAATCATAAACATGACAGGTTTTTTCAAGAGAACACAGCTGACTCTTCAGCTCTACCAGCAGCTAAGGAGATGCTATGTTGTTAGTTCCATCTGATCTTTCTTAATTATTTCAGAATGGAGAGGTGACTTTTATGCAATATGTTTATTTTGAGCTTAAATTTATGATTAGGTGGTAAAGTCATAGAGAGCCAATGAAATTTCCTTGTGACGTAATTCACCTTGAAAGAAAAATATAATAGTTAGCCCTGGAAACCTTAGCCCTCCCAGCATGAGTCTCTCTCCATGTGCTGGTTATGGGAGCAGGTATACTGTACTTCACTGTCGGCTGGCTATCTTGTTTGGTTTGGAAATGATGGTCATGGTTTAGAGTAACTGTTTCCATTTTAAAGTTTCAATTCAGGTCCTTTCAGGTACCATCATGATATTCATTAACTTTTAGAAACCTGTGCATGTATGTTCTGTCCTACACTTTATAAACATCTTGAAACTACCTTTTACTTTCTTTGTTTGTTTGTTTTTTATTGCAGAGGAGTTTTGGACAGATATGCAAGAGACTATTGAATAACTACTGAGTAATGAATAGGTTTTCTGCAGGAAATATTTAGAAATTATCAAATAAAATCATACTACTTCTTTACCCATCCCCTCTAAAAAATGTTTAGTCATTCCTCCTTCCCAATAATAGAACAGGAAAATTTCCAGTGAAAACTCTTAGTACCGCAGTTGACTTTTGTTCTTATCTGATCTCAAGTCTCAAAAGTTGTGAAGACTTGTGTCATTTTAAATGATTAAACCATTAATGACATCACAAGGAAGAACCAAATATTCCATGGGGATTATTCAGAAACACAAGTTGAGCCTCTAGAAGGTGACAAAGTCCATCTTTGGTACTAGTTTATGAGAACTTGTTAAATTGTCAGTTCAGTTTCCATAGATTTCACAATCTTTAAAAAAAAAATACAGATTGTTATAAATCAGATAGTTCCGAAAGAAGTCAAATGTAAACAGAAAGGAGGGAATCTATGAAATAAGCATTTACTGATTGTCTTCTGTCCATTTTCTTCAACATAATACAGAGAATGAGTTATTTCATATTTTGAATGCAGGCCATCAGTCATGAAACCAACACTACAATCCAAGGACTAGCTTAGTCTAGTCTTTACTTTGTAGTGTCGCATTCACTCTACTCGTGGCTGCTTTGAGAATAAAGACTATTATTTCATCATAAACTCCAGAAATACTGCTTTGACATTGATAAGTGTAGTTAATTATTTCAAATTATAATGGGCTTACCACTGCTTACATGTTATATGCAATGTTAATATTTTTCATACAAAGTGAATAACATTTTTAATGTTAAAGTATTACCTCCCCCAAGACTATATATATGTGAGAGAGAGAGAGAGAGAGAGTGTGTGTGTGTGTGTCTTTATTTATTTTTGGAAAGAACACTTTGTGATATTGAGTATTCGGATTCTAGCTACTCAACATTTCCACTTTCCTAGTGGCCTTAGATAATCTAGAGAAACTTGGGCATCACATTTAACTTTTCTGAGCCTCAGATTTCATCTCTCAAATGGTGGAGTTGCCTGCCTCAAAGATTGAGTATTATCTGCAGTCTGATGAGAACCAAGTTCCTGGTTCGTAGAGAAACATCTTCTTGCCTGTTCCCACGTAGCAGAAGGGGTGAGGGAGCTCTCTGGAGTCTCCTTTACAAGCCCATTTCATGAGGCTTCCACATCCACCGCACGACCACCTCCCAAAGGCCCAGCCTCAAGACATTGTGACATTGGGGGTTAAGATTTCAACATTTGCATTTTGGGGGATACAGACAGTCAGTCCATTGTTGATGGCTGAGAGGGAAACCTCATTCCTGAATCTCCACCAAAGGTTAATTTTGCATAAGTCAATGTGACAGACTTAGGTCTTGATCAGTCACTAGTAAATTTAACCTCTGTATTCGATTTGGAATTTGTGGGAGTTTCCCTCCTGGCCCTGACCCCAGCAGGTCCTGGCACTCGTTCCCCATGACTGGATGCCACAGGGGGGGTAGATGGCGACAGGCAGCGAAGGACGTTCTCTGCTCCTCAGAGAGATGTAGAGTTGACAGTTTTTCTTGTTCTGCCTGTCAAAGCCAGCTGAACACTTGATGCATTTTTAACACATCCTTTTCATAGGAAATTGAGCTAAAGGAACTTTTAGTTTATTATCAAGTTTATTTAATTCAGGGAACTTTGCAAAATCATGTTCTTGATGAGCAGACCTGGGTCTCCAATATTTCCACCTGCACAGCTGGGTCATGAGTATCCCTGCCTTTCCATTTTAATGGCTAGACCGACCACCAAACAGGGCCATTTTCCACGTGGAGCAGGGTTTCTCCACCTCAGCACCATTGGCCTTGTGGGCTAAATGACTCTTGCTTGTGGGGAGCCACCCTCTGGTCCTCTCCAGGAGGCAATTTTGATGGGTGCAGTGGTCTCTAGCATGGCAGTCACTCTATGTGCGATTGTTGGTCCAGTGGTGGTCATGCCCCAGCCAGGTCTCCCAGGCATTCTAAATGCAGGTGTCTTGAGATTTTCATCCTAATACCAGTTCTGCCATGTGATTGTAAATATCAGAGCCAGTCTCCATCTTGGGACTCTGTTCTTGCTGCTGCAGTCTTGCACAGCTGGGTTTACTTGGTTGATTAACGATGGCACTGAAACCCTGCATATGGTACCAGCTCTGTGATGGTTGGGAAACAGACTCTGATGCAGATTAAATTGGGAAATGAGGAAAACTTGGAGATGTCCGGCACTGCTTAGATTCTACTTCTGGTTTTAATATATTCTTATGATTTATAAATAGATTATTTTCTTAAGTTACAATATACGTTGGCATTGCTCTGATCCTGTGGAAGTTCTTGGCTTAGGGTTACAGCTTTGCTAGTGATTTGCTGTGTGGTTCAGGGATCTATGTCTAACTGTTTGATATTTGCACAGGTTTTATTGAGCATAGATAGTATGTTGAATGAATGAGCAATTAAACAGTCTCCCTGTCTGTCACTAAGGGACAAGGTGATTGGTCTTTCAAGTTACTCTGAGTTCTAACACACACTGATTCTAAAAGAGAGGGTTGTTTATCTCTCAGACGGGAACATGCATGTTTTCTGCCAATGCAACAGAGCATCCTGTTACTGGAAGAGAACGGCCATCTTCAGGGAGGAAAGAGAATCTTAAAACAGCTCATTAAAGTTCTGATTGGCTGATTATAATAATCTGAGATGTTCTTCGTCTGTAATGTTTTTTTGGTGATTTCGTATTTTCTTCTCGCAAATAAAAACAAAAACAGCAATTATTTCTTGCCTCAAATAATTATTAGATGTGTTTTCTGAAATCAGTCCAAAGTCTGAGCAAAGGGCAATTTTCCTGTCTAGAATTAACATGACATAAAATTAGCACTGCAGCTTTTAGCAAGTTCATGCTTCTCTGGAATAACTTGTTGAAACTGTCCCCAGCTTCACCATATATTTTGCATTAACCAGCCAGCTGGGTATCCTAGGCAAGGTCATTATGCCTTGGCAGTCCAGAAGGCTTTGAATTGCGAGCTTGAATCAGTATCATGTGGTATTTCATACAGACTCCTGATATTCAAAGGAGGCTGGGTAGAGAAAATTTAATGCTGTATCATGCATTTGTCACAATGATAGATGTGCTCGCAGATATCTAGAAAAATTGTTACAGCTTATCTGCTGCTCCTGATAAGGTGTCAGGGAGGCAGTGACTTGGAGTGAGTTCATGATGACTGGAATCTTGTATCGATTGGGACCACAAAGAATAGCACGCAGTTATTGATCATTCTCAGGATTCTAAGAGAGACCTAATGGCGTGTGATTTCTCTCTCTCCTTGTGCATTTTGCATGAGCAGTAGTGTAGCTTGTTATCAGGCCAACACAGGAAAGATTATTTCATTATGGCAAGAGCTCTTTTATTTTTTCACAGGGAAAGTGCAGTATAATATTTATTTAGCACTTTGGTGTGCCAGGCACTGTCCTCCATGCTTTATATACAAAATCTCCTTAACTTCTCCCAGTGGGTCTCTGAGAGGGGTTTATTTTTTAATTTCCTGTATCACAGATGTCATCTAGGGCCTCCTGATTTCCGTAGATGGCTAACCTGGGCCCGTACCCCCCGTTTATAGGGCCGCCGAGCTATGGGCGTCTTCTGCTGCATAGTCCCTGAGGGTTTGCTTGCCCAGGCCCCCCGTGGCCAGGCCCTGTGCCCTCATAGGCTTTCACTTAGAGTTGATCATATTGGTCTTCTGTTAGTGCTGCAGCGCATTGCCGTATCTTCAGTGGCTCAGGCAACACAAATCTATTCTCTTATTGTTGTTTAGGTTAGAAGTCCAGCATGGGTTTCACTTGGCTGAAATCAAGGTGCCAGCAGGTTTGCGTTCCTTTCTGGATCCTCTATGAGAGGATCCATTTTTTGCCTCTTCCAGCTTCTAGAGGCTGCCACATTCTTTGGCTCATGGCCCCTTTCTTCATCTTCAAATCCAGTGACACCTGGTTGACTGCTCATATGCATTCCTTTGACCTCCTCATTGGCCTTCTTCGTTCACTTTTTAGTACCTTGTGAGTTCCTTGAGATAATCCAGGATGATCTCCCTATTTCAACATCAGTTGATTAGCAACCTTAACTTCCTTTGCATATAACATGAAATATTCCCAGGTTCCCAGGATTAGAATGTAGACATCCCTGAGGGATATCTTCTGCCTTCCATAATGATTCAACCTTGGCTGGACCCTATTAATAAGCTATTAACTCCTTTGCTGGTCTATATTAATAAGCTACTTATTTCAATTATATCAGGAGTTTATTCAGTTTATGAAGGCTAAAGAACTTGGTGATTATACCACCTCTCTGCCCCTTTCTTTCATTTCTCCTTTTTCTCTGGACTTAATGGTAGATTTTCCTCCTTCATCTTTCCATTTCAGGCCCCTTGAAATCTCTCCATCAGTAACAGATCTGCTACAAAAAACCCAAACCAAATGGAAATAAAACAAGAAGGAACTTCAGAACAGTAGAGTATTCACCCTGAAAGGAACTTTAGTGAACCTGCCATTCTCCATCTCATTTAGCCCCACTTTTGGATTACCAACAACAGTGCAATAACTGGGACCACACAGGCCAGTGACGCACCTTAGACCTGTGGTTTTCATCCAGAGATAATTTTCCCTCCAGGAGACACTTGGCGCTGACTAGATACATTTGTTCCTCACAGTTAAAGGGGGTGTGGGGGGTGCAACTGGCATCTGGTTTGTAGAGTTGAGGGATGCTTCTAACATCCTTCAGTGCACAAGAGAGCATCACAACAGAGAGTAATCTGCCCCATAATGTTATCAGCCTTGTGGTTCAGAAGTGCTGCTGACGACAACATGGCTAACTACATGGCAGACTGAGGGAAGTTTGCCTGAATGCCAGTCCCAGCTCTGCAGATAGGCAGGTAGGGGCTGAGACCAGAAGGGGAGCCATCATTCCAGAAAAGGAAGATGACATTTTTGTATAAACTTTTCATGCTCTTGGTTGTAAGACGGTCATATTTGTTTCACATGAATCATATTTAGAGAACTTGTAAATATCCAAATGCAGTCTCTTTCCTATGTTTGGCTTCCAGATTTCTTGGTGCTACAATAATGATTTCTACTACATTACTGCAAAAACATTTCTAAGAAGATAGGCATCATTTATCTTCCTTTAAAATTAAATGAACGTTTGCCTCTGTGAACTAAGCCTTTTTGTCTTGAATTGGATGACAGTGAAGACCCTCGCTGCCAGCATCTCTGAGTCAGCTCTTAGAGCCCCACCTCTCATTTTGAAGGAGTGTCTTTCTGTGTTTCATGGAGACAAATCAAATCAGGGAATAATGAAGTGCAGATGCTGACCTGAGCACTAAAATAATAAATATGATCCAGTTAGGGTGAACCAATAGAGAAGTCTCAAACCATTGAAGAACTGAGTTCTGTTTTAGATGGACCACAAATTAGACCTCAGATAAGATGTTAGCCTTGGGTATACATCTGCTGAGCTCAGACACCTACCGAACCTATCACAGAGAGAATGATGGTGGAGGGGATTCTAGAATTTGGAGGTATAAAACCATCCCTTTGTCGCAGACAACTGTAAATCAAACTATTCTTCATGGTGTGTTAACATCTATAGAATGCCACCTTAAAAATGTGATTACAATACTCTCGAATTTACTTTAAACAAAAGTGGTGTTTTGGTAGAAGAAGCAAAGTATGGATGGCAATTACAAGTTTATGCTGCTAATGTACTTGTAGCAAATTGTTAAGTACTCAGCTCGCAATCATTAAGTTGAGCTTCCAGTGCTCAGATTTTATTATTTTCATAAAAATTAGCACTAAAAAGAAAGAGCTTCCCTCCCCTTCTTCTTTGCCCTTTGTAATACATATGCAAGCACCTATAGTCCTAATAATTAAATGTACTGCTGGAAATTATTAATAATTTCATTGTTCTAGTAACATCCTTCCATGTAATGCTTTTACCAATCAAAAATAATTGGTTTGGAAACTGGGGTGATTGTTGTGTATGGGATCCTGTTGTGATATTTCTGGTCCCATGATTTAATTTATTCCCTTGGAGTAAAATCCTTCGAGATCCACAGCCCTCAAGTTCTGAAAGATAATAGTTTTCAGGATATATTATTTATGATAAGAAACAGCAATGGTTTGGCAATCAACAATTTTATTATTGAGCATCTATTTATATAACAATGTGTTGGGTACCATGGAGATGTGTATGAACATTAATATATGATTTATTCTCTTTAAGAGAAAGCTTTCAACTTAATTAGGAAGATATGATTGAAAGATATGAATATTTTTATATAAGTTTAAGGGTTAAATGAAATATGAGAAAATAGATGTGACCAGGTTGCCTTGCTTAAACAGGAAGTAATAGTCAGTAGAGAGCTTCCAGACTGTATCTGAGTTGCATAACTGAGTCCTGAAGTCTAACTAGTCTTTATATTTTATTTTAACCCTAATTTTTCTGTTATATGGGATTATTTTAAGACTATTTTTATCTTGTCTTCCAATGATATTCACTCTATTTCATTCATATGCAATTTGATATTCAATTTAATTTCTCCCTTATTTGTATCACCTTATTTGTATTAAAAAATTGATTGACAATAAACATGAAGGAATTTGACAAATGTCAGGAGGCTAAAAATGGGAGAATTGTCCATGTGCCAAAAGAAATATATTGAAGAATAACCAAGAAACAATGTTCTGATAATTGTGATAAAATCAAGACTTTTTATTTTTTGAGAGAAGGGCAGTAACTCTTCAAAATGTCATCTGTTGCCCTTGCTGGCTGGCTCAGTCGGTTAGCGTGTCATCCCAGTGTGCCAAAGCTGTGACATCAGTCCCCGGTCAAGGCGCAACAAGAAACAACCAATGAATGCATAAATAAGTGGGACAAAAAAGCAGCATCTGTCTGTCTCTCCCTCTCTCTCTCTCTAAAATCAATTAAAATTCTTAATAAATATCATCTATTTAGGATTATAAGGTTACACACTAAAACTTCTATTTTAGTACTAATGCTAAGAAGTGTGTAATTTTTTTCCGTTTCCTAATACTATACCATACAAATGCACTTTAGGTTTGTGCTGAATAGGTGAAATATATGTTTATTTCAAACTGCAGTGCTTTTAAAGTATGAAAAAATCATGTTAGTGAATACTTGGGTGTATTCCATGATTTCTAAGGAAACTTTCTAAAAATTTGACCAACTGCCCTAAAAATACTATAGCAAATATGAATTCTTGTAGCAAATACCATCATGCTTACTAGTTTCTATTAGATAAAATAGAACAGTTTTTCAGAAAAGTTTCATAATAATTGGTCCATATTTATATAGCTGTAGATATTTGGTTAAATCAACAGTTGGAAGAAGTCTTGATTTTTATTTTCCATTTAATTCCATTTCATCCAGTTAGAGTAGAAAGTGATAAAAACTGGGGGTGGGGGGCGGGAAATAGAGTAAGTTTAGAAGAATCAGTATGAAAAGATAGGGTGAACTATTTGAAATTTAAAATAGATTGGTCAGAGTAGGCTATACTGAAAAGGTGTTGGTTGAGCTAAAGTTTCAAGAAGGTGGGGCAGTTGGCCTTGGCTCTCTGGGAGAGGAGCAAGGAAACAATCAGTGAGTCCCCAAAGTATAAGAAAGCATAATCTAATCAAGTTATGACAAGGAGGCCAATTGTGGCGGGAGAGCAGGGGGCATAAATCATAGGAAATGTCATTGTGACATCAGAATGGTAATGGGAGACACATCCAGTGTTTCGTAGACTACTGTGACGGCACTTTAGCTTTCACTCTACAGAGTTTTGAGAAGGGACGTGACACATTCCAACTCAGATTTTAAAAGAATCTCTGATTGCCTGACCAAATTGTGTGCAGACGAAGGTGGAAGCTGAAGCTCAGATGGGAGGCTCTTGTAGGGTTCTAAACAAGAGGTGCTGGATTGGACAGTGGTATCGAAATTGTGATCACATTTTGGTTATGTTCTGAAGATCAGAGGATTTGCTGACAATTTAGACAGTAGTGTTAGAAACAGAGGGACAAAAGGTAACTTCAAGTTGTTGACATGGCAACTGGAAGGATAGAGGTTCCATACAATGAGGAGGGGAGAGTGAAGTTCAGTGGGGGTACTTTAACAGATCACTTTTGTTTTGTTATTATAGTGCAGTTATATTGTGTTATGTGTCAGCAGTTTATTAGACACTGAAGTGGAGGTGTCTTGTAGGTTGTAGATTATACAAGTGTGAACTGAGCAGAGAGGGCTGAATGGGACTCTAAGATGTGAGGTAATCATATTATATATACATAAAAGTGGACTATATATGTGGAATTGTGTTGTAGTTTGTTTTCTGTTCAAGTCATTTTGTATGATTTACAGTGTAGAGGGCAATAACAGGAAGAACAATGCAGTACCTTTTAGGAAACTATCCTTTAATAATGCTATTTAGATTGTGATTTGTAGTAGAGAGACTTCTGAAGACATGATCTTTACCTTTTAACAACAAAAATAAACTTTATGTTTTATGGGGAGAAAAATTATACTGGAGAAATAAGATGTAGATGGTGATGTAGGCAGACATTATGCCATGCTCTGTACTTACAGTACTTACAGAGATGTACTGTTTAATGGGAGATCTTGGAGTCATTGGGATTTGCTAATCTTCTCCAAACACTATGATATTTAAATGACACGTTACAGTAGCTGAGGTCACTACTTGAACTAAAGTCAATGAAAAGTTCTAATTTGTATCTAAATCACTTGGCTTAACTTCTAGGTAAATTGTAGCAACTGTTAAAAAAAAAACAAAAAGAAAAATCAACCAGCTCTGGCTATCATAGGATGTAATTGTTTCAATTGGTAAAATCCTGTGCATGTGTTTAATTTTTCCTATTTTTAACTGAATATAGCTTATGCATATTACAAAATTTTACATAGAATTACCAGAAACCCAATTAAGATGCTACAAGGTAAACTTTATAGATGAGCTTAAAAGTACTTAGCTCTATAGAAAATTGGTTATAAACCTCTACATTGAACATTACTGATTATGTACCTTTTGAAATATTACCAGATATGATATTATTAAAACAATAGCATTCACAACTATGCTTTAAGATTTACTAGGAAGAGAGTTGTACAGCAAAAGTGATTACAAAATTGACCAGCAATTGAAATATTAGTAAGTCTGCAGAAAGTCATTGCAGAGGGAAGTATGAGTGTTGTTTTGCTTGGAATATGTAATGCTTCTCAGCAGAGGAATTGAACATGAAATTGAAATATATTTATAGCCATTGAGTCTTGGTTACAAAACATCCCTATTTAAAAAATAACTTTTAAAAATAATACAAAAACACCATCTATACATTCATATTCTCCAAGGATTTACTCTATAATATGTAATGAAATCATTTACTAGTTAATTCCAGTGTGCGTGAACAAGTATAATAGAGTAAGAACACTCTTTAAGAAAAATAAGCTTTAGAGCCAGAATTGGTGGCATGAAGTAGCAATTTTTTTCATTCTCAGTTCTACTGTGATTTCTATTTTCATGGGAAATTGAAGTGGAGCTGCTGAAATACTGATAGAATCACTGCCCCTCTGGCATTTCCTGGCAGATTACAAACCTAGGATATATAGAGCAGAGTTCAGTCTCTGAATCTGTACTTCACATTTACTATTCCATGAAGTTGTTGAGTTTTTACTTTTTGTATTGTATCATGATCTGATTTAACCATCAGTATTTTGGAGATTTAACCTAGTTCATTATGATTCATGTGATGAACCAACATGTGATTGATATTTGTATAAAAATAGAGCAACAGTTCAAAATCAATTGTCTTATTGTGACAGTTCGTTGCATGTATGGCAATTTAAAGACTGGAGAGAAGTCTTCTTCTTTGCTTCTGGTAGTATCTATACTGCACTTTGCTGTGGTCAGAGCAGGTATTGAGGACAGAGAGCTTAATACGCAGTAGATAAACTACCTGCCGTCATGGTGCTTGCTTTTGGGGGAGAAGATGTGCTGCTGAGGAAAAGGTTAAGTTGGGAAAAGTCAGGATGTTGGAAGAGAAAATGTTGGGATAGAGGCTAATAGTGTGTGAGGGGCACAAGAATAACAGACATGTATGTGGGTCTAAAAGATGAACACTAGTTATCAAGGGACAGAGAGTTCTTGAGAGGGGGTGTGTAAAGACCCTGGGACAAGAAAAAGTTTGGACCCTTCCCTGAATCAAAAGAAGAGCAGTGAGAAGCAGGGTGGTGACCAGTCGAGGCCCTCAGGGTCCATGTAGAGATTCAAGGGCCAAATCGTGAAAGACCTGAGAATCCCATTTTCTAAGAACTGGGAGATCAGTCGTCCTAAAATAATTTCATTATCATTGGGTCTGGGGATGATGAAAAGGTGTTTTAATATTATTGTCATTGCTGTTGTCTTTTAGTATATCTGTTTTGTTTGCCCAGGCTTTTTGTCCCATGAAAGTAGGCATGTGGAACTGAACTTGGGTGAGAGAGAGCAAATTGCAGTCCCAGGCACTGTTTCTTAAGTATAATACGTTAGGCACAGAAATGAACGCTTCAGTTATTCATAGGAAAGAAATGTCAGTGTTAGGGGAAAGCAAAGATGACACAGGATGGAGCTTGTGCTGTGTCTTAGCTGACAGTCCTGAATGGCAAAGATGCCATTGTAATGGTTCAGAGTGTGGTGTAGGGTCAGGCCAGATTCCAGCATATTAGCAACTTGGAGATCCTCTTAAGTCTTAGCTGTGAGACACGGACCGTCACTGAGCCTACTTTGTTAGGTTTTTCAAATAAATGAAACAATACATGCAAAGCGTTAAACCTGGGGGCAGGGGCAGCATGTCTAAGTTGGCTGAAATAGTAGCTTTTATTGTTGCTGCTCATACCACTTTTTGTTTTTTGATTAAATTAATAGCAGATGGGGTGGGCAGGCTCAGAGTAATTTATGGTTTGGAAGTAAAAATACACACCTAAGATAAATCAATGAACTGAATACAGGATTCATGTGGAGCGGTACTAGAAAATAAGGTTAGGAAAATAGGACAGATACTGGTATTTTATTTCTTATATCATAAACCAACACTTGAAAACAGCAAGAGGAAGCAATTCTGGGTATATTCACTCAAGAAATACTTCAAGTCCTTGATGTCACTCAACCCTCCACCCCTTCACCCCACTCCTATCAACTGGGTATTTGATTACCTGTAAAATGTGGAGATTTCTTTGTGTATGTCCATACTGATGGATGTCATTTTCCTGAGGTACTCCGTAAAACCAGCCATGCCACCTACTTATGCTATTAGACAGAATCCAGGATTGTTCTAGAAAATGATTAAGAAGGCTTATCGGGACACATTGGTAACAAGGAAGATTGAATTAAAACGAGCAAAAAGAATGGAAAATAAGCATCAATATATCTAGTGTAAAGTCACTTTAAGAGAGCACAGAGCTGGGGTTGTGCCCCATTATCTGTAATTTCATTCTACCACAATCGTTTCATGGGAGTAAGTCCACCACCAAGAGCATGCTGTGAGGAGACCCAGACTTGTGTGGGCCCCAAGCTAGTGTCCCCTCCAGCCTTGTGGTGACCATGAGCAGTGCTTGTCAGACTTTGGTGGATCCTGGTTTAAAGATTTGTGTTGAAATCTTAATGACATTTGTATTCTTCCTTTTCCTACATGCTATGTATTATATCAGGGCACATAAGAGAGCAGGCAGGCATAATCTCCCGTATATGGAGATATTTTTTCTTTAGTAGCGTAGGTAGTCAGTGATTACATATTTCCACTTGTAGCTTAGTTCAAATTTATTAAATATGACATTGAGTAGGTTAACCCATACTTAATGTATATTAGCTCTTATGCTTATTAACCCCAAAGATCAAAGATACCCTTGTGAGTCAAGAGTTTTTTTTTTTACATTATTCTGGACCCAGATGATAAGATTTGCATTACTCATTAGAACACAAGTATAAATTCATTAGTAAAGTGTGGTTGGATCATATTATTTTCCTGCTTACCACCTTTCCCAACATTTCCATGCACTAGAAAGAGCATCTTTCCTTTGGTCTGCAAGGTCATGCCCCTATGACCACTGCACGCCTAGCTATACTTGGTATTTCGCTGTTTCCCACATAGACCAGTCATGTTCCTGTCTTGGTGCCTTTGCATTTGCTACATGTTCCTTTGTAAATGCCTGACAGAACTTCATACCTCGATACAGCTGGCTCATCCTTAGCATCTTGTGCCTTATTCAAAGGTTTTCTCCATAGCGAGACCCATTCCTTTGTGTTTTCTTAAGGTCTAAATTAATCATGCGAGAGTAAATAACATTGAAATATGAAAACAGATTTTTTTTATTACTTAAAATGAAATTTAGAATTTAGGAATAGCTTCCTGATGTTAGTACTATAGGAATGTTTTGGGGTTTTTTTGAGTACAGATAGCTAATGAAGGGTGTGAAAAAAAATTTTTTAAAGATTTTATTTACTTTATTTTTAGACAGAGAAGAAGGGAGAAAGAGAAACATCAAAGTGCAGTTGCCTCTCACACACCCTCTACTGGGAAGCTGGCCTCGCAACACAGGCATGTGCCCTAACTGGGGAATCGAACCAGCAACCCTTTGGTTCGCAGACCGATGCTCAATCTACTGAGCTATACCAGCTGGGGCAGGGTGTGAAAACTTTAAAATGCAGATTCTCAAATCAACTAATTGGATATTGATATGTCTTTATCACTGACTAATTTTAACTATCGGGGTTGGATAAGAAGTTGATAAAATTGAGAATAAACAGTATTATGTAATATTAAAGGGCTTTCCATAATCATGTTTCCATTTTGGTTGGACACTCTAAAATTCTGTGACTGTGCTTTTGTTTCTTGTGAAAGTAGCTCATCATATAAAGCTCAGATTTATACTAGTCTGAATATACATTTTAATCATATTATTTAAAGCTCAGTTGCAGCCACATTATCAGTAAATGCATCGTACCTCATACCACATACATGTCGAAGGAAGATACGGTTTTGGTGGGTCTGCCCTTTCCTTCCTCCCTTCCTCCCTTCCTTACTTCCCTGGGACCATATTTGACTCACCCATTCATTCATCCTGTAGATCTAGTCACCGATGCCTTGTATAGTCTATCCTAACTGTGCTTAATTCCACTTCATCCACATCACCTCCCTTTTCTGCAGTTGTCTGTTCTTCCAGTCTCTGTGTAGCCTCTTTCCTCTCTGAGACTCAGATTGTCGCTAAGCTGTCATTCTGAGCTGAGTTTGGTGGATATAGAGAAATATCCGCCTTTCGCTAAAAAAGTAATAAAGAACAGACTCCTCACATGACACTCGCATCTCAATGACATGTCCAGCCTCTTCTTTTACAACATCCCTTGTTACCTCCTTCCTCCCCGTCCATGCCTGACCAACTGCAGTGGAGATAATTCCTTGCATAGTTAATCTCTCACAATATTCCTTTGCTTCTTTTTAGTGATGACAGCATGAGCAACATTTTGCTTCATATTTTTGGTAGTCTTTGCAGGTCTGAATACCTCCTAATATTATAAACTCCCAGGGAATAAGCCTTGTGTTTTATTCTCATTGTTTTTCCCAGTTCAGAGCATGGGGGCTGATACATAATTTTTGCTGGGTAGATATTTATGAGTTGGATTCTGTCCTGCCAAACACAATACAATTTACCAGTGAATATTGTATTTACTCGGTGTTTTCTAAAGACTTTTTCTTGCAGTCAAACACTATAAACTAATTACTCAAATAAAGCAATCAGGAGTCAAGTTTAATTCTCCATCAGTATCTTTTCTCTTGGGAGTTGATGGTTTAGGGCAGTGGTTCTCAGACTTCAGTTCATGTCCCCACCATTGGGAGGCTTGTGGTACCTCAATCCCAGACCAGCAGTGTCTGATTCATTAGTTTGGCTGAGGTCCAAGGAGGTGCATGACTGAAAGGTTTGCAGGCGACGTGGATGCTGCTGTGCCAGGACCCCACTGAGAGAATCAGGGTTAGGGTGACCCAGGAATTGCTTGGTGTTCTGTCCTAAAGTTACCGAGTCAGGGAGTGCTTGCTCTGTGGATAATCTTAACATCTGAGTTGAACATAGCATCAGGTCACGTATGTTTCATATACTCCTTTGATTTTAGATTTTTTTCTTTACCTAATGAGAAGGTGCTTCCCCGCCTCTGCTCCTCTGGCCTTTATGTAATTGGCAGGGAAAATGCTATAACCTGCTGGACGCATACATAGGACATTGTGTTTGATTGTTTCCGTACGCTTGGCTACTTAAAAGAATTTTTGTGGAGCACAGATCTAAGGGCTTCCCAGGTGGCAGCTCATTTAAACCATGCGATAATTCCAGGGGTTGACTCCATTTTTCTAATGAGAGAAGATTTGGTCGGAGGCCAGATACACAGGAAAGGTAGGTGGTCCAGGGGTCAAACCTGGGCACCTCGCTACCTCCTTTGGTCTCTTTCTAGGTAAAAAGATCTGCTGTTGTCCTTATTTCAACCTGTGGCTTGATGCCTTCTCCACAAATCCTTTTGGCATCTCCTGTTAATCCCTGGTTGAAGGCTGCCCTCTGGGCATCACAGGATTTTCACGCTTGAGTGCAAAAATCCAAGTAACCATCACTCTTTAAGGAACTGTGTCTTAATCAGGTTTATTTTGGTCTGTGAGTGCAGCTGCACAATTACAATTACAGTATATTTATACCACTTGCTTTATAAAAAATGACAGTGCACAGCAAATGACTTAGTTCAGAAGAGAAGAGTGGTCCCCCTGATCATATGATCTTGCACTTTTGAATTTATAGTTTTACATGCATCATCGTGTTTGGTCTTAAGCATAAAAGCAACAACAAAAAACTGTGAAACATTGTTCTGGTCGTACAGAGAAGAAGCTGAGTCTCAGGGAAGTTGAAGAAATTATTCAAAACCAAATCATAAAACCAGAATCCAGGCTCAGCTCCTGCTTTTTAATTCTGAATTCAGTGTGGACTTCCCTACATATTAGGGACTTATATCAAATTGAAGTGTGTGTTTAAAATTTAGGGGAAATTTTGCAAATATTGAGTACAATTTTTAAGTTAGATTTTTGAGTACTTACCTGTTCACCAAAGTTTACTGAACCCATTCTTTGAACCGTGCACTCGTCTAGGTGCTTAGAATATATTAGTCAACAAAACACAGAGACACCTATTACTGTGGAATTTATACTGTTATGGTGGGAGACTGACAATAAGCAGTCAACATAAATGAGTAAACTATATTATATGGAAGAAGCCAACAGTTTTTATAAAAGCCAAAAGGGTTTTGCAATGCAGATTCTCAAATCAACTAATTGTATATTGATAGGTCTTTATCACTGACTAATTTTAACTATTAGGGGTTTGGATAAGAAGTTGATAAAATTGAGAATAAACAGTATTATGTAATATTAAAGGAAGTCAGGAAAGGGGTTGTCATTGAAATTCTACTTTGGGTAGTTAGGTAGAAGTGGCACATAAGCAAGAAACAAAGGGATGGACCATTAGCCTGCCTGGGAGAGGACCGGTGCAGGCACAGAAAGGAACAGGGATGAAGGACGACATATAGGAGTGGAATTTAAGAATAGCAAGAAGGATGCTATGGCTATGGGGTGAAAAATAGGGGAAAACATTAGAGAACGGATGCTCAGCCAGATTTTCTAGGTCCTTGCAAACCATTGAAAGTGCTGAGCTAAGGAGTGACATGACCCAGTGTAGACTTAGCTGTGTCTGGGGGCTCTGTTAACAATAGGCTGTAGGGAGGCAATGGGGGAAGCAGAGAGAGCAGTTAGGAGACTGCATCATAAGCCGCACGGGTGAAGATGGAGTTCAGACTAGGGAGAGAGAACAGTGGAGGTGACAAGAGGTGATTAAATGCTGGATATGTCTGTGCAATAGAGGCAACTGAAGGGCCTGATGGCTTGTGTATAGGGAGTGAGAGAATAAACTGAGTCAAGAACAATTTCCAAGATTTTGACCTGAGCAGCTGTGAAGGATGGAGGTGGCATCAAATGAGACGAAAGTAGATGGAGCAAGTTTGAGAGGTGGACAAGTTTACGAGGTCAGTTTTGAGTTCAGAAGGCCTCTTGGGCATCCAGATGTCATTGATGAGTAGGCAGAGGGACAGAGGAGCCTGGGTCCTGGTTGGATGCAGTCCCTTCCTGTTCTTCAGCATGTGCATGATATTTAAAGCCACCAGACTGGATGAGATCCCCAAAGAGGTGAGTGTAAATAGATCAGAGGGTGTAGGGCCACTGAGCTCTGGTGCGAGTGTTAGGGGAAGGTTAAGGAGAGGAAGAAACAGAAGAGTGAGAGGAGTGGCCAGTGAAGTAAGAGAAAAACCAGCTGAGTCCGATGTCCATGAAGCAGGGAGGACTAGGCAAGACCTTGGTTATAATGAAGAAAGCATGCTGTACTAGCTGAAGGAACCAGGCCTGAGAACTGACCATGAGTTTAGCACAGGGATAGTCACTGGGGACTCTGAGAAAAGCAGTTGTCATGGGGTTATGGGAATAAAAACTGAATGGAGTGTTTTCCACAGAAAGGGAGACATGGAGGTGGGGGGCAGTTTGGGGAGTATGGCTTCTTTGCAGAAGTTTACATAGCAAGTATGCTAGTTTGGAGCGGCTTTGACTAGGTTCCCCTGATTTGATTCTTTTCAAAACGAGAAACATAAAAAGGAAGGAAGGGAGGGAGGGAATAACATTGAAAGAGAGGCACAGAGAAACAGCTAAGACAAAGACAAGAGAAAGAAAGGAGAGATACAACAGAATAATCAACTCAGAACCCTGGGACTTTCAGCTTCAAAAGTGCACATGTCAAGGGCAGACCCATTATCAAATCTGTTTCCTGTTGTTCATTTCCACTTTTTTCTTTCTGATGAATAATTAATTGGGCCTCCTGTGAACAAGTAACTCAAATGCACACTTTTAGCCCTCCATTACATGTCTTACCTTAGAATTCAGAATGTATACAATGAGCTATTTCCGAAGGGTCAATGTAATTTCAAGATCTAAAAACAGACTGTTTTCAAATGCCATTTAAATGAAAATTTTGAGGTTTTAAAATTTAAATGTACAGTATCTTTTCACTAGATGTGCGTTAGTGTATTCCAGTACTATTGTATCACCAGGAGGTGTTTTCTCTGACCAGTGATACTGTAAGTCTCCTTTCAGGAAAGGGGGCTGTCAGCGACTTCCTTTGCATGATGCTGTACAGATGGACCTACCCCATGTTGACTCAGATACGTTTTCTTACAATATCTTCCTTAGTTCTCTACCAGTTCTTTTTTTTTTTTTTAATTATTATTGATTGATTGGTTTTAGGGAGAGAGGAAGGAGGAGGTGGGGAGAGAGAGATTGAGAGAGAAATTGTGTGTTTTGAGGTCAGTTGGTGGGTGACAGTCTTGAGCTGAGCACAGGGCCATTGACCATGGTGGGCACTGAGAAAGCAGGAAATTGATAACCAAAAGATAATGAATTAGAAAGGGGAAAGAGGGAACAAACAGTGAATGACATTGGGTAGGGTTAAGGAGGGAGCAAGGTTAAGGTATATAAGCTAACTTTTAAGGGAGAACATAGGGAGATGGAGAGGGAAAGAAAGCAGGTGGCTGACTTGAGCTATGAAAAGAAAATACACCATGACTTTGGCCAAAATCCTACTCACTCGAAACCTTTTACTTGCCCTCTCTGGGAAGCATGGAATTCATTCAACTGCCCTCTGTCCTAACCAGTTTGCCTACAGCTGATTAAAATATAACTAGCTTATTCTGGCTAAGTTTTTCGATCTCAAGACCTAGATTTTTGAGATTACTTTTACCATTAGCACATTATGAAGCATATGTGTTTACCAAAATCACAAATGGAATTGTCCAAGTAGAGACTTGGCAGCAATGCACAGGCCAAGCAAACTCCCAGAACTATAAACACTGTTTCTCGTTGACTCATTACCGCAGGCAGCATAGAGCACTTCTGTGAGAAGGTCCTGGACACACTCTGTTGAATGACGTGAAAATAGGATCACCAGATAGGCCTTGCGTTTATTGACAAGGCAGCAGAAAGCCGCCTGCTCCTATCGACTGCAGGTGGGTGAGACCAGTTACCATGGGGCCCCAGAGTGGGGTCAGGGAATATCTTTAAGAAATAATTAGAACTAAGAAAAAGCACCATTTCTTTCAATCATATAGAGTACAGACTTTTCTCCTGAAAGGTAGACTTTAAGCCAGAATCTTTTTGGTGGCATTTAAATATCATTCAAATAAATGAAATCCACTTCACAGTAAACCATCTATCTGTACATAAATTCTGGCATAGTTTAATCTTAAAGATTTACATTGTCATTGGTAAATGTATTAGAGTTCTCCAGAGAAACAGCTCTAGTCAGGCAGGGTCGGGGGGTGACGGGGAGGGAGAGAGATAGAATATGAGAATGCATTTTAAAATGTTCAGACCATAGCTATTGCAGTCTTAAGCCCAAAATCTATATGGCAGGGTAATAGTCTGGGTTCTCAGGATGGGTTTCTATGTTGTAGTCCTGACGCAGAATTCATTCTTCTTTGGAACACCTCAGTCTTTTCTCTGAAGACCTTCCACTGACTGGATGGGGCCCACCCACTTTAGGGAGAATAATCTGCTTTACTTAAAGTCAGCTGATTGTGAATGTCAGTCACACGCACAATACCTTCACAGCCACATAGATGCTAATGCTTGGCCAGAGAACTGCGCACCATAGCCTGGCCTAGTTGACACCGAAAATTAGCCACAGTAAATGGGGAAGCAAAAGGTGTTTATTTTCTTTTTAAAAATATGTTTAATGAAGTTTATGTCATATAGCATGAAGGATTATTACATCTATTTCAGATAGAAACTTTTGGTCTTTATTAATGAGATGCAAATATGCATGAGTGAAATACTGTGATCTTGGATGTGCACCCCTGGTACTGTGGTCCTTATCAGTGCTCAGTAGTAGAATGGATTTGGAAATAAATGAACAAAATAATTACCATTATTTTTAGAAAAAATTATGTTTTATATTAATAATATTGGTCTTTTTCCTCATTCCCCAATCTTGTTTCTTCTGTCAACTTAATCATGTATTAAAAGTGTATGCTAGGGATAATTATATTAATAAAGTACACGAAGTTTTATATTTGGTATATATAATGTGAATGAGTCCATGCTTTCTGTATAAGTGAGTTGATCGTTAGTAGCTATTTTATTGCCTGTTACCTTACAATTTCATAGGTACAGAATATATTTGTCTTTACAAAACAATGTTTATCATTTTTAATTTGACACAAAATTTAAGCCTACTTTTCCCACTTATGTTTCACATTTCCTTAGAGATTTTGGCAAAGTAGAGTGAAACATCTTTTATGTTGATATTTTCTTGTCTATGGACGTAGAGTTTCAATGAGAATTCTGCGTTAGCATCTTGGCTCATCTTTGCCCTCATCTCCCTTTCCCCCAGCTGTTCTGTGTATTTTAAAGCGTGCATCTTATAACCTGACTTCTGGACAAAAAGAGATACTGTACTGGTCTAGACTTGGCTTTTCTAGCCTGCAAGGCTCATGGTTTTCTTACTTGGTCGTCTTGGAGTCTTGGCCAGGGATAGAACTTGGCCCTCTTGTCTTAACTTTATTTTCTTCTCTCTCTGTTTCCCTCTGTACTAGTTTAAACAAAAGGTTCCCAAAGAGGACTTTACTAAAGGCTCTGAGAAGCATCTAGCACACCCCATCAAGTTGTCTGAACCCCCAGACCCAGGGCTGAAGCTGCCTTGCCAACATAGACAGGAGTTTGATAGCTGCCTTGCTAGCAGAGAGTGAGTATCTTCCTTTTCAGTCAAAGATAAAACATCTTAAATATATAAGCCCTCCACCCAGACTGACCAGGTCTGCATTTCTGGGCATGGCCATAACTACTGGGGCTGGATTTTTGATTAGCTGGGAGTTCTTTTACAAATCACAGAAAGCCCATGTAATGTGGCTTAATGGGAAACAAATGGGATTTATTGGCTCTCAAGTGAAAGTTCTAAAGATTTGGTTCAGGCACTCTCCTCATGACATGTCTCTCTTTCCATCTCTTAATTATGCTTTCTTCTTTATTATCTTTAGCAGGCCCTTTTCACATAGTATCAATATGCCAGTGGGAGCTCCAACTTTATATTCCCAGGAGTTGAGCAATGCTAGGAAAGAGTGTGCTTTTATTCAGATGGTTCCAGAAGACTCAAGATTGACTCGGCTTGGTCTAGTTTAAGTGTCATGGGAATCATCCTGGCCAAAAGGATGAAATATTCTGACTGAGCAGACTTGGGTCAAGATTCTATCACATGACATGCACACCATATAGACTGTATGACCCCTGCAGTACCTGGATTCATTACATGTGGAGTCGGATCTGGAAGCAGTTGGTTAACAGAAGTTTTGGATATGGAGGATATGGCCTGAGCAAAGACTGTAAAACATGGCTTCATGTAGGATTGAGATAGTTCAGTGCTCAAAGATCAGGTAGGGAAGAATGAGCTGGCAAAGAAAAACAATGTAGGACCAGAGAGAAAGGGTAAGGGGAACCATTAGGATGGGGTGTGCCCTTGAAGTCAAGGAGAAAGTATTAGGTTGGCCAAAAAGTTTATTTGTTTTTTTAAGATGGCCCTGGTAGCGCTTAGTTGTCATTAACTTCATTTGAAACAACTTTGTTAGATTGTATTGTGACAGCTGTCATAACAGCATGCATTTAAAAAAAAATTATCAAAATGTGTAGCCATTTTAATATTGAAGATGGAAGAAATTAAACAACATTTTTGGCATATTATGCTTTATTATTTCAAGAAAGGTAAAAATGTAACTGAAACACACACACAAAATCGTGCAGTGTATGGAGACGGTGCTGTGACCGATCAGACATCTCAAAAGTGGTCTGCAAAGTTTTGTGCTGAAGGTTTATTGCTGGATGATGCTGTCCAGGGCCGGGTAGACCAGTTGAAGTTGATAATGATCAAATCAAGACATTAATCGAGAACAGTCAGTTCTATACTGTGTGGGAGATAACTGACATATTCAAAACATCCAAATCAATAGAGTTATTGGTGAAAATGAAAAATGTGCCTTTTATTTTACAGGAAAAAAACACAGACTTTTTGGTCAACCCAGTATTTCAAGGGGAGTATTTTGGGGACATCTAACATTGCCGGGGGAGATGTAGAAAGGATTAAAATGTGTGTATTAGGTTTAGTGGCATGGTGCTGAACAAATGTCATCAGCAGAAGGCATCCTGGTGAAGTGGTGTCAGGGGAAGCCAGACAGGAGTGGGCTGAGCAGGGAATCACAACCTGTGTTTCTATCAGTGTTTGTAAATGCTGATGGAATTACATTTGTTGTTGGCAAGAACAAGGATGGGCTTCTGTGCATTCATAAAGATTTATGCAAAGCGAAGGCTATCTGTCTTGTAGAAAGTAAAGTTTGGCATTTTGTGAATAAAGTAGGAGGAAAAATGAGTCATCCTATGACACAACAAATTCAGAAAGATTTATACCCCACTGGTCAGTTCTGAATTCATGGTGTGAGAAATAACTTATTTTCCTAAGCAGCTGCATCAAACACTCTAGATCGATGCTGTTAATTTGAATTTTGAATTTTAATTATTTTTAAATAGTTTATTTTATAACTTAAAAATTTATATGTGTATAATTGTAAACTGAAGGATTTTTGGCTGATTTGCATATCAGTGTTGCAGTAACTTCACAATAGATATAATATAAAACTAGATGTCCTTTATTTTTCTTGAAAGGTATACCTTTTAAGACCAGGTTTTGTTTTTCCTCTCTCGTAGAACCTAGCAGTGTTTGAATACAAGGAAGTAGTCTGCTAAATAGTTTACCTTTCATTTTTTACCAAAATAAATTAAAGACAGAGGGCAAGAATTTACCTTGCGTGGGATGAAATCTGTGAAAATTATGTGTAGAAGGATGGAAAAATCCTCATTGCTGTAAGATGCTAACTGGTATCTTAACATATACTAAAGATAGCTTATATAACTTTTTTACAGAATTCTAAACAATGAGCAGTTTTTTGTATAATTATTATTGTTATTAAGAAATTTTAATAAACTAACAATGTAACCCACAGATAATTCATTAAGGAAGGTATATATGTGGTTATGTTGGCATAATTATGCTTTTCATTTAAAAATTTCAGTATTTATTTCCTCATTGTTTATTTCTAGTCACTCCGTAAAGACATAGCAGCTTTGCCATCTGCACAGCATGAGGCAAAAATTGGATAAATAGTTTTTTGAAATGTTGAAATGTCATTGTACTGGTATTTTTCTCAAACTGATAACATATGGCATATTTCTAATTTTTCTGCTGGGATATCCTTTTTAATGACTGAAATTATATTTGATTTTTTAAAACTGCAAAATTCCTCAAGTAGAACTGGTAAAAAAAACTATTGCTTTCTTTCTTTTTTTTTTTTTAAACAATTGTTCTTTATATAAACCTATTACTGGTTTGAATTTTTAGCTTTTGACATTTTATTAAGCATGTTCACCAATTTGCTCCTATTTTGAATTATACAGGGTGGGACAAAAGGAGGTTTACAGTTATTTATTTGGGAAATAATACAATAACTAATAAATAATAATATAAGAGTAAATTCTGTGTTTTGCCTACTCACAACTATAAACCTACTTTTGCCCCACCCTGTACATCTCTGTGTTACCCATTTCTTTATTTATTCATTCATTCAAAAATCATGATGGTTTATGGCCTTAATGAGCTAGACTGTATTTTAGGTACTGGGGATGTGTCTGTCATTGGAAAAATGAAAGCTTTTTCCCCCCGAAGGACTTACGTTTTAGATTTATGATTTAATTTAGTTGATTTGTTTATGCGTTTCAGGCATAACAAAGGCAGACAACGTACAATTTTTAGGGATCCAAACATTAAATGCAGTCATAAACAACTTTGAAAAATCTTTTCTTAGTTTTGATATTTTATTGATTTTATTTAGATTTAAATTTTTCATTTTTGTTTATAAATATCAAGTCATAGGCTGTCTCGATTACTCTTTTAGTTTGATAGGGTCGTTGTGACAAAGTACCACAGAATGGCTTAAAAAAACAGAAATTTATTATCTCACACTTCTAGAGGCTAGAAGCCCAAGATCAAGATGAAGGCTGTGAGGGAGAATCTGTTTTGCGTTTTGCCAACATGGCAATCTTCGGTGGTCCTTAGCTTCTATTGAATCTCCCCAGCACTCTCTCTCCGCATAGTATGTTCCCTGTAGGTGTCATCTCTTAAAATGGCATTCCTTTGTGAAGGCACCAGTCACATTGGATTAGAGGCTCACTGTATGCCAACAGAGTTTCATCTTAACTAATCATCTGCAAAGGTCCTATTTTCAAATAAAGTCACATTCTGAGATTCTCAGGGTTAGGACTTCAACACATGAATTTTGGAGGAGATGCAGCTTCACCCTTAATAGTCATGATGGAGTGGGTGAAACGTATTTATTCATTTAACAAATTTTTCTTATATATCTACAAAATGGTAATACTGTGGCAGGGATAAATGATAAAGTTATTGGGATAAGTGATATAGAAGTTATTTTTAAAAAGGACATGCTGTAGCACAGGAACCCCAAGCCAGGACACTGCTTAAGTGTTCATGATATTCCAAGAAAAAAACACACACCCGGTGGACTAGCAGATGTGGACACACCGTGTATTCCTCGTTCCACCGGGGAGCACACAGGCGCTGGGTTGGTGTGAGAGAGACCAACCCTCCCCCAGCCTGAGGCTCACTATAAGGGGTCCCAGACAGAGGCTGCATGGGTCGCAGTCACACAAACCTACGTGTGGCCTGGAGTTATGTTACATCAGCGTGTACATGCAGAGGGAAGAGATCAAGAAGCAGGCACAGGAGAAGAAGCTGCTTCCCAAAGGGCATAAGGAGAGAGTTACAATCCATTCCCCAAACAGTACACATTCCTTCCACCCAGGGGCCCCCTGGCCAGCCCTTCGCATGAGTGGTGGGAGGGCCATGTAGTGACCCCACACACATGTTAAGACGCTGACTTTGTAAATCTGACTGACAGGTCAAACTCATGAGGGTGGGAAGACCGGTGTTGATATCCCTGGATATTTCATGTACTAAAAGTTGATGACAGACAGAAAGTTGCCTTCCACTGTGGAACTGCTCTCTTAACACGGCGATGGTTCCCTGGCCAGTCCTCAGGCTATGGAGACACTGGGGGTCAGTCCCTTTGCCATGGCACCTTAGGTGACACAGTTCAGGGCATATTCCGGCTCCTGCTCACTAAGGCCATGGCCCCCTGGGCGCCCAGGCAGTTAGGGGGTAACTCCCTGACCCTCACCTTCCTGCTGTTCCTTAGAGAAGCCTTGTGATATGCAAAATGTGACTCTGGCGCTGCGCAGGAGTCTTGACTAAAGACGCTAACAAGACTTAACCATATATAGGTTTACTCTTATAAAGGTAGCTTCCCAGGTGGATATGGTGATTAACAAGAAAAAGGACCTAACTGTTGAGATTTTTTAAAAGCCATTGATGCATTAAAAACCTGGCAACAGGGTAAGCACTGGCGTCTCTGAAAGAGCTGAGATTGAAGTAAACAACAGGTGCTCCATGAATCCATCAGTTCTACAATTAGAAATAAAGCGATACAGACGTTCTGGGCTATGCTACTTTACATCATAGCATATTTCCCAATTTGCAGAATGAGTGAAATGATTATAGCTGGGAGATTGCTTTCATATTAGTGGGAATCTACAAACGCAAATCCTAATTTGCTTCAGGAGCTGCATTATTAGACTTCAAAATCGAGCAAGGAATGGTGTGTGTGTGTGTGTGTGTGTGTGTGTGTGTGTGTATGCTCCTGTATTTCAGGCTATCCATCTCTTATTTAAAAGTACTCAATATGCAGTCAAGATAGATGGCTTTATAAATTTTAAAAAGTCTTTGGGGAGCTATTACATATCCTTCTTAGAAATATGTATTAAAATATTTCTGTAAGGATGTTCATTCTTAAATATCACCTAGGTTTTCTTTGGAAAAATATGGATTTTCTGCGGAGAAATACAAAATTCCCTTTTTACCCTTCCGTTTACGTAGCACGATGAAATGTGGAAAGTTAGCAGAGCTGGGAGGGACGGCAGCATAACAGCCAGTGCTCTCGCGGAGCGCCAGGCGAGCTAATCTCAGCAGTTTGACCGCGGTGGGAACAAGGGCCAAGCCTGGACTCTTTTGACTCTAAATCAGACAGCGATGCCTGAACCGCTGTAGGCCCCTGATATTTCATAATTTGAAGATGGACCAAACTGTGTTTAAGATTCTCTATGCCAGATCAAATATCATCTTTTATTTTCTCTTTAAAAACCTGATTCTATTAAAACCAAACAAACAATCCTTGAAAATACTTACTTTCTGAGATTCCATTGCTCCAAATAGGGCAGAGTCTGTATCTTAGGACCGTAAATAATAATTTAACATTTTTAGTAGGCGTTTAGAAGATGAACTACTTTGAACTAGTGAAGTATGAGCCAACATTTTGTACCTTTATCTTGGAATCGAGATACGACAGTTATTTTCTTTGGTAATACCTTCAGTATCGTAATGGTGAGACAGATATTGCTTGCTAAACTGTTGTCAGTCTTGATTATATTTTGCCGAGATAAGGTTTAATAGAAACAGGGGAGCTTTGCCTGTTTATTTTTTCCTTCTGCAGTACTGAAGCAGGCTGGCTGAGAAGTTTGACAATCTTGGCAATATTTGTTCTAATAGATGATGTGTAATTTATCCACGAGGACGTTTAGCAACAGTAAGTGGTACCTTCAAGAAAACATAAATCTGCACGCATGAATGTCAGGTCCTCTTACCATGTTATTGTGTGCCTGGACTTCCACCATTCATTCTCTAAAGAGGAAATGAAATGTAGCTCTTTTCCAGAGGAAAAGAGAGAGGGCATTGGAAACTGCTCATGAGGCAGTGTTTTTTATAGGTCTTTATAGGTAGTTAGGTTTTCTTGTTTCTTTTTCATTGCCATATTTTCAGATTATTTTGTAAAACAAGGAGTGCAACATTTTCATGACTCTCCGATTCGGTGATGAATCTGTGGGAGCGATGACATTCCCTGCTGGGCAGTTTTGGAAAACAAGTGAAGATTTTTCATCTGCCCTCGGTCTTAAAACACTGAAGCCTGGCTCCAGTCCTGGGCTCTGGGCCCAGCCAGGTTGATGTTTCCACACACTGGAATGTTTGAGAAGAACTGTGATGCCCATTCCTGGTTGTCTCTAAAGCAGCACTGTCCAGTGGAAATAAAATGAGAACCACACAGGTCATTGCAACTTTTACAGTAGCCATGTTAAAAAATGCAAACAGAATCAGGTGTAATTAATTTTAGTAATATATTTGAGTTAAGCCAACACATCTGACATATTATTTTTACCATATTCAGTATTAAAATTATTGAAACTATATTTCACATTCCTTTTTTTTCCTTACTAAATTTTTGCAGTTAGGGTGTATTTTACACTTCCAGAGCAGCTTTTTAAGTGCAAAATATTCTCATGTCCCTGGCTACTGGCTGCCTTGTAACATATAGCACATTCTGAACTAAATATCTCCAGTGCCTTTGAATAATCTTGATAGTCTTAGATGTTTGAATTTGTCCCCTGTTGTGGTCTGATCTTATCTCATTAATCTTTGATTACAGGCACTTCTCTATTGCAGGTGTGGTCTCTCTAAGCAAGACTTAAGCTTCACCTGATCTTCACCTAGTTAAGAGCCTGGGGTGGTGTTTCCCAAATTTTGATGTGCATGAAAAAAATCACCTGCGAACCCTTTTAGTTCTCAAAGTGTGATTGTGTATGTGTGGAGTGGTCGTTAAGACTCTGCATCCCTAGCCAGCTCCCAGGTAATAGAGACAGAGCAGGTCCAGAGACCACGCTTGAGATAGTAAAAACCTAGGACACTGGGGAAACCTCTCATTATCAGTTATTGCCAATTATGCATATCTCTGCCAAAACGCTTAATGAGGTTTTCTTCACATTTGTTGTTTCCAGACTTCTCCATGCTATTCTTGTTCATTTGTTTGTCTAATCCCAATAAAACTTTTCATTTGTCTCTGGTACATCTTACTAGATTCAGCCCATCAAACTGGGCATAAGAGGTCAGTGTGGACCCTAGCTCTTCAATGATGTTTTCAGAATCGCCTCCTCTCCCTGTGCAATCCCTACTCCTGATAACATTTATTCAGTGTAATCCTTCATGTCATAAAAAAGGCAGGGTTTCTGCATTGAAGTCAATTTCAATTATTGGTATTTTTATGTTATGAGATCGAAGCAGTATATGATTTACCAAATTAGTTATCTCTATCTGGTGAACAAGATAAGCCAATGTACAATCCTGAAAATCCCTTGCTGTTGTTCAGAAATACTGTATCTATTGTATTTCTTCAATAAATGGTGTTGGGAAAACCAGAGAGCCACACGCAAAAGAATGAAACTGGATCACTGTCTTGCACCACACAGCAGAATTAACTCAATATAGATTAAAGATTGAATGTAGTAAGACTGAAATCATAAAACTCCTAGAAGAAAACAAAGATGATAAACGCTTTGAAATCAGTCTTGACAATGAATTTTTGAATCTCAAAAAACAAAAATAAACAAATGAGACTACATCAAACTAAAAAGTTTCTGCATAGCAAAGAAAACTATCAACAAAATGAAAAGGCAGCCTATGGAATGGGAGAAAATATTTGCAAATCATATATTTGATAAAGGGTTAATATCCAAAATAGACAATGAAATTCAACTCAATGGCAAAAAATGAAAACAAAACAAATTTGATTAAAAACAGGTAGAAGAGTCAACAGGTAAGGGTGAAAACAGTAAAGGCATTAAGAAGTACAAATTAAAAATTACATAATAGTCATGGGATGTTAAGTACAGCATAGGGAATACAGTCAATAACATTGTAATAACTATGTACACTGCCAGGTGGGTTCTGGAAACATCAGGGGGAACGCTTGGTGAGGTGTCTGATTGTCTAACCACTGCGCTGTAAACCTGAAACTAATACAAAATAATATTGAATGTAAACCATAATGAAAATAAAATAATGGATAGAAGATCTGAATATTTTTCTGGAGGACATACAGATGGTCAACAAATGCATGAAAAGATGTACTCAGTATCACTAATCATCGGGAAAATGCAAATCAAAACCACAGTGAGGTATCACTTTGTACCTTTTAGAATAACTATTACCAAAAAGACAAGAAATGACAAGAGTTGATGGGAATGTAGAGAAAAGGGAACCCATGTGCCCTGTTGGTAGGAATGTAAATTGGTGCAGGCACTAAGGAAAATAGTATGACATTTTTTCAAAAACTAAAAATAGAACTATCATGTGATCTAGCAATACCACTTCTTCTTATTTATCTGAAGAATTTGAAAACACTAATTCAAAAACACATATGCATCCACTTGTTCATTGCGGCATTGCTTATAATAGCTAAGACATGGAAGCATCCTAAATGTTAATCAATGGATGAATCGATAGAGAAAACGTGATACATAAATAGAATGGAATATTATTCTGCCATAAAAAAAGAATGAAATCTTTCCATTTGTGACAACAAGGATGGACCTTGTGGCTATGATGCTAAGTGAAGTAAGTCAGAAAGAGAAAGTCACATACCTTATGATTTACCCTATAGGTGGAATCTAGAAAACAAACCACCACCACCACCAAAAAAACCCCAAAAAACATAAAACAAGCTCACGGATACAGAGAGCATGTTGGTGATTGCCAAAGGTGGTGGTTGGGGGGTCAGCAAAATGGATAAGGGGGGTCAAAAGGTAAAAAGATCTGTTATAAAATAAATAGGTCATAGGGATGTAAAAAAAAAGAAATATTGTATCCATTGCACACAGCTTTTACTAAACAACCTACTTAGATTCAGAAGAAGAGACCAAACCTTGCTTCTAGTGGGGGAAATGTTCATAAGGGAATGCAACATAGTGATAAATTGATACTCTTGGTTCCGGGACCAGAGGATCTTTAGATAAGCTAATAGAGCAAACTTCACTTTAAGGCTTCTCTTTTGAGTGAAAGATCTCAGAGTCATAGGACTTCAGAGCATGAAATTCTATTAAATGTCGTTCTGGTCCAATTCTTAATTTTACAGAGCAGGAAACTTGGACATAAAGAGGTTACATGATTTTTCCAGGGAAAGCAGGCTAGTTTCTAGACAAGCCGTAATGTGTAATGTCGCCTCTGCTGAAATGTTACCGCCCCAGAGAGCCATTCCCTGCCAGGGTCACTCTCTGCACACCTTGCCCTGCTTCATTTTTCTTTCTTATTACTGCTACTTCGCTATTTGCTTCCTAACAGAACCTCTAGAAATGGAAGCTCTGAGAGAACAGCCATTTCTTGTTTCAACTGTTTTATTTTAGGTGCCTGGCACAAAGTGTGTGGTCAGTAAGCATTTTTACTGACTTAATCAATTTAAGACCTAAATACAGTGATCCATATTTCAAGTTTAATTAATTCTTTAACTACAGTGATTAATGGGGCAGCGGGAGGTTTGCAATGTCTCTAGTTTTTTGTGTGTGTGGTTGTTATTTTGTCTGGGATTAGTTAATTGCTGATCTGGGAGTTAGATGTCCTGAAAGGCCAGTGGTAATGCTATGGGGACTGGAATGAGAAAAATGGGTTTCTAAAATGGGCTAGTGAGAAATGAGAGGGAGAAAATTGCATGTGGGAAGGTTATTTTTTCTTTCATTGTTATTTGTTGTGAGGAAATGACTCCTTGAGCATTTGTAGAAAATTGGGTGATTTGTACAGTAGATTTCTCAGATCTAAAATTGAATGGATATCATCAGACTTGTAGGTTTGTGGTGAGAATTAAATAAAATAATATCTTTCAGGCCCTCAAGATGGTGTTTAAAATGAAGTGTGTTATATTAATACCATAAACATGAAAATATCATAATTTAAGTACATATTTTATGTAATCAATTCCCGTATTACATTGGAAATGTATTTTTAAAGCTTGTCAGTGACTTCCTGTTAGGTATAGACAGTTGAAAAATAGAGTTTGTAAGTCACCTTTATTTATGACACATGGACAAATGACAGATCTGGGGTGTTGTTTTTTGTTTTAAAGCTGAGTACACCATTTACCCACATTACCACCTATTAAATCCGTAATCTCCCCTTGTCCCCACTTCCCATTGAAAATGAACCTCAGAATGCCAACTCTGGACAGTCATTACCCTGAAGAGCATGGAGTCCCATGCACAGGCACTCGTGATACTTCGCTAACAGGAAGTAACGCGATCATTTTGAAGGGTTCCGTTTGCAGCGTTCAGTCCAAATGTGAAAGTCTTTAAAGTTGAGTCCAAATCGCAGAGAAGAGGCATCTGCCCGTTTAGCGTCACGTCATTGAAAAATATTCAGCAGAGAGCTCATGTGCTTTGTTTGGCCTGTTCACGTCACTCGGCTCCACATTCCACTGGGTGCAGTTCATAGAGGAGAAAAAAATCATAGGTAAGATGAGATAATTAATTTTGAGGGGCACAGATCCTTTCACAATGCATTTTTAAAATGATCTTCAACACATTGCAGTAAACAATGAATACTTCATAAAGAAACATTATTTATGGTAAGTAACTTTGTTGAGAAATTTTGTATTGATCCAGTTTGTGTTTAGGAAAGACATGCATTGTATATCGGTGGGGTTTTGTGGAGTTGTTGTTTTTTTTGGTTGTTTAGAGTTCTGTTTGCCTCCACAGAGTACTTACCTGTAGTTATGATTTTTTTCCTACTAACCAAAAATATTGCAGTAATTGTAATAAAATTTTTAATTAAAAGATCAGATTTTTTAGTGATTAACTTTCCCAGTAGAGATTATTTAAAATGGAAGACAACTTTAGTATTCAGAGAATGATCACTTACATTTAAAATGCCTCTTTGTGGCAGTTTTAAAACATTCATAAATGTATTTATCTTTCTCTCAAATATAGACTGACTTTAGTGACTCAGTTCTAACAGATACGATGCAGCAGACTTGTGACTGCCTAGGCTAGGCCATAAAGAGCAGAGCCATTTCCACCGGCTCTCGCTGTCTGTGTCTGTCCCTCTGCCTCTCTCCTCCTCTCTCTGGAGACACTCACCACCAGCAGAATCCTGCCCCTGCCCCTAGAAAAATCTGACTACCATAAAGACAGCATCTTGGAGAGACCTGATGAAGAGGCCACATAAAGATTAAGGGAGGTCCCCAAGGATCCCACATGTTCCAGCCCCTACATAATGTCTTCTTATCTAGGCATTAGATGTGTCCGTTGCCTCTGGCCCCGGTCACTCATGGTCTGATTGCAACTACATGTAAGACCCCCAGTGAACCTTACTGAGCTGAGCCCAGGTGACCCTTGGAGCCATGATAGAAAGCAGTTGTTTTTTTAAAAATTATTTTATACCACTAAGTGGGAGATGGTTTGTTACACAGAAATAGACAACTCTGGAACACTCTATATTTTCTAAAACGTTCTCATGATGAACTGAGTTGGGTGAGTACACGTCAAGAAGTCCAAAACTGGAATGCAGTTCCCACCTCACCCTTTCATGGCTCCAGGAAGGAAAGACTTCAGTTCCCTAGTTGATTAGATACCGGGTCACCGCAATACCAATTCCTGTTTTGCACTTTCATTGGTCAATATTTTAAAATGAATTAAATTATTGTAATACCGTCATTCTACTACTTTATTTCCATATTAATTGAAATGTTTGATTATAGCTTCACTTTTAACTTCAAGTTAGATTAGGATTTCTTATCTTTAAATTTTAGTTGTAAGATGTGCCATTATATTAGATGCCAATGTGAAAGAAAAGATGCTGACAAATATTTTTAAGATGCAGATTTTAAGACATAATTCAATATCAAAGATGTTAAAATGTGAAAATGTGTGCCCCAAGTATGGATACAGTATAATATTTAATATCTATACTCTCATATTATAGCAAAGAATATTAATGAGAAAAAAAATTAAGACAGGCTTCATAGCATGGTACTTGAGTTGGGTGACTCTGTCCTAGGGTCTGACTTTCATTCTAATATGTGGACAGCTGAATCATATCACCCAGTTCCATGGCAGTATCTTTCAAATGTCCATGTGTATCAGAACCTAAAACTGAGGCACTGAAAGGGAAGCAATTCCAAGAAGCATAAGTAAATCCCAGGAATTGTGATGTTTAGTGCAAGCAAAAGGGCTGAGTTGTGGAGAATTAGGAAATTCCTGCATGGGGAGAGGGAAATACGTGAGCCCTGAGGCGCCATCTGTGATGGTGGGAAGGGCAGGCTCTATAAGAAAGGAACGTGAGTCTAATGAATCGATTGTTTCTCAAAATACAACACAAAAATCCAACAACCAACTACTTTGTGCACATTTGTGACCAAAAATATGCACATTGTTTTGTTGCTCCAGATTATGTGTGCCGGTCTCTGAGATGAAAGAGCAGATTAAAGAGAAGATAGAACAGCCTTTGAGCTGAGTACATCAAAAACAAAAACTTCAAGTAGCTGATTAGTCCCCAAAGGTATACATATTAAAAACAAAGAACAACCAAGAAATATACAAACCCAGTTACTAAAACCCAATAGCTAGGACAGTGTCATAACTGTCAAGCTATGAATGGAGATTCTGGATTGCCACCTCTTACAGTGAGCAGCCTTCCCTGTCCTTGACTAGCATTCCCTGCCTTATCTATGCTGGTGAAAACAACAAATAAAGAAGAATATTGCTAAATATTTTATAACACTAAAGAACTGCTAAAAATTTCATAAAAGCACCAAAGTCATGAGGTCTTATCAATTATGTTCCTTATATTTTGACCACTGGCAATAAAGTGTATTCGTATACATTTATTGTATATTTACACTTTATAAAGCATTTTAGAAAAAAGCCAGTCTCAGAAGGTTACATATTGGATGGTTTCCTGTATGTGTTATTTATGAAAGGATAAAACTATAAGGGACAGACATCAGGTCAGTGGTTGCAAGTGCTTAAGGGTGAGAGGAGAGCTGACCACACAGGGCCTGGGGAGCTGTTTTGGGTGCCGGAGATGTTCTGAGTCTTTATGGTGGTGGCGGTTACATAAATTTATGCATGTGTTAAAATTTATAGAACTGTATGTAAAAAGTTAATTTTACTGTGTTGATTTGAAAACAAAATTTTAAAAATGTGAAACCTAAAAGTAAGAGAGGAGATAGACTCATGGTAAAAGCTAAACAAAAACTTATTTTATAAAGAAGATAAGGGTACTTGGGTGGGGAGTAATCTATAACATTGCATTTCCAAAATTCTTTGGGCTTACAAAAATAGTGTGTGAAAGGTAGATAGATAGATAGATAGATAGACAGATAGATAGATGATAGGTAGATAGATAGGTAGATAGACAGAGACATACAGGGTGGGGCAAAAGTAGGTTTACAGTTGTTTGTATGGAAAACAATTAAATAATTAATAAATAATAATGTAAAAATACACTGTTTTACGTACTCACAACTGTAAACCTACTTTTGCCCCACCCTGTATGTGTCCGTACATGATACACATGTGTACGTATATGCAACACATATGCATATATGTATATATATTTATAGTTGAGTTACAGTTGATGAAAATGGTATGTTACTTCTAAGACAGAAAATATTACAATCATTATCATCTAAAGAAACATATCCCAACGCTTCTGAGATGATCCCATGGTTTGTGTGTTGCTCCCTAGGAGTGGATCGGTGGCGTGAAGTGCCCTGTGTTACCAGAGGAGTAATCAGATAAAAATTCTGCACAAACAAGGAGTGGCAATTGAAAGAGGAAGTGCTGCCGCAGTTCTAGCCACTGCTTTTGACTTTACTTCTATATAAGTAAACAAGTTTTCTTCACTGATTTCTACCTTAAATATTAGATTAATTTAATTTCATTTAAACAAGCCATGATTAGATATCCTGTCAGAACAATCGGTTGGAAATGAATTGTTTTAAACAGGTAAATTAAGTTATCTTCCAGTGGTGGTGGTATCTTTTTATTTGTTATTATCAATAACCATTATTAAAGTGCCATTTGTTATGTTCAGTGCATCGTGTGGATTGAAGAGATTCTGTGAGTATTAGTGCCTCAGCGGAGAGCAAGAGGGCTCGGGGAAGGGGGGAGGGCGCTGAGAACGGGCAGATGCTGTACACAGGGCCGGATATTCGAGAGCCTCCCACAGAGAAGGCACTCAGCACTGTTGTGTTCTTGTCCTTTCCTCATCCATGTACTTTAAAATGTTCTTTAGTCCTATGTTTCCTATGAGGGGTTGCACCTTGAAAGGGGGCAACTTGACCCGTGAAATTAGGGGATTGGAAAGGTCTTGTATTCGTAGTTCTGATTCTTCCAATGTGGGAGGTAGGATTTATCATTTTATGATATAATAAAAGATCATTCATAATTGTATCCAATCCAAAGCCCTGTGGGGTATAATCAAGGGTTTATATATTCCATTTAACTGAGTGCTTTCAGATCACCTTTGATCTTAAAATCAGAAAACAACATGGTGCAATTATTTGTTTTTGACATCTTATGTTATCTACCAAAGATAAATTAAAATGCATAGGAAAAAATATGTATATACCTGTGGTTACCAGGTGTTGTGGATGAAAGTAAACATGGATGGCATGAGAGAGAGAGAGAAGCAGATAGTGAGGTCATGATGACATTTTTAAAGCATTTTTTAAAAATGTATAAGTTTGCTAAAGGGGCTGCCTTATTGTTTTTGCAAGCATTTGATGGTGCAAGTAATAAGACTATTGGATCTTTGTCATTGGTGTGTGCGTTCATTTTATTCCTTAAATTTCTCTTTTTCTTAGATTTCATCTACCCTCTGGCTGCTCCAAGACATATTACTCCCACCCCCGCTCCTGGGCTTACCTGTCTCTCCCACAGAAGTTTTATTTGTCATGACATTAGTCCTTTGATTCTGTCATGTGGTTAACATTTTTTTCAAAATTCAAGTTAGTTTCAGGATGCTTTGAGGATTTGGCCTATAATATACATACAGTTTAACAAACATATGTTTTGGAAATCTTCCAGTCTGTGGCTTTTCTTCCTTTTCATGATAGTATATTTCAAAGAGCAGAACTGTTATATTTTAGTGACATCCTGTTTTTTAATTTTTCTCTTTGACAATATATACTTTTTGTGAGCATGAAGTCTTTTCATAACTCAGGGTTATAAAGACTTTTTCATGTTTTCTTCTAAAATTTTTACACATTATTTTACATTAGGCCTGGGATCCCTTTAAGTTGGTTTATTTCTGTATATGGTGTGAGATTCTTTTCATGCATTTTTCCACAAATATGTCCAGTTCTAATATCAGTGGTTGGGAATACTTTCCTGTGTGCTGTGAGTTGTGCTCGCACATTTGTCAGAAAGCAGTTGACTCCCATATATGATTAAGCATATTTCTGAACTCTTCTATTCTCTTACCCTGTGTATATATTCTTATGTCAAAAGGCACCATCTTGATGACTCTAGCTTCATATTAGGTCTTTAAGGAGGTCTTATAAATCCTTCAACTTTATTCTGCTTTTTCAAAAAAATTTTTAAAATTATTTTTGGTCCTTCCTTTACCATGAAAAATTTAGTCAGCCTGTCAATTTCTACTGAAATGACTGCTATGATTTTGCTTGGTATTACAGTGAATTTAAAGATTAATTTGGATATACATTAATAATATTGAATCTTCCAGTCCATAAAAAATATATGCCTTTCCTTTATTTTTTCACATCATTACCTTATAATTTTCACTGCATAAATCTTAAAGTTATTTTATGACATCCCTACATATGTCATATGCTTTGATACTATGAATAGAATTGTTTTATATCAATTTCCAATTGTTTGTTACAAGTATATATAGATCCTATAGAAAGTACTTAAGACAGCACAGACTTTCTTTACTTATTGTTTAACTCTATGCTCATGTGTATATTCACACTAATAAAGAGATTGTGATAAGGATGCTGGTGACAGAGTGTAGCTGTATAATCTTTGGAGTTTAGTGATTAGAAGTGCCCCACTTTGTGTATGATACTTTCCATGTGAGCATTTCCTTGGATGCCACTGATAATTTCTACTAAAGATTTAATTTTTGAACACCACAGTGTGATATGTCACTATATGGTATGTACTAGCCTACAAAACTTTTACATATTATCATGAATAATACCTTCACCTAAATCTATCACTAATATGAGAATATTGTTCTTATGAAATTTTTATAATGTAAATTTATATAACATCAATTTGGTTAAGGAAAATGAGCTGTATAACAACTAAAAATTCAATGGCTTTGTAATGACTAATATTTACACTTCAGATATTAAAATATCCTCAGCGATTAGTAATATGGGTGAGCTACTAGTGTATTTCTGTAACTGTGGCTGTAATGCTTTTAGAATCAAACTAAAACATAAATTATATTTTCTTTGAAAATATTGGAGAACAAAATTGAGTCAATAAAACCCCTGATTGACTGTAATAATCCTTCTAATGTAACCCAGGCTAAACTTGAAAACACAGTAATCAGGAAAAACTGCATGCATCATTAGTGGTTTTTCTTAACTTGATCTTTTTATCTTTTTCTTATAGGGTACTAAGCATCAACATTTGTAATCTTCAATGTGTGTAGCTCTTTAATCTTATTTTAATTAATGTTATACTTCTGAAAGCATTTCCCATTCATTTAGTTTAACATATATTTGAATTTTTAATGTAAGTATTAAAATTATGCTCAGAATATGAATTCAAGAAAATTAGAATAAATATAAATTATCAATGGTTATAATTGTTGAATCATTTTAACATAGCAGTATGGAATATATCATTTTGTAAAACAAAAAACTATAAAATGTAGCAGCTTAACACAGTATATACTTAAAATTTTTTATTTTTGTTGAGAAATTGTATTTTATTTTATTATTTATATTTTTTAAATGTATTTTTCAATTACAGTTGACATACAACATTATATTAATTTCATATTTTACATTCCCATGCCTATTTTTATAAGTGGCAATTTGTACTTTGTAACCCCTTTCTCCTTTTTCACCCAGTCCTCCAATCCCTCTCCCATTTGGCAACCATTAATTTGTTCTCTGTAGCCGTGAGTTTGTTTCTGTTTAAGGAAATATTCATTTATTCCCTGTGGTTCCTGTGGGAAAATCAGGTCCTGTGTTCCATAGTCTCTCACAAAGCCTGAAACAAGTTCTACCGTCTCATCTGAAGGTTCCTGGGGAAAGATCCACTTCTGTGCTCACTGAGTTGCTGTTAGTAGCACTGAGCACAGCTTTCAGACTGTGGTCCTCATATCCTCATTGGTTTTTGGCTAGGGGCTTTCCTCACTTTCTTGCCATGTTGGCCTCTTCAGTAAGGCAGACTGCTTGTCACAGTGTGCAAGCAAAGAAACAATAGAAAGAACCTACTAGTGATACAGACTCACAAATACTAATTGAAATACAGCAATGACATCCCATCAGTGTCACTCGTTATTGGTTACAGGGAAGTCATTCCTGGGGAAGAAATTACACAATGCCGTGTTTACCAGTGAGTGGAGGATCAATCATTGGGGTCTTAGAGACTGCATACCACATTGAAATAATCATGTGTTATATATTCCAGGCACTGTATGACTCTTTTGTTAGACTGTCTGAAATTCTTTATCCTAGTTTTGTTTCTTTGAAGAATTTGAAAGTCATACTCTGCTTTTTTTTTTTTTACCGTGTCACCAAAATTTCTTTTCAAGCAAATTTCTTTTTAATTCAAATTATAGTGTATTTCATGACAAACCCCCAAAACATAGTGTTATAAATACAGACTAAGACAGTCATTAGGAACTTAGTAGAAGGAGGTATAAAATGGATGTCAAGATAAGATTTTATTCAAATTCTTTCTCTGCCATTTACTTAATAGCTCTAAGACTCATTTCTTCTTTTTCAAAAGAAAACAATGCCATCCTATCTGATAATTTTTATAGTTTACAGAAGAATAATATAGCACTTTTATTGGTATACAATGCTACATAAGTGGGTTTATCAGAATCATGCATATCATTAATTAAAGACTGAGCAATCCTTTCTATTGATAAAAACTATTAACTCACCTTTAGTAAACCGAAGTCATTTGCTTATTTTGGGACTCCTTTTCTGATAAGATGCTTTATTATAAGTGATATTTAACCGAAAATAGAGTTGAAATGATCAACTATTAATCAGTCACTGAATTGTAGACTACAGAGGAGCCAAGCTTTATTGAGAAACTTCCATAGACCATTTATATATCCAATCTTAGTATTGTTAAAATGTCCATACTACTCAAAGTGATCTACAGATTTAATGCAATCTCTATTAAAATTCTAGGTGCATTTTTCACAAACACAGAAAAAAAATCCTGAAATTCTCATAAAACCACAAAAGAACCCCAAATAGTCAAAGCAATCTTTAGAAAGAAGAGCATAGATGGAGGATGGAGGCACCATAGTACCTAACTTCAAACTATATTACAAAGCTATGGTAATGAAAACAGCATTGTAAAGGCATAAAAACAGACAAATAAATGGAACAGAATAGAGAGCCCAGAAATAAACCCATAGGTATAAAGTGAATTAATATTCGACAAAGGCACCAAATATTAAACAGTGAGGAAAGGAAAGTCTCTTTAATAAAAAGTGTTGGGAAAACTGAATATCCACATGGAAAAGAATGAAATTGGACCCTTATCTTATACTATCCACAAAGACCAATAACTCAAGACATGTTAAAGACTTAAATCTAAGACCTGCAACCATAAATCTCCTGGAAGAAATCATGGAGAGAGCCCTGGCTGGTGTGGCTCAGATGGATGCAGCATCATCCTGTAGACCAAAAGGTCACGGGTTCGATTCTCAGCAAGGGCACATACCCAGGTTCTTTTCTCTCTCTCTTTCCCTCTTTCTCTTCCTCCACCTTCCCTCTTCCCTCCCCAACCCCTTAAAAAAGAAATCAGAGATAGAAAGCTTCTTGACAGTGGTCTTGGCAATAACATTTCGTATACGACATCAAAAGTACTGACAGTGAAAGCAAAAATAAACAAGTGGAACTACATCAAACTAAAAAGTTTATGTACAGCAAAGGACAGTCAGCAAAATGAAAGGCAATCTACTGAATAAGAGAAAATATTTGAAAACCATGTATCTGATAGGGTCTAATAGCCACAATATATAAAGAACTCATGTGACTCAATAGCAAAACAACAAATAACCTGATTAAAAATGGGCCAAAGACCTGAATAGGCATTTTTGCGTAGAATGCATGCAAATGGCCAACAGGTGCATGAAAAGATGTTCGGTATCGCCAGTCATCAGGAGAATGCAAATGGAACCACAATGAGATTATACTTAACATCTGTTAAGTTGACTATTATCAAAAAATAAAAAAAAATGCTGGTGAGGATGTGAAGAAAAGGGAACCCTGTACACTGTTGGTGGGACTGTAAACTGGCACAACTTCTAGGGATGAGAGTATAGAGGTTCCTCAAAACACTAAAAGTGGAACAGCTATCTGATCCAGCAATGCTGCCTCTGGGTATATTGACAAGGGAAACGAAATCAGTATCTGGATGACGAGGTATATTCACTCTTATGTTCCTTGCAACGTGATTCATGATAATCAAGGCAAGGAAACAACCTAAGTGTTTGTTGACATTAATAAAGTAAGAGAAGTTTTCCTTTCTTTTAAGCTTTACACACTTCCTTTTCTCTCATGTTCACAAAGCCTGGTTTAACTGTATTGATTACATAACTTTACAGACATTGCTTGAAGTAGGGCCTCAGAGAGCCTTGCCCACCAGTAACTAGTAGTACAATTAAGACTGTTTATAGGCCTCTCAGTATATTCTAGAAAGAAATCAAATAGGCCTCTGAGACACATTGTATTTCCTTCCCTCTCTGTCCATCTCCAACACAGCCACAGTTTCCTGCTGAGGAGAGAAACTGCTATAACCAGTACATTACCTGTCTGTTCCTCTTTCCCTCCCTCCTACTTATTTATTATTTTTAATTAATTGCCATATTTAATTAGTAAGCATCTATTTAAGAAACATACTCACCTACTGAATTAATGACTCTCCTGGGCTCTGAAAGGAAAAATAATGTAGGGTTTTAATATTAGATAGAGGAGAAATGGGGGAAAAAAGCTGCATAATATATATCTTCCCTTAATCAAATTTTGAAACTCTCAAGAGACTTTGGAATGAGTTATAATTTAGTCTGTATTCTCTGTTTCCGTATTCAGAGAATATAATTCTCCCCAAACCTCATTATTATTATTGTTATTTTATTTTGTAAGTGTTTAAGTGTAAAGAATGTGTTTCCATTGCTGTTCCACATAAAGTCCTAGCCCTGCTTGAAGCATATCCGACCTACTGAGGGGATGCGAATCCCCGAGGAGCTAAAGGCCCTGGCTCCGGGAGCCTGTCTTTCCGCAGGCCCTGTGGATCCCCCCTTTCCTCTCCAACGGCGACATATACCACAGACACTCCTGGCACTTATGACCCTTTTCAGTAGAGGGACGGTTTGATTTTAATGACCACCTGCAATTTTCATGTATGAAGTCTGCTTTGATTCAGAATTCCCACCACAGCTGTTAGTCAAAGCCCTGCTGCTCTTCTTCCTTCAGGCTGACCTGAGGGATGGGATCGCGCGGGTGAATTACCGGCCTTGCTGGTTGTCTCCCTTCCTTCTCTTTGCTGCTCCTGGCTTCTTTAGTGCTGGGCCCAGGGGAGAAGGCCTTTGAGGAAAATCAACTGTGCTAATTCCAGAGACCTTCATTATGACAGGCATTCCAAGTGTTGGTTCTGCACAGACCCCTGGTTTGTGTCGTTCTCCTGACATGTTTATGCACTCTTGGGATTTCCTCTCCAAGCTGCTTCTATGCACAAAACGCACACAAAAACCTCTTACATCTGTGATCTCCTCACCCCAGCAGGTAGCCCTTTGGGGCTAGATCCCACCAAAAAGGCTCAGGCTCAGGCTAAGTTAACTTTTGTGTTGTCCGGTAGCCTGTGGGAACTTTGCACTTGCTTATCTCACTGAAGATAGGACAAGCAGACTTAACTCATCTCGCCTTCTTTCCTCGCCCTGCTTATGATGGCTGCTCCATGCTGCAGCTGTTTTCAGATTTCTCCAAACGCATGAGACGAGTGCCCGCCCCTGGTGCATGTGTGGCCCTAGGCCAAAGGACACCTGCCAGGCCTCATCAGAGTACTCTGTTTTATGTGCTGGATACCAGCGTGGGCTCCTGGTGCAGCTCAGCTGGCAAGCAGGTGCTTCATATTCTCAGTGGGGGCCTGGGAGATGCTGTCAGTGGCATGCAGAATGGAAGCAGAGTCTTCCCCTCTGCTCTCACAAAGTTAGGGACAGAACCCTCACTTTTTTAGCAAGGCTGGGAGGAGGACTCTTAGAGCGAGAACCCACTTTAGGCGTTTTCTGGAATGCCTGACAGCAGGAATTGCTCCATTCCTTGTCCTGTTTTGCTAAGGTAGTGCTGGTGCAGCCCTGTTACCTGAATGGCATACTTCATTTGACCACATGTGGCACTAACTGCCGCTGCTTTCCTGTGAGGGATATATTTACCATTCGACAGAATTAGATTAAAAAAATTGGGATTATCATCCAGTAATGTTTATTTTGCAGCATAAAGAACAACTGATCTGTAATCAGAAGAACTCAGTTTGAGTCTCATATGATTTTATAAGATAAAATTAATTAGTAGCTGTCAGTTGCTTAAAACAGAATTTGTTCATTGACATCTTTCATTTAAGCATTTTCTATTATTAACATTCTTACGTAAGTAGGTATATGATGACAGTATTTTCTACAAGTTTAATATATAGAGTAAGTAAAATAATGTAGGCGGAAGTTCTACATTAGTGTTGATATTAAGTAACATTAAAATTTAATTTATTGGTACAGAAACATCACATTTCTCTGTAGTTTTGAATTAATTTAAATTTATTTATTTTCCTTTTCATTTTATTCTTGGCAATCTTCATGTCATTTCTGCATCTGGGTGTATATCACTCCTTAGTGAAAGCTTTCCTCATTTAATGAATCTGCATTTTATAGGGATTTTGGTTTTTAGATATAATTTGCAGACATAACTTCTTTAGCAAGTAGGATCCTGGCATCCACAAAATTCTCATTAACAAGAATCCTACGAAATCAGAGGTGAGCTTAAAAATAAGTCCTTCAAATAATATTTACCTTTAATAATATAAATCTGTTAAATCAGCCCTGGTCAGTTATAATTTAGTTCCAGTTTATTGTAATAATGAAATACCAACTCATTAATCATGCTTAGAAATATATTGTAACCTCACAACCAGCACTACATTGTTATATTGTTATTTCTGCAATACTTTTATTTGATATTTTATTTCATTTTGATTGAGTGGGGAATGCTCTCTAGTTGGGTAAATCGCAGAATCCTTCACAGAGTGAGAATGGGCATTTCTAGCAAGATCCTTGACATCTTCCCATTAAAACTGCAGCTTAGATATAATCCAAATTCTTAACCACCTCTGGCTCATCCTTTGCTGTGTAACTCTCCCTTTTCATGGCTGAATGCCATGCACTTGGCCTTTCCTATGTACCATGCAGCTAGCTGTCCCATCAGCCCACGTGCTGTCACTGTTGCTTTTAAACTTTAAGGTACACTTTGGACAGACCTGCCTTACTGTCATAGAGCTATTTAAATTAGCAGTCTATTACAGTATTAATACATCCATCAGTGAATTCCCACACACATAAACTTGAATTTCCGTAGTCAACCACATCTTGTAATTAAATGCGTGTCCACCGGAAGCTCAGTGTTCTGCAGTGTTAAGAGGTCTTCACTGCTTATAGATAAGATTCCTGACTGAGCTGTGTAGGTGTACGAAAAAGGCATTTTGTTTCAAAGTATACACATATTTAATACTCATTTTAAAATCTGCACTGGTATAATTTTAAATGTTTTATATACCACCTAATTGAACTTTAAAATATTTGACTTTCATCATTGTTAAAAAGACATATTAGATATAATAGAATATATGGATGTATAAAATAATAGATATATAAAATATAGTACACTGATGATGAAAATATGTCAACTATAAATAAGTGAGAAGCATAAATTTAAACAATCCAAAAATTGACATAATAGTAAATTCTATTAGGAATTTTACAGTAGCTGTAATAGATTTTAATTCTCAAGTAATTATGCAATTTCTTACACAATTTAGATGGAGTAGTAAGTGTGCCCATCAGTGATTTGTAGCAAAGCATAAAAATTATAGCTTCATAGTATAGCCTTGTTAACATTTGAATTAAAATACTTATGAAAAAATGTTTGTTCTAGAGCAGATGTGGACTATTTTAGAAAGTGGATGCTGACTTAAAGGAAATATAGGTATCACCAAAACTATTAGTTGCTAGGGAAGTATTTGGATATGTATGTGACTTCATTAAAAACCCAAATAAGGGCAGAACTAGTTGAGTACACTTCTGTGATAAGTAGAGGGAAAATGAGAATAATTCAAGCTATTAAAATGGTAACAGGAAACATTTCAGATTGTGAGGACATTCCAGGATTTGCGTGGCTGAGGCAGAGCAATGCTATTTCAGTCTGTTGTGGGGGACTGTAGTACTAGTGAGATTCCAAAAAGCCCAATTACATGGCCTCATGAAGGTGCATATCTGAGTATATGTGTACACTTGTGTATGTGGGGAGGTGATAGTTCAGATTGCTTTGGTCCCATAAAGCAGGAAAAAGACAGCATTAAATTATCATGGGAATTTATTTTACATATCTGAAAAGTCTGCTGGTATAGTGGGCTTCAGGCTTGGTTTGATCAGGGATCCATAACGTGTCTGCGTGGTTGCCTTCACTTTGTCCTCTCCTAAGAGGAAACTTGATCCCAGGCTGTCTTTCATTATCAGAAATCAAAAGCCACAATAGTTGTGGGTCTCCCATTTCCAAATACGTCATCCGGAGGAAGACATCTGTCTTCTTGTCCTTCTTTTCCAACTGAAAGTGTTCAACTTTGCTCTTATTTTCTTGTCGTAGGTTTTGCTCACATCTGAGGTCAGTAGAATGACCCCCTTGGATTATCTTAGATTTAGGGTACTAACTCATTCATATCTGAAGTTTTGTTTCAATGTGGCGATCAAATCAGATCAACGAAAAAGCCAGGGCTACTGGAAAATGAGCTAGAAAAGGAATATCTGCTGGCATGAACCTCACAGTGTCTGCTGGTGGGGAGAATGTGAAACCGGAAGCTGGAAGGATCAGTAGGGGCCATATTATGTCAGCCTCAGCGTAGTTTCCAGGCTTACAGTTATAAAAAGACAGAAGGGATTTGAACCTATTTCCAAACTGACCACTTAACTAAAGAATATGTTTCTCACAGAATTAAAAATATTCTACTGTAACTTAAGAATACAAATAGGACTAGAATAGCAAGGGTTGTAAACAGAGTGATGATAATGATATGCAATTATAATTAATATAATTAATTTGATTCCTGCCCTTGTGGTGCCTTCCCATCTTTATTCATGCCAGTGTTCTCATCATGATTCACTCCATGTAAAAGAGAAATATCTCACCCTGCAATTCCAATTCATCTTCTCTGTTTGATTTTCCCTGCATGACTGGACATTTGTGTTTAGTATTTATTTCTCTAACAGGAAGCTCCATGAGGGCAGAGATTTTGGACTGTTTTGAACATCGATTTGGAATCACTGTTCCATTGGTATGTGTTCAATAAATACTTAATGGATACATGGCCATATATCCTTATATTATGTTACAGTAGCACTTGAAGTTTACGAGGATGGCATTTGACTAAACATTTGTAATGAACATATTGACAAGAAAAGCCCTCAGAGCTTTCTCAGGAGTCTGCATCTGATGCTGTCCCTAACCTAACTTTAGTCTGCCTAGCCAAGGACAGTGTATTAGTCAACTCACGCTGCAGTAATAAAATACCACAGACACTGTAGCTTAAACAGCAGAGGTATATTCTGTCACAGCTCTGGAGTCTATAAGTCTAAGACCAAGGTTCCAGCCAATACAGTTTCTGGTGAGGGCTCTCTTCTTTACTTGCAGATGGCCACCTTCTTGCTGAGTCCTCACAAGGTCCAATTTCTGTAACCTCATTTAACCTTTATTACTTCTTTTCTCAAAATACAACCACAGTGGGAGGTAGGGCCTTAACACATGACTGGTGCAGGAGGTGGAGATGGACACAAATATTCAGTTCATACCAGATTTATAGGTCCAGTATCTAGAAGGAGGTTAGGCTTTTGAACCTTCAGTTACAGATTTAGAGTGAAACTTAATATCATGTGATTTTACTGAACAGCTAACTCCCATTATTGAAATTAGAGAATTCATGGATAGTTGTTCCCTTTATCTATAAATGCCAAAATGAAAATAAATCAGAAGCTGAAATCCCCTTTTAGCACTTAGGCAATGCATAGTATAAAACAAGGACATTAATGGGATTCTGTCTCATGCAAACTAATTGGATGCACCTGGCTTTTAAATGCACAAAACGAAAAACATTGGCAACTTATATCTTTATGCAAAAAGAACTTCTGATGGCCTATTAGATTTATTTGTGTTAATACATCATCTTCTTTCATGACAGTCTTTTAAAAATGAACCTAGGATCAGGGAGTTGTATAACATGTGCACTCAATCAGGATAAATCAAGATGCGATGCAGTAGCCCAGTCCTGTCAGCATGGCATTGACCCATTAAACTGAGCCCTGGAGTTGGTGTTTCAAGTTTCCAAGGCAGTATTTAACCACTTTCTCAGTTTTTTATACTGTCTACCCAATTCTTAATTAAGCAGCAGCATAGGGCTGTGTAGAGAGAATGGCATTTGAGGTTGGAAGGCCAAAGTCAGATTTTAGCTCAGCTGCACATTTTGTGAGGATGTTTGTACACGTGACAATCAGGTCAATACCATCAGGCTTAATTTCCTCAGCATCTCTTACACACCCCAGGAGTGCCTGCTTCCTAGGAAATTCAATAAATATTTGTTGGTTGAAAAATCATTATTTTTAGTAATGTTTCTTCAATGAAAACTTTTCATTTTTAAGATGATTTCTTATGGCTTAAAGTATAATGAGCATATCTAACTCATAACATAAGCTACAGTAAAGTTCAGATGATTTGTACAAAATATAATATTATGGACATAGATATAGGAATCATTTTCATCATTGAATATCACAAAGTATATCTTTCTTTAAAAAGAGATCCGTAAGTACTGACTTTAGGTGTTGACTAACTTACCCTCGGATTTGAAACATACATTTAAGGTGGTGTGACAATACTTAATTTGTTGATTTAAGGAGTTCATTGCTTTTCATTTTAATCAGTAGCATACCTTTATACACACACCCACATACACACACCAGTAATTGGGTCGCTCTCCAAATTATAATCATGCCTTCTACTAAGCACTAGAAACAAAGTTGTTTTTCATGTTAATGAATTTTCTGACACAACACAATTGATGTAATTGCAAATTATGTTTTATAGTAAGTAGAAAATATGCTCATTTTTTAATTTAGAAATCAACATTTGTTAAAAGTAGTAATCTACATTTATAAATTTAATGCAATGCACATTTACTTTTCGAAACATTGCTTGAGGCAGTTCTTTGACATTTCTTATAATTCATCAGATTGCTTTTTAAGATTAAGCTGAAAAATTAATTTGTTATAGTACATCTTTGAAAAAATTATGAGTATCTTCCCAAACGCCACAGCCATTTTTAATGAAGGCCTTTCTTTGTTTTCATTGTCAGAGTCACAGTTATCGTTAATTGCTTTTTAAGCTAATGTCATAATCTTAGCAATTTAGCTCCAATTAACATGATAGCTCAGATGCCATCTTTAGCAAATGCTTAGGAAATGTACATCACACCATTTAAAACTACTGTGCTTGATATTAGATACAGATTTTCTTTATAAAACATAGCGTATTATATGCAAATATTTCTCTTATTCAAGAATATGAAGTTCAACTTGGGTGCATCCGGTCTTACATTTAGCTCTTATATTCAGGACACCAAATTTCTCTGAGCACATGGTTTTCTCAGTGTTTAAAAACTAGGGTATTATCAGGTCCCACGCTTTTGTTTAAGAGACTTACACTTTCTGTGCTACATTACGGGATCATTAAGGCCAGCTTTTGTACCTGGTGAAGTTCTCAAGATCTACTCTTCCCTTGAGATCTGGTGCGAATCCACCTTCCAGATGCACTGACTTTTTACGGTAGGGCTTCAGTGACCTTCCTCATACCCTGCACCCTTTTAACTGTTACTGATTGGACTTTACACTTGACAATAATTAATTGTTGTTTCCAGTTTTTTTGTTGTATCCAACTAAATTGTGACCCTTCTATGAGTCATGTTCCACTCCTGCGTCTTGGTACAGAATGGAACATCACCTTGTCGCTGTATACCAGTGATATATCAATATTTGATGAGGAGGAGGAAGCATCTCTTGATGTTGGAACCCTGTGAGCCCATCCTGCCTCAGTTAGTCCTTTCCCTGGCATAGCATATGAACTTCTACTGTGACTGTCCCTTTCTTTATTATTTGCTAGATTCATGCTTTAAGGGTACCTGAGGGAGGCTGAGTAAATTCAGAGTTAGGTAATGAAATTATGAGCATGTTTCTTGATTTATGATAAAACCTCCTAATATATAGTCTAAGAAAAGGAGATTAAGTTAGAATCCTACCAATATATGGTGAAACACATCTACGTTTTTTTGGAGCTTGAAAAACTCTGTGAGAGTCCCTAAAAATGTATCACTTTGAAAGTGCAGTAATTACAGGGAACGCTAGAATAAATAGCACATTTAGAACTCAGTTGTCCTCAGAGGCTTAAATAAGGATGTCATAGTTAAAAACCTGGTTATGAAAAATGTCTAGATTCCCCATCCCTATCACAGAAAACTTTGTGCTTTCACATTTTCCACAAATATTTGGAACTCAGCTCAGTGCTCGACCTGCACCCTCCCTAGGGAGTTACATTCTGGGAATGCTCGTCACCTGATAACTGCAGACTGAAGTCTCCCCAAGCAGCCTCAGTGGTGACAGTGTGACAGCTTTCCTTGCCTGTTGGACATGCACCATTAGTGAGTGGATCAAGCTCATTTCCTTAGTATCTTCTTGAATGGTTTATTGAAACTGTCAATACTCTCATTTCTACTTTCAACATCTTTGGTAATAATACACAGAATGAAATTTGGTTATAACCACTGATCTTCTGGTCACCTAAATATAGTGATGAAAATATGCTATGTGTTCAGTACAAATTAGTTCTGCTGCAAGGCTTAAACCATGTTCTGATGGATCCATGTTCTGATGGATTGGAATGAGTAACTAAAGAAGGATAAGATTATTTTAAAGGAGAAATCTTGGTATCAGAGTGAACATGTTAGATGATTGTTCAGAGGCCAAATAATGTGTTGTGTGCAAGTCCTCAAGGTCTAGCCTGCAATTTCAGTATGTAGAAAAGGCTCTGAAAACCAAAAGCTCTTTTGTGTTCTTGGAAAGTCACTGGCAGCAATATCTGACCTGGACTGATACGCAGTGTGTGCAGCCATGGTTTGTCCCCTTTAATGGGAGTATTCATATTTTTACCTCAGAAATGTCAACATGTTTGTTTACAAATACCACCCTAGACACTGCTGGTAGGTGAATCTTTCTAAATCCAAAAGAATTTTAAAACAAACACAAACAATTCCAAAGATTTAGGTAATCTAACTGGGGAGCTTGAGAAAGATAAAGGTTAATTGGCTTTACTAAGAAAATGGTGAGATCATGATCAGGCATAGGGAAATGTGCTATGGTTAGGAAAGTGTTGGTTCATGTTGCTAACCTACAATGAGTAGGCTGTGATTCACATTGTCATTGGTGTTGGTGCCTGTAATAGAGATGCAGGTGAGTCCAGGGTGGCAGACAATAGAATTGGGAACCTATTAAAATAGGAGCTGTCTAGTTGTACCAGAGATGAACTTTTGGCAGCTATGAAAAGCAACACAGAACAGTTGGCATGAAACTGCATGAAAGCCCAGAGCTACAGAAAAACCCTGGGAGGATCCAATTCTAAATTAAAGAAATCCCGGTGAAAGTTAGGGTTGGTTTGAGTGATGATGGATCTTAGACTCATTGAGCCGCGTCGTTATTGCTTGTTAATGTCTCTGTGCGCCCTCTAGACCGAGGCTCTGTGCCTATAGCAGTTTCCACCTGTATTGTTGAGGGAGGAGTTCTCAGTTCCAGGCACATGGCCTGCCAGGTGGTGAGTGTTCATTTAATATTTGGCAATATGTGAATGAAGTGTGTGTGGTCACGCTTCAGTGACTATATTTCTGCGCATTATGTTTCAGACCTGTGGTGTTTAATGTGTGGTAGAGGAGAGGGGAGGAAGAAAGGGGCCATGTGCTTCCAGAATAATTTTGGATAGAAAAATGGGGCTTATTTTCAACTACAGGGCTCTTGCCTTCCCATCCAAACTATAGTATATCATGGTACTCTCCATCTGATGAGGATTTCCCTATTTTTCTTTGTACCAAAGATAAAAATAAGGGTAAGAACCACCTTAGCAAACAGCACATGACTTACTCAAACACAGTCAGGAATAATACAAGTTAAAGTATAGACTTAGCAGTTCTAATGATAATGACTGTTTTAATGTATGTTTCCTGGAACACCATGTCGTGCATTGCCATCGGGTTCAGTGAACCTGTGGGAACATGCATAAGTGGATTTGGTGTATGCCAATAAACTGGACCGAGTAGATTGCAACCCCGAACTATGGATTCTATGCCCCCATTCCTTTGGACTTGGTGACCTTGGAGCCCTAGTTGCTGAATTGATGCTGGGGAATATTAATAGCAAAAGAAATAGATACATATGAATATTATTCAAATTTAAAAGCCTAACAAATGCAGGGACTTAAAGTTATGATATAAGTACCAAATACTGACAAGCAGATGATAGTAGGGATGGTTTAAATGAGCTAAGGTTTCATTTATTAAAGTAGAAAGTAGAAAGACAGTTTCTAATTTGATGCAACAGTCATTCTTGATGCATTATTTAGAGAAGTGGAAATAACCACTACGAGAAGCACAAATAGAATAACATTAAAGTTACCAGCATGAATGAGGAAATGAATGTGGAAAGAGGTGAAGAAGGAAAGAGTTGCTCTTCAATACTAATCCTATTGGACATTAAACATTTAATGTGCATGTATTATGTTGATAATATCAAATTTAAAAAGGTGATAGAAGCTTTTGCTTAATATATCAAATCGACTTACAGTTTTAAATAGTTTTACAAGCTAATACATATTCCTTAGTAATTGGAGAAATACAGAAAAGCTTAAAAAAATAAAATCACCTCTGATCCGTCCATTCAAAGGTAATAACTACTAGCAGTGTAGTGTCTATCCTGGCAAATATTCCATCCCACACACGTAAACCCACACACACAGTTTGCCTAGTACAAATGAAATTAGGAGGGTAAGTAGCAGTCATCTTTTTAAAGGAAAGTTTCTTCACGATGATAAACATAATGACAACTAATGTTACAGTAGGTATCATTATGTGGTGTGTATATATATATATATATATATTCATTCATTCTTTTAGTTCCCAGTGCCCAGTGAGAGAAGTGCTTTTACACTCTCATTTTAGAGACAATGTAACCGAAACCCAGAGTGTTAAGGACTTAACCGAAACATATTGTTAATAAATGACAGACTGGGGAAATAAACCCTGAAAGTGAAAAAGCAGGAGTAACAAAAGCTTCACTACAGACTTTTGAATGAATATGCTCTATGTTATGAAATGCAAATTAGATATTAAGATACTTTTGATTTTAAAATCCCTTTAGGTATTCATCCTGTATTCAGAATATAATGTAGACTTGGTTATAAGTTCCTGTTGCTTTTATTCGCTTTAAATTGTTAGAGGTACAGTATAATGTATTTTTTAAAATACCTTATAAATTTTTAGAACAATTTATAACTATAGAAAAGTCGAGAAGATGGTACAGAGAGTTACCATATTCTCCACAGTTCCCTATTATTCATATCTTGTGTTAATTTGGCATATTTATTACAATTAAAGAGTCAGTATCGATTCATTATTAACTGAAGCCTGCACTTCATTCGGATTTCCGTAGGTTTTACCCAATGCTCTTTTCTGTCCCAGGATTCCATCTAAGCTACTACATTGCATTCAGGCTCCTCTGAGCTGTGGAAGTTTGTCAGACTTCTTTTGTTTTTGTGAACTGTTCAGTTTTGAGGAGTACTGGTCAGGTATATTGTAGGATGCCTTTCTACCGAAATTTATCTGATGTTTTCCTCACACATAGGCGAGCCTTAGTGTACGTGTTAACGTGACTTCTGAATGGTGCCATCGACCTGCTCACCTGGCTGAGGTGGGGTCTGTTAGATTTCTCTACTGGAAAGTGGCTCTTTCCCCCTCTCCATCCTCTGCCCACCATCACTTTATTCAGCCCACGCTCAAGGAGGGAGAGTTATGCTTTGCTCTTTGCGAGTCTGGTGTATCTGTACAAATTATTTGGAATTCTTCTGAATGGGAGATTTGCCTTTTATCCCCTGTTTACTTATTCATTCAATCCTTTGTTTATATTGTGTTGAACACTTGGGCATTTTATACTTTGGGTTATAAACCATTGCTACTTTGTTTATTTTGTTGCTCGAATTGTTCCAGCTTTGGTCAGAGGGGCTCCCACACCTCTTTGGCACACACCTACTTTTCTGAGTACTTCCTTATTTCTGGCACTGCAGGGAGCTCCAGATTCAGTTGTATTTTCCCTGCCACTGCCCTAATATTTGTTACTTGTTTAAAGAGATCTGATTCCTCTTTATTGGAGAATGGTGTTAGAAACCAAAGGTATTAGGTGTGCTCATTGCTACAGGGTTTCCCTTCTTTTTAGGGCCTCTGAGCTGACAGACCAAGGAATTATAGGTGTGCATACCAGCCTGAGTAATACAGTTCTCTATAAATGTTTCTACAAGTACCAACCATGCATATTAGCCTGTGTATATGCATCTCTCTGAATTTTTCTATGTGTAACCATCTGTATCTATATTCAGCTATACATAAGTTCATTCCATATCTCCAACTCTCGTCCCTTACCATGTGGATCATTCTAGCTTCCTCCTCTTGATTATGTAATTTCCCACTCAAATATGACAAATCTAGTTCAAACCATCTGCATCCATTTACTTCATTGTTCAATTACAGTTTACATGCATAGCAGGAGAATAATTGTTAACCTGTACCCTGTGGAAAATAATGACTAGATTACAAAGCTTAAGAATGGTTTATTTTCCCTTTAGTCTTGCAGACTCCGCTCATTTCCGTAGTTACTTAGGTCACCAGCTCTTTACTGCACCTGCTTCAGTAAGATTATTTCATATGCGTGTAACATGGCTAGATCGCTTTGTCATAGTCTTCATTCCATCCCCAGATTCCTTATCTCCTAAATTACTTTTTACATTGGCACATATTAAGCTTCATTGTCTGTGCTGTGAACTTCTGTGGGTTTTGAAAAGTGAATAATGTTATATCCATCATTACAGTGTATGTGGAATAGTTTTTCCACCCTAAAATATCCCCTGTGCTTTTTTTTTCTCCTCGCTCCAAAACTCTGGCAAACCACTGATCTTTTTATGATCCCTATAGTTTTGCATTTTCCAGAATATGATATATTTGGAATCAAACAGTATATAGCCTTTACAAACAGGATTCTTTCATTTAACAATAGTGTTTTAAGAATTACCCGTGTCTTTTCATGGCATAATAGCTCTTTTCTTTCCTTTTTTTTAGTGCTGAATAATATTCCATTGTGTGGATGTACCACAGTTTACTCATTCTCCCACTGTCTTGGTTTATTTCAGTTGTGGTAATAATTTATAAAGCTACTATAAACATCCACATTCAGGTTTTTTTCCCAGCATTATTGAGATAAAATTGACATACAGCATTATACAGGTTTAATATCTACAACCTGATGATTTGGACACGTTTTCCAAAGTGACTATAATTTCTTACATTCCCTTCAGCAATGAATGAGAGCTACTGTTGTTCTTTATCCTTAACAGCAATTAGTATTGTCAGTTTTTTAAAAGCCATTCTAATGTATTGGTTATCTCATTTCAATGTGTAATGTATATTTTAAAAGAAAACATGATTTCTACTTGAAATAGCATCTACCAAGAAGTCCCTGAATCCATCTTTGCAAATCTTACTCCAGAAAGTATAGAGACTTGAAAAAGTGGAGAACTGATGTGAATCCTCGGAGTAAAGACCAGGAGTTACAATTTAGTACATTTCTTTTTGGTTATATTAAGAGCAGAAAAATGAGTGAAAAAAGAAAAACATAACAATACAGCATGAACAGGTATGAGGATGAGTGGACACTGGCGATAAAATGTTGATATCTAGCAGAAGTGGCATAAAATTCTATCTCCTTTGCAATCAAAAAAGAAAGAGGATGTAGATTAAGAAATCAGTTTACCTCACATTAGACAGTGACAGCCTGTGAAACTCTAGAAAATGAATTGTGTTGAGTCATATGGCAGGAAAAGAGTTAATTTCTCTAGTATTTTCTAACCTTAAATTTGGCAGCTTCTGTCATATCATTCGATGAATCACTGAGAAGTCCTGTTGAGTCCACCTCTGAAATATCACTGCACTCCCTAATTTATGTCAGCCAGTCATAACTAGATAATGGTAAAACAGCCTGCTCCATTCGATCTTGCACATGAGGTCTGTCTGGAAAAAGTCCAACCGTTGTTAATATAATGAAAGTGATTTGCGGACCTTAATGTAACCCAGCAGCCAAGGAGAATGGACTGCAATGCACATACGTGAACAATGATGACTTCACTGTACTAGTCAGTGGGGTTGATAGAAACCGTTGAGTGAGCATGCGTGTAGTGTGGCCATCGTAGTCAAAATGACTAAGCAAGTAGAGCAACGAGTCCATGTCAGACTTTGCATTAAGCATGAACATTTCTCTGCAGAAACTATTTGGATGATTCAGAAGGCCACAGCTATGGGCAACTGGTGATTGGCAACTTCGTCATGACAATGCGCCAGGTCATGCATCACATCTCCTGCAGAGTTTTTTGGTGAGATATCAAATCACCCAGATGACTCAGCCCACCACAACCCAGATTTGGCACCCTGTGCCTTCTGGCTTTTCCCTAAACTAAAATCACCTTTGAAAGGGAAGAGATTTCAGACCAGCGAAAAGATTCAGGGAAGTACAATGGGGCAGCCGATGGCAATTGGGAGAAATTTGTGAGGTTCTAAGGTGCCTACTTTGAAGGGGACTGAGGTGTCATTGTCCTTTTATACAGTGTTTCTTGTATCTTGTATCTTCTTCAATGAATGTCTCTATTTTTCATATTACATGGCTGGATACCTTCTGGACAGACCTCTTACCTCAGATCTGTTTTACCCTTTGGAACCAAAATAATTATTAAAAACACAAAGTTAAATATCTTAATGGCTGCTCTTTCTCTGAATGTTGTTATTTAATTTTGTTAAAAGCCTTGCATGGGCTTGTTCCTCTTAATAAACCTTTTATACATCAAGATTTCCTCTTTCTTCTCCTCGTGCTCTAGGTATTTTGAAATTCAAGATCTCTGATGTTTGGTGTTTCAGAGCAAATCTAAGACACTATAAGTTTTTGAGAGCAAATATTGCATTTGTTATCTAATTTGTTCAAACATAGGGTTCAAAGATTATTAGTTGAGTAGACACATGTTTGATAAAATGATGTTCATTATCATGCAATTAATAATTTAAATTATCCAAGTAGGTAATAGTAGGAAATTGTTAAATGAATTAGGATTGAACCATGTAGTGGACTACTCTTTACTACTAAAATTAGGTTTGGGTTGCATCCAACCTGGTAGAGTATTTGTACTATAACAAGCAGTAAATAAAGCTGTATTCATAGTATGAATCTAATATCAGACACATATGGACATAGAGATGAGTTTGGAAAAAAAAGCATATCAAGACATTAACACCTCATGATGTCAGGATTATTTTCTCTTTTTTCATGCTTTTTCTGTATTTTCCAAATATCCTATCTTAACCATGAAATTGCTTATTTTTTCAAAATTCATTGTAAAATACATGTTTGTTATTTAGATCACTGTGTTCAACTCAGAATAACTGATTATTGTTTAGTGATTTGCTATTGTAGTATTACATTTAACTTTGAATAGAGAAGTGCTGGTTTTATACTTACACATTTAGAATAAAAGTTCCAATTCTGAATAATACAATATGGCTAATGGTATACAAGCAGATGCAAGAACCAAAAAATAAAATAAAACAGAACAAAAAAACAATTGCTGCCGAAGGAGAGTCCCCAGTTATACACCTGGAATATACCAACCATTCTCATTTCAAATGCTGCAAAACACAATGTCCCTCCCAGAAGCATTGCAAAAATGGAAACTATAATTACTGAATTATCATATATAAGAGAAAGCCAGCACCAACTTTAAGTATCTCTGTGCCTAGTACCTACTCAAATTAGGTCATTTACAACTGAACAAAAGCCAATGTTTTGTTATTAAACATGGAGCCAAAAACAAATGTGAGAGTTCAAAGAGATCCCAAAGAAACTGTATCATCAATTCAGTACTTTGTTTGCATTTAGAGATTGCAGCTATCGCTGTTCCTCACCCTGATTGGTAAGAGTTTGCTCATTATTACATTTGTTGTGTATTGGCTCAGAAAATAAAACCACTGTGCAAACTTGTACAAAAACTCCATGCATAACTGATACCTATCAGCTACCAAGACATTTTGCCAGCGTGCTATTTCACTCAGGGAACGACAGGGACAAAATAATCTATTCATTTTGGAAGATAAAATTGCAAAATTTGTTATGGAAGAACACCCCAAAATCTGTCCAAACCATGTTTATTTCTGTAGTAAATTAACTGCTTCTTTTTTTCTAAACACTGTTGGATGGAAAGTCACCCTCATGAGAAACAGTCACAAAACACCACGTACCTCCTCATTCAGTAATTAGTATGTTCCCACTGGTCAGCAACAGCATTTTCTGAAAGTCAGGAAAGTATGAGAATGGAATTCCAAGATGTATTTTTATGAGTTATGAATACTGGAAAGTGTCTACTACTTTACCTTTGGGCTTTAAATATAATATATAATTTTAAGTAAGAATGATCAATTTCTGATCAGCTGAAGATACTAGGAAAAATGCTGTTATTCTGCTGAAAGGAATTGTTTCTGCCTGATTATCTCAGTTGATTCCATTTTTATCAATCATTGTTTCATATATTGTAAAGGAGCCAAGTGAAAATATTGTTATAAAAGCTTCTTTAGTGGACTGAAGCTTATGCATTTTCTCCACTGTCACCTGGATACCCAGCAGAGTGGCTGGCACACAGTAGGACCACAACAAATGTCTTCAACCTGGATGAATAAATTAAGAAATTTATGCTAGTCATTTTCTCCTTACTCTGATATTTAGATCTTCAGGCTCAATAACATTCTTAATATGTATTGTGTGATTCCGTGATGACAATACTGAGTATATCACACCTACGTTGAATCTGGAAGTGCGTGTCTCCAGGTGTCTTATGGCATATTGAGCATTTTGAATCACACAGGCAGTACCCAGTGTTAGGAGCCCAGATATCGTTATGCCATATGCCACCTCGAGTCCTCTTTGCCTTCAGCTCTGCCCATGAGCCCTGTATCTGCTAACGGGTGGCTACAGAGGGAAAGCCGGAGCTGATACTCTGTGACAGCAATAAATACTTGAAAATTTAAATTCCATTCAGTACTTACCATCTATTCGTATCAGATCCTTTATTCAGATCCTTTTTCAGATCCTTTATTTTACTTAGTTGTCTCAATATGTTACTGTTATGGACTAAAAGTCTATTTTCAAATGTTTAACAATATATTGCTTTTCAAAATCTTTTCTCGAGGATAAGATTGTTTTTTGGTGGCAATGGATTTCTAAAATATAAGCCAATTAGAAAATACGTTGTCCAGTTTATTAGGAATAACCATCACACATTTAAGACTACCTCTGACGGATTTTACTGAAGCCAGCTCTTTGCAAAAACTTGGTCTCTTCCTCTGAGCTATACTCTAAAGTCTTATACTTTAAAATAGATTGCTTATCCAGGTCCTTCTGGGTAAAAACCATGTGTATCCTAACCTACTCATTTACCATTTGAATCTACACACGAAGTTTTGTTGCCCATATTCGGTAGTGATATTCTAATTAGTGTACATATTTAGGATGTATCATTTCATGAAAATATTGAATTGTAAACATAATTTTCTATTTAATTGAATACATTAGTATAATATATTTCATAATTCATATTACCTAGAAATTCTCCTCTGAAATTATTTCACATTATTATACAAATTTAAAAATGAATGCTACATTGAAGATTTTACAAAGGAGTAAAAAGAGGTTTCTAGAGGTTAACTTACTCAAAAACACTCAGGACGGAAAAAATTTCAAAAAACAAGATTTTGTCTGGGGTATTTCTGATTTCTGAAACAACGTTCTTATCTATGAATGAAACTACATGTTATCTGCATTAAATTCCGCAGATGAAAATAATGATCATTTTCTAACCATGATTTATACTACATTTTATATATCAAATTGAATGTATCCAGTATGTTTTAAGGCAAAACCTTTTAAAGCAAAACTTTTTTCTGACTACTTGTTCTACCATATTTGTAGAAAATATCATAAAGTATGTGGTGTTACTTTATAAACATACATACACATGCACGCACAGCAGTTAAAATAGGAATATTCTAATATACAAGAAAATATTTCCTGGTGAAAAAACTAATATTTCACATACTTAAAGAAGTAAGCCTGTATCTTAGTTTAAAGAAACATAAACTATTAAAACACTTTCTCTTTTAACTTTTGTTCTGAGGTACATTTAAAAAAAATTTTTATTGTATTTTTTTCCATTATCATTTAGTCCCCTTATACCTTTCCCCTCAGCAATCACCACACTGTTGTCCACGTCCCTGTGTCCTTTCTCCTTTTTGCTCAGTGCCTCCAGCCCCTCACCAGCCCCCACTTTAGCTGTCATCCTGCTCTCCATCTCTGAGTCTGTGCTCTGAGGTACATTAAACTGCATTCAAAGTCTTTAATCAAAGTTACTGATAAACATACATGGAAAAAATATTGCATTATTGCATAGTTACTGAGGGAGAAAGGCAGCTCTTGACCCTATCTTTTTATAAGTAAAGTCTGGCAACTATACTATGAATTTAAACTATTAACCCATTTCCTGTTTGCCCAGAGAATACTTACCAGCAGTGTTGTGGCTGCAGCACTTACATTAGGACTAGAGGCAAGTTCTGTTTAGAAATAACTCCAGAAACAGTTTTTATATTTTGTTTTCACATTGAAAACCAGTCAGATTTGCTTCAGCCTTAAAGAGCATGTTGATGTAAAATTAAATGAATGCTGGTAGCAACCTGCACTTTTTTTTCCCTAAACAGGAAATGGGTTAAAATGTATAGATATTGGAAAATTAAATTTAAATCTGGAAATCACAATCTTACATTTTTATGGTACAGTTAGGAGAAAAATACTTGCAAGTAATTTCATAGATATATAAAGCCAATAGGATTGGGTGATGAATCGGATATAGATTGTTAGGGCTACTGTAACAAAATACCACTAAGTAGGTGGCTTCAAACAATGGAAATTTGTTTTCTCACTGCTCTGGAGGCCAAGTCCGAAATCCAGGTGTCAGCAGGGCCGTGCACCCTCTGAAGCACGAGAGAGGGACGTGTTCCAGGCCTCTCCTGTAGCTTCTGGTAGCTCCTTGCTTGGTGGCAGCATGACTGTAATCTTCACATGGCATTCTCATGTGTGTGTGTCTGTGCCCAGTTTCTTCTTTTCATAACCACCTCAGTCATATTGGATTAGGGTCTCACCCTACCCTAATATGACCTCAACAAATTGCATCTACAGTAATGCTGTTTCCAAATAAGGCCACATTCTGAGACATTGGTTAGGACTTTAACATACGAATTGGGGGGACACAATATAACCGACAACCAGTATTGTGTGTGACAATAAGAAGAGTCAAGACTCAGTCCAGAGTTCTTGGACTGGGTCGTTAGGAAAATGGAATTGCCGTTCGCTGAGAAAGGGAAGACTGTGAGATGAGCAGGTGGGTGGGGAAATCAGATGAGGGACCCCGGAAAAAAATAATGTCAGTGGACCCATGTGAAAAGGGTAGGTTTAGAGTTGGGATTGGGGGTCCCATAGTCCAGTAAAACAAAGAAGAAAATATTCATCTAATATTCTATCTATGAAAATTTATATCAATAACGCATGATGTGAAAAATATGATATTCATTGCATAAAATAATTTTTAATTATCCAAAGCATTTGTATTATTTTAGATGAATTGTAGTTAATTATGGTATTGTTAAAGAGTTCTGTAAATGTGGACTGATGTTTTTCCCCCTAAACAAATGTAGCTTACACATTTTATCCTTGAGTTAGTTTATCATTTCCAGTCTTTGCTGGCAAGAGGCTATTGGCCGTGAATGGGATCTGGCGATGAAGTTTTCCTTGGGGGATGAGGAAATGGGAACAGAATAGAAGCATTGTGCGCTGCCAGAATATTTTTCTTTTAAAAGGACATTGCTGTTTTATTGGTGGAAGTAACCATGGAATTTGATAATTAAAAGAAAGAATAAGCAAAATTCTAGGCGACAAGAAGTGAGAATTTTATAAAAAGCCATGTCAAGCATGAATAATATCTTGAACACTCTATTCATTGGCCTTGATATGCTTCCTCTTAAACCTCTGCTGTAATCGTATTTAAGTTTCTGAAAGCTTTCGTGCTTGCGCAAAGATAGAGGGAAGCAGTATCTCAGGACTTTTTTTTTTCCCTCTCATAGAACCATATATCATGTGATAATAAAATATTCATCTATTCATTGAGTTAAGCAATATTGTTTAATTACTTGAATATGAAAAGCAAAACATAAGGTTCACAACTAATTTGAGAGTAACAGGTTTGTGCTAAGAATCATTAGTGACCAACTTTTCAAATATACACGTACTTAGACAACTAGAAATATATGTGTATATATGTTTTTTAAAACATTGGCCCTTGACATGCAAGGCAGTCAGCGTTGCCTGATAATTTTTGAGGGGAGAACATTGCAATAATTATTATCAGCTCTTCCTTACTATGTAATTAGAGCACTGAGTTTGGCAGGAGTTCTTATTTAAACTGATGATCATCAGAGAATAAAAATTTTGAGGCCGCCTGGTCTGGAGAAAAGAGAATTGATGGTGAGGAATCCTGGTTTCATTCCCAGATTTAGAATAGCTCCATCATGTGACTTGGAGAGCAAGTCAATCAATTCTATTTGTAGAATGTTAAATGCAGCCACCCACTTTCTTGGCATGATATCCACATCTTTGATCTTCTTTGACCAGAGTGAAACCAGAATGCATGCATTGTACTTGTCTAGAGTATCTGATCAGATAATAGCAATGATCAACTTGCTTTAGTCATCAATCAGAAAACAGGGAGCAATGAGGAAGATCAAATTCCAAAGATTGAGAATGACACTGTCTAAGAAAGGTTATGAATTTCAAAGTTTGGCAGTAATGAATTGAGAGCATTAATGTGAGTTATAAGGCAAGAAAGAGCCTCAGTGCCGAAGGTGCCTTTTCATCTTTTGTGATAAAAATTACTTTGGAGAATGTAACCTGTCTAGTGTCACTATGCCCCAAGAAACTGTGTTTCTATGGCAATATTTGCTCAACATATTATCAGATATATTCTAGCAGTTAAAATTCCATCCATTACCCAATGAAGAGCATCCTACACAATGTTAGGAACTCTTTACCACAGTTAGTCATCATGGTGTGAATGGCCTTTCTTCTCTGTCTCTTTCTGTCATTCCCCTTATGTGCTCTGGTTGGTGCACAGTTCAGAACATGTTCCTCCTTTCTCCCTAGCTCAGAACACATTTGGCTTAATGTCAACATTCTCTTGTTGCTGGCGCTGCACCATCTTCCTCTTCGTGTATTTCATTCACAACTTGAATCTCCAAGCCATTCCCTGGACCGGATCCATAATACCCTCCTGGGGCTGCCATAACAAAGTAACTCCAACTGGGTGGTTTAAACTAACTGAAATACAGGGTCTGGCAGAGGTAATGCCTGCCTGAGTATGGTCGGTAGGGTAATAATATGGGTGCAATAATTTATAGTTTTCATTTGAACATTTCACCTAAAATGTCATATGGTGCACTTGAATGTGATATTGCTGTGTTACAGAATTACATGCTTATGATTTTGTAATAAAAAAGGGATGTTATATGTGCTGGACCCTGTATATTAAACTAGAGGCCTGAAGGCTAGAAACCTGGAATCAAAGTGTTGGCTGAGCCACATTCCCTCCGAGAGGACCTCTTCTTGCCCCTTCCAGCTTCTGGAAGACCCAGGTGTTCCTTCCCTGGTAGATGCATCTCCATCGCTCCAGTCTCTGCCTCTCTCATCATTCTCCCTGTGTGCCAGTGTCTTCATTTTTCTTTCCTTCTTTTTTATAAGGACACCAGTCATATGGGAGTAAGAGCCCACCTTACTCCAGTGTGACCTTGCTTTAAGTAATTATATCTGCAGAGATCCTATTTCCAAGTAATGTCACATTCATAGGTACTTGGGGTGGGAGAGAGTGGCTCCCCAGCATATCTCCTGAGGGGATACAATTCAACTCAAAACAATTGCCTACCTGGGCTGCTACTCCTACAACATTGTTGTCATTTCTCCACTGTGAGATTACCCCAGGACCTGGCACCAATTTCTGCTCACAAGACTACCAGTAATCCTTTCTTTCACGAGTGATATTTATACATTTCCTCTGTAAATCCTATGTCTCACTTGACGTGCAGAGACCGAGGGTGATATATTTAAAGAAACAAATGTTTATGTCCATGTTCATCAAGAAAAATCATCACTGTCATTACTGATGAAAAACCTTGTATACCAGCTACTCTATGAGCATTAACTTCAGCCTTTATAGGAGTTTGCAGTGTGGATGTCATATTAGTTTTACAGAGAAGGAGGACAGAAGTCTCAATTTACACAGTAACGGGTCAAAATGGGCCACCAGCTGACTCCAAAGCTGGTGTTCATTCTGTAACCATCTGACTTTGCCACTCAAACCAGAAGTTCCAGGACTGCATATTAAAGTGTTCTTTGAACAGCCAGTGAGGGCATATGGTGGGCACTCAGTGGGTGAAAATAATCTGGGGGTTGGGGGCGGTAAGGATTGCAAAGGCCGACAGACCAGTGATATATTGTAATTTGAGTTGGTTAATCAAGGGAAGATGTTTTAGAGGAATGAAATTTATATATAGACCCCAATGCCCAAACTAGAAATGGAAAGCAGGTTATGTTTCTTACATTTAAACATTCAAGCAAAAGTCCTAAATAAAATTCAATCGTATTTGTAAAATAATCATAGCAAAATCAGTTTTATTTCAGATATGAAAGGATGGTTCAACATTAGAAAACTAATTAATGAATTGAAATATTTTAACATTAATCAAATAAAAGCCCATGGTCATTTCCACAGATGCCAAAAATATATTTGATAAAGTATCATACATTTTTATTCATAATTTAAAAATATTTTAGCAGAATAACATGGAAAGAATGTTCTTTAACTTAGTAAAAAGTCACCAATCAGAAATACCATATTTATCATAGGAGTGCCATATTAGAAGGGCTTCCATTAAATTTGGACCATTATGCTCTATGTCACTGAGGTACTCAACTTTATACTGTAAATACTGGGCAGTCCCAAACATAGGGGATGAAAGTATGGGGAAGCAAGAAACATGCCACAATATATAGAGTTTATCATCGTATACCCAGAAAACACAAGGAAATAACTGACAAGTTATTATACCTAATACAGTGAGTCTATTAAAATACTCAGGTACAATCTCAAAACACAAAAATCAATAGCATTTCTGTACACCAGTCATAAATAACTAGAAAATGTAAAATGAAATGCAGTCTCATTCACAAGAACAATAAAGTGATGAGATAATAGGTAAAAATATGCAAAACTTTTTAGAAGAAATTATAAAATTTTATAGAAACTTACAAAGAAGACCAGAGGAAAACAAGACATGCACCAATTAATGAATGGGAAGGCTCACTAGGGAAACCTTGCATATAACGGAAAGAACTTCTTCTAATATACAAATTTAATGCTCTTCCATTCACAAACTCCAACAAGATTTTTAAGAAGTTGCAAAAAATTATTTGAAAAATCACATATATATGTAAATGAACAAAACAATCCAAGACAATTAACAAAATCATCATCATAAGACAAAGAATGCACAGGCACTGTACTTTTTTTTTTTGACATGGTTTACCTTACTAAGTCCTTCAAAGAATTGTATAATGACTAGAAAGAGACTTCTGTATATATGAGAATTTCATATATGGCAGGGGGAGTAACAAGAGATTGTTTTAATCTGTTATTGTCTCAATGTTGTATCACTGACCATCTGTATGTAAAAATGAACTGAAATTGGATTTCTTTCTCCACATCATAAGCAAATTCTGAGTTGATTAAAGGCCTAAATGTTTTAAGAATATACTATGTTAGGTAAAGGTATGAAGATATTTATTAACTTTACATATTTAATGTCCTTATGGACATGAAACATGAAATGGATAACAAAATAATGAGAGATATAACTATATCAATCCATATGTTTTCATAAGTAAGCTTAAAAGTCAAGGGACATGCAAATTAAAGCAACAGTGAGATATCACTAAACACCACTAGAAAGGCCACATTTCACAATACTAATAACACCATGTGCTGGTGAAGATGTGGAACCGAAGCAGCTCTCTTTTGTTGCTGATGGGAATGCACACTGTGACAGGCATGTTGGAAGATGGTTTGGTAGTTTCTAACAAAACTAAACATCCTCTTACCATATGATCCAGCAACTGTGTGTTCTTTGCTGTTTGCCAAAAGGCGTTGGAAACTTATGCCCACACAAAAACCTGTATGCAGACATTTAAAGCAGCTTTATTTATAATTGCCAAAACTTGGCAGCAACCAAGCTGTCTTCAGTAAGTAAATGGATAAACTGGTACCTGCAGACAATGGGTTATTATTCAGCATGGAAAAGAAATGTCATTAAAAGACATGGAGTAAAAGTAAGTGCTTATTGCTAAGTAAAAGAAGCCAATCCAAAAGGGCAATATATACTACACGATTTCAACTACATGACATTATGGAATAGACAAAACTATGGAGACAGTAAAAGAATCAGTGGTTACCAGAGGATTTGCAGGGTTGTTAAATAGGTAAAGCTCAGAGGATTCTTAGGGCAGTGAAACTGCTCTGTATGACACCGTAATAATGGATATATATCATTATATTGGGTTAGCCAAAGAGTCTGTATAGTTTTTTCTGTGAAATAAAAGACATTTTTCATTTTCACCAATAACTTTATTGATTTGGATATTTTGAGTATTCGGCTATCTCCTGCATGGTATAACATTGATTGCTCTCAGTTAGAGTCTTGATTTGATCACTATCAACTTCATCTGGTCTACTCAACCCTGGAGCATTATCCAGCGAGAAATCTCCAACACAAAACTTCTCAAACCATTTTTGACACATTTGATCAGTCACAGCACCTTCTCCATACACTGCACGAATCTTATTTTTTGCATTTCAGCTGCATTTTTACCTTTCTTGAAATAATAAAGCATAATCTGAAAATGTTATATATTTTCTTCTATCTTCAATATTAAAATGGCCAATTTCAATAAGTTTTTTTAATTCACCAATTTTGATCAGTTTGTTTGTTTTTTAATGCACACTGATATGACAGCTGTCACAATACAGTCTAACAAGTTTTTGGCCAATTCAATCCATTTGTCCAAGCCCATAGAATGTATAACACCAAGAACGAACCAAAATGTAATCTATGAACTTTGATTATATGTGTCAGTGTAAGTCTTGGCAGCCAGTGCATGACCCTGGTGGGGGATGTTGATGATTGGGGAGACTATGCATACAGGGGGCAGGGGGTATAATGGAAATCTATATATTCCCATCACTTTTGCTGTGAACCTTAAACTTCTCAAAAAAGTAATTATGGACTGAAACGGGCTTTTGTTTGTTCTGTACATTAGATATTGTTATGATATTTGCAGTACAGTGATAAGCAGAGGGAAGATTTGGAATTCTGTAATACAATAATGTTCCCTAGTGACTGTTTATTGTCTTCAGTTTATTCAGTTTAAATGGTTTTATGGAACATGTTTTTTTTAATATCACAGAAATTCGATGATACTTTGCAATAGCTATTGAGGTTAAAAAATTGTATTAGATAGATATTTACAGGTCAAACTTTTGCTTATGTAAAAAGTTGCAAACTTCAGATTTGCTGAAGAACCCTGTTCCCAATTTTCCTTAACTTTTCTGTGATGACAGGTGGCTGTCAGCAGTATGCTACATATTTGGAAATATATTTGAAAAGCAAACACATTTTAAAAAGTGGATATTTCCAGGTGGCTTTTAAGAGGGAAGAGTAAGTTAACTGCTTTTATAAATACATTATGCTCATGCAAGAGCATTTTGAATGTTTGAACAAGTTTGGAATTGTTTGAAGGATTGTTAATGTGATCTTGTAGCTGACATCACATTAGCCATCATGTATTTTTTTTCATATTTGGTCATTTAACAAAACCAAAGAAAATAAGTATTCTAAACATTTTTGATTATCCAAACAATTTTGTTGGTATGTGAACCCATTTGTTCAAAAACATAAAAATAAAACAGCTGGACAATGGGACAGCAGGAGTGGAAATAAAAAAAGTTATTACTTCAGGTTCAACAAAATAGACCTTAATGATAATCAGATTTAGTCAGTTACAGATATAACTGATCAACTGCCTGCAAGAAGGAGAACCCCACCTCTGATCACTGCATGAGTTCAGCTCTCACTCTGCTGCCTTCTTCAAGGCTAATTCCTAATATTTCTGCACCGTTTTTCAAAAGCTTCCTTTTCCTTCCCTTGCCTCTCCTGCTATGCTTCTCTCACTTGAATTGACTTTATGGAAGTTGTTGAAAGGGTGTTGCTGTCTTGTGCATGAGTGCAATTCAAGGAGCTATTTGACAGAAACCAGGGTCACCTGTCAGGGCTTCAGAATGTCTTGTTTCACATACACATGATATAGGATGCAATAATCATTTTTCATGAAATGTGTTTCATTCATTCAAATTTTCAGACATAAACACCTATTGGGGACTGGCAAAATTAAGATCAAACTATAGTTTTTTCCCTCAAAGAACCAGCAATCTAGGGAGGGAATAGTTAACTAGAACACAGTCCTCATTGAGATGGGGAGAGACTGGGGATCATCCAGGAGGAGAGAGAAATCCAGGAAAGCTTCCAGGAGGAGGGGGATTAGCCAGGAGGAAACAGCAGAGGCAGGGAAGGAAAGAACAGTTTAGGTTTCGGGTGAGATTACCGCAGTTTGCTTGGTTGTGAGGGAAAGCTAGTCGGTAGCTAATGAGATCTCTGGGTCTTAGGAAGTTTCGCTCGCTAAATTATAAACTTTTGGTTCTTAGCCCTGGGTGTGCAACGAAATTGTCTGGGACCCAACCCTAAGACTACTGAACCACAGACTTCAGGTGGGGGACCCAGGCACTGGGTGTTTTACAAGATGGGTTCACTGTGAGGGCTTCGGAGTTTGTCTGTCGGGTGTGCTTATGTAATGCTCTTTAGATATTGCAAGGCCTTCCTGCGTCGACACTAATCCTTCTCGGCAACATTCATCGCCTCCTAAGCTGGTTGCTTCCAGACCTTGGCCTTTACTCGAGGTGAAGGCCGTGCTCTTGTAGATTGGAACAGAGTACGAAGGACACTTAGCACTGTCTTGAGCATAATGTTATTAGGCTGATTTAATGTGCAGAAGTAACTTTAATAGCTAGACCATGAGAGTCCTGAATGCTATGCTAAGTTGTTTAAAATTGAAATTGTTTGAACAGGTGGATCAGCAAATGGAGCAAAGCCAACTAGAGTTAAAATTTGATGTGGCCATTCATATAATGACTTCAGCTTTGAAATGTTCTATAAATTTTGAAAATAGAGTTTCAACAAGAGAAGTATCATTTTTTAGCATATCTTCTCTTGTATTTGATGGAAATGTCGGTTATTTATTTATTTATTTATCAGCCACTACATATTAATTTCTATATACTTCCATGTAAGAGTACATTAAGTTGAACATATTCTCAGTAGTAAGTGGAATTGTGTCCCCAACTAAATTCAACTGTATTTTAGAGTTACTTTCCTCTTTCTTATCTACATTCCAAAAATAACTGTATAAAATAATCTTCCTAGAAATAATCCTTTCTGACTCATCTTTAATTTAGAATCTGTATTGTTTAAGCATACACTTTACTAACTGGCGGAAATTTGTACAAAGTGCAATTATTTTTAACATAAAGCATGGAAATTTCAGATGGAGTTTTAATAATTCTTCATGCTCATTAAAAATCCTAAAATGATCCACATCCAGCCTGTTAAGAAATATAAAGTAAACTTTACAAATGTTTTACATAATTATGTCGATGACAGATAAGATTAGAATAGTCCTTACTGGAGAACCTGTTTCATGGTACGGCCGTGGTGGCCAAACGGTGGCACATGAACAAGTCCCTAGAAACTTGGCTGAAATATAGGATTTAATAAATCAACAGTTACAGTTACTTAGTGTGGTTGCATGTATTTTAACTATGATTTATGTTCACTCTCAAACCTTTTTCCGAGTTGGTAATGCAGTTGAAAAACTTGAGTCTGTCTTGATTAGGAACAGATGTTTCAGTCTAGGTGTACCTATGCATAATAATTTCGCCTGGGTCCATTTAACCAGAACATTGTATAAAGACATTTATTCATATTAATGAAGACTTGCATTAAAAGAAACCTCAGGGTCTTTAATAACTTGCCCACTGTTGCATAGTCCAGCAGTCCCACTTCAGGGGTGTGGGATCATTCTAGCCAAAGTCTATCACAGACACAGAGATGATTTCATCTCTGAGCACATGTAAGTTGTTGCTCTGATGTAACTTATCACTTAAGCAATAGTGCATCTTTGTGGAGGCCAAGCATTAGGAAGGTGAAGATTCCCTTCTTCCAACATTTTCATGATCTGACTTCTGGCCCCAACGATTCAAAACCAGGAATTAGAAAAAATCAAACTCTTGTACAATAATAAAATAAAATGTGGGTGAACCCTAAAATATCATTGGATATCACAAGCTCAGTGTGTTAGCACAATGTGAGAACATTGGAAACTGAAGTGATTAAAGAAAAAAAAGTGCCAAGCATAGGAGAGAGATCTTGAGGGAAACTTCACTTTTTTACTTTAGTTCAGTTTCTTTCATCCAAAATAAACTAATTTACATCAATACTCCTAGGGTAGTTTCACATTGTCTTTGTCATTTCATTTTTGTTCTGTCTAGCATCTGAAAAATATCTCATCTGTCCTCTTCCTCCAGCCTTTCCTAAAGACAGGAAAGAAGTGAATTTTTAACATCACTTATTTTTGCAACATCTCTCTGGAAAATCAGCAGCATTGACTTTTGTGTGCTAGGCACTGAGGGACCGACAGTCTAATGCTTTATTTATGATCGCCTCAATGATTTATCAGACAGGGAGCATTTTGGGAAGCTGCATCACTTTAAAAAGTGTTAATAAATTAATAGAGCAATAGAAAAAGGTCTCCAGGAAATATGCAAATTGAAGAATTCCCTTCTGAGAAGGCCATCTTATACTCTACTTTTCTAAAAGACAATTATGACAGCTATAGAAGTGGCTTGTGATTACTGAGAAATAAAAAACAGACACTGTGGTCTGGGAGCTGGCCTGCCACCCAGGGCTTCACCGTGGTTCTTACGTGGTGCTCATCAACACCTCCAGAATGGGTGCTTTGGTTAAGTTGGGTAAGGTGGGCCAGGTGCGCCGCAGTGATCTGGCAGCGCGGTTCCTAAGGGCGACAGCTGCAGGCCATCCATTCATGACTGTCCAGCCTGAGAGGCCGTTCACGCTGCAGGGGCAATTCCCACCCCGTGTGATAGCTGAGATCCTCAGAGGGGCTGAAGTTCAGACACCCTGACCATGCTTACCAGCCTGTCCTCCTTCCTCTATGGGAGGCGAGGGTGGGGAACAAGGGCTCTCTTACCCTCTTGGGAAACTTGTGAAAAAATGCTAATAGCCCATCCCCCAAATTCAACCAAGGCACTTCCTTCTGAGAGTAAATTCCACACTGGCAGTTACAGATCTTTTCCCATATATAACCAGCAAGTTTGGGATACTGTTGTGCATTCTGTTTGAAGTTTCCTTTTAATTCCATTAACAATATATTATTAGCATATTTTCATTCCACTCTTTCTTTCACATGTATTAAATAATTTAGATTATTTTAGTAGAACACACATTAAGCAACCAATTCATATTTTATTCACTTTAAAGTGGAACTGAACTAAAAACATAGCTTTTAATATTTGATATTCAAGTGACTAAAAAGTATTTTAAAATGCTTATCTTGTTAAAAACCATAATGATTAGCCTTTTTGTACTTTATCCATCATTATTTATGATATTCCTTTTAAACATCTCTACTTGTCCTACTTCCAAAGAGTTGGCTTGTAAAATAATTAGTGAGTATTTTTGACTAACACTGTCCTCTTCTAGGTATATGTCAATACTATAATATTGGGGCACATTAATTACGATTCAATGTACTGTAATTCACAATATGCATTGTAACTGCTTTTATGTTTTGTTGTAGAAAAAACTAGACTTAAAATGTTGCAATTAGAGAAACTACTATAATCAAGAAGAATTTTTCATTTTTATTGTATATACATATATGAGCAAGTTAAGCATACCTGTGGTCACTTAAATTGAATTAACATTAGAAGAAAAGTGTGGTACAAGTTATCCCTGTAGTAGTTACAGAAATAAAGCTGCGTAACTAATACCACAAAGTTAGTGGCTTAAAACAGCACTCCTCTATTCTCTCATCATTTCCGTAGGCCAGTTGTCCAGGCATGGCGTAGCTGGTCCTCAGCGTGTCACCAGGCGCAGATGAAGCCATTGACCAGGCTGCAGTCTCAGCCGCAAGTTCAACTATGAAATGATCCACTTTCATAATCTTTCTGATTGTCGGCAGATCTCACTTCCATTTGGCTGTAGGGTTAATGAGACTTGCTTCTTTAAAGCCAGCAACTGAGAATAGTCAGCTGCTTCAAGTCTCTCATCTCCAGAGCTGTTTTGTTTTTATAATATTGACTTAAAGTTCTTCACAATATCCTTATATACTTAAATTATCTGTAATAGAGCTGCTTTTAAGGAGCTCACCTGATTAGGCCAGGCCCCCCAGGGTAATATCCGTTTTGATGAACTCTAAGTTAGTTGATTAGAGGCCATACTCTGTCTTTGCCATATAATGGGGAAAAAATGCCTGAAAAAAATCCCTTTGCCTTTGCCATGTAATGTAGCCTAGTCAGTGGAGCGTCATCCATTATATTTACAAGTCTTGCTCACACTGAAGAGGAGGGCATAATACAAGGACATGCATAATTGGAGGTCATTTTAGAGTTTTACCTACCACATCCTTTCCCCCCAGAAAAACCTCTCAAATTCTGTTATCACCGGCATTCTTTGAATCACCAGTATATGATAGAACCTGTATTATTTTTACTTATTAAGCACTTAAAACCAAGTTATTTTTCACAAAATTTTAAACGATACATATTTTTCATTTCTTTTTTTTTCATTTTCCATTTGATGTCCATGAGCATTTGCTTAATTTCCTGTATGCTTTTGTGTATGGCAGCTATTATCATTTTGCCGTAGCTCCTGTCATTTTCAGTGAGGAAACAATGATCTTTAGACTAGTGTGTGTGTGTCCACTGATTCCCAATAGAAAGTCTATGTATTATTCCCTTGTGAGTTTTGTAAATTGTCATTGTTCTGGTTCTGCTTTGTTTTGCAGCAGCAACTTGGGGGAAGTAGCAGGTAGCCCATCTGCTGAGCATGGTTGTGACTCCCTGCTGTGTCAGTAGGTTTACAAGACTCCTCCCAGACTCTTCTGGCTTCTCTGCTGACTGCCCAGGGTGCCATGGGGACCCTGCTCTGCTATGTCCTGGGGAGGGGACCACAGTCTGGTGATCAGGGCTATAACTCCCCCTGGTGGACCTGGAAGAAACTGGGGATTCCCTGAGCAGTACGGCAGGATAGTGGTTTTTAGAAATAGAGCAGATGTTTTGGGTTTCTTTGGATATATTCCCAGAAGTGGAATCACTGAGTCATAAGGCAGTTCCGTTTTTAATTTTTTGAGGTAAGTCCACACTGTTTTCCACAGTGGCTGCATCAATTGGCATTCCCGCCAATAGTGCACTAGGGTTCCCTTTTCTCCGCATCCTTGCCAGCACTTGTTGGTTGTTGATTCGTTTATGATGGTAGCCATTCTGACAGCTGTGAGGTGATATCTCATTGTGGTTTTAATTTGTATTTCTCTGATAATTAGTGACACTGAGAAACATTGATTCGAAAGAATATACCCACCCCTATGTTCATTGCAGTATTCTTTACAATAGCCAAGATTTGGAAGTAGCTCAAGTCCCCATCAGTAGATAAGTGGATAAAAAAGCTGTGGTACATACATTTTCATAGTGGAATACTACTCAGCTGTAAAAAAGAAGGAAATACTGTCTTTTGTGACAGCATGGGTGGACCTGGAGAGCATTATGCTAAGTGAAATAAGCCAGTCAGAGAAAGACAAATACCACATGATTTCACTTATATGTGGAATCTAATGAACAAAATAAGTAAACAAAATATATACAGACTCATAGCTGCAGAAAACATATTTACAGCTGTCAGAGGGAAGAGGCGTTGGGGGGCTGGGTGAAACAAGTGAAAGTATTTAGCAGGAAAAAAAAATCCCATAGACACACACAACAGTATGGTGATTACCAGAGGGTAGGAGGGTTGAGGGAAGTAGAAGAGAGTACAGGGGGGACAAATAGCGACAGGAAGAGACTTGACTTGGAGTGGTGAACACACAATACAATATACAGATGACGTATTATAGAATTGTACACCTGAAACCTATATCCTTTTATTAACCAATGTCACTCCAATAAACTCAATAAAAATTAAAAATAAGAAATAGCCCTGACTGGTGTGGCTCAGTGGGGTAGGTGTCTTACTGCAAAGCGTAAGGTCACTGGTTCGATTCTCAGTCAGGGCACATGCCTGTGTCGAGGGCCAGGCACCCAGTTAGGGGCATGCAAGAGGCAACCAGTTGATGTTTCTCCGGCACATCGATGCTTCTCTGTCTCTTTCTCCTTCCCTTCCCCTTTCTCTAAAAATAAATAAAATCTTTAAAAAAGAAGAAGAAGAACTAGAGCAGATGACATAATTGCAGGTGGCAAATGGGAAGCGCTTCCAATGTAAAATAACAGTGCATTTGGCAGTTCCTAGCGGGGACTGTGCCCAGGTCTGCAGTATGCATAGTTTGTGTGTGCAAGGGGGAGGAAGTCCTCTTGCCTTGCTCCCTCTTGCCCCACCGAGGTAGACCAGCTAGAGAAATCGTCCTTCTCTAAGTCCCCTCACTCATCTCCCCTCAGGGGATTGAGGAGCCTTGCTCCTCTTTGGGATCTGCTTCTCCATTTCTCTCTTTCATAATTGATTAAGTTGGCTAAAGGCAGCCTCAATCATTTGGTCTAGTTACATGTGGGCTTCAGTATTAAGATTCCCTCTGGCACCCACCAGCCATAAGCCACATTCCCCGAAGTCCACTAGACCAGCGTTAATAGTGAATTTTTTATGTCCACTTGTCTGAATCTTGCTTCAGTCTCTTACTTGGTTCTAAACTTGGGCACTAAACATGAGTTCAGAGTAATATTTTAGGGGACTGAGTAATGTAGTAAGTCCCCTAAAATATTAATATTATAGATGTTGGGGAATTGATTATAGTCATGAGAGAGATCAACAAGCAGCAGAGAAATAAAATCCTAAAATCATAATGGAATACGATGATGAAATATGTTGTTATTGCCCTTGTGAGTGGATGACCTACAGGTTATTAATCTTCAGTCTCATTTCTTAAAAATAAAATTCTAAATATAGTAAGTTTATGAACAACAGTATTTTTATAATTAGTATTTAGTAAAACAATGATTTTAAACATTGCCACATTTAAAATTATCTCTGAAAATCCAGTCCACACCCAACCCAGTTCCATCAGAATCTCTTTTTGACAGGGATCAAGGTATTAAGATATACATTATTAAACCCAGATGATCCCAAAGTATACACAAATTTAAGAATCATTTAAGCGGTGATTTAAAAGTAGTACATTGAAAACAATGTTTTGAAATTAGGGAGAGATGGTAGGTACCAAATATATGGTAATGTGATCAAATGTAATAATTGTGATGCTTTGTGAATGATATCCAGTGTGGAGAAATTCAAAGGAAAAAAAAGATTACAAATACATTTTTTTAAGCACAGATGATCAGTTGGTTCTAAACATACATAAATCACCTGTTCTGTCAATGATCTGGTCAGTCCAGAAGCTGAAATAACAGCTGACCTCCATCGAAGTGACTTGCATAGCCTATCAGCTCATGACCAATATTGAAACTGATGTCCTATCCTATGTTTACTTAGCCCGGATACCAACAGCTTGCTGGGGGCTCTCACTGTATGAGGCAGCCTATGATTCTCCCCTCACCAGGGGAATTGAAGAGCTTGTTTCCACACCTATTTGTGTCAGTTGTGTTATCACAAATAGGCGACTTAGCTAAATAGCATCTAAACCAGTGGAAAGTGAGGGTGAAGTGCAAGGTGATTGTTGTTTCAATGACAGCTACGATAAATGCTGGAAGGTCAAAATAAAAAGACAGATGTTGGATTAGAGTGTGTGAGAAAACAGTAAAAAGTATGGTAAAAAATCGTAAAAGCACCAAATTAGTCTGTTCTCCCTATTTCAGCTTTGTTTTTTAATTCTCCTTCCTCTTTCAACTAACTGCGATAGGAGGTCATAGAGGATGTGCAATGTGTAACGCTATCATGTTTGAGGATAATGTGGACTTTGGATCTGAGGCCTAGACCCAAGAAGGGAGATTGGGAGATTGAGAGATTGAGTGTATATTATATTCTATGTTTTAAAAAAATTAAGAGATATATCCATTTTTATCAGGATTTTTTTTAGCTTTAACTGTTTCTTTTTCATTTTTTAAAAATACTTTACCACATCACTGAGTCTCTTTTTTTAATTTTTTTAAAGATTTTATTTATTTATTTTTAGAGAGAGGGGAAGAGAGGGAGACAGAGAGGGAGAGAAACATCAATGTCTGGTGGCCTCTCACGTGTGTCCTACTGGGGACCTGGCCCACAACCCAGGCATGTGCCCGGACTAGGGATTGAACTGGTGAGCCATTACTCAGTCCACTGAACCACACCAGCCAGGGTTGTTCTTTTTTTATTTTTAAACAAACTTTCTTATTTGAGATAGTTTTAGACTTATAGGATTATTTTGAAAACAGTACAGAGAGATTCCGTATGCCTCACACCTAATTTCCCTATTATTAACATCTACATTCCTGTATTACATTTCTCATAATTAGTATACCTGTATTGATCTATTATTACTAACTGAAGTCTATAGTTTATTCACATTTCCTCAGTTTCTTTCTAATGCTGCTTTTCGGTTCCAGGATCCCATTCAGAACCACATTACATTTAGCAGTCACATCTCCTTGGGCACCGCTGGGCTGTGCAGTTTTTCTGATCGTCCTTATTTTTGATGACCTTGTCAGTTTTGAGGAGTACTGACCAGGTATTTTTCAGGATGTCCTTCTCCTGGGGATTGTCTGATGTTTTCCCCGTGATGAGACTGGTGTGTATGAGTTTTGGAAGGAAGACCACAGAGATACCTACCATTCCCATCACATCATATTAAGGTTGTGTACCGTCAACATGACTTATCTTTGTTGATGTTGACCTTGGTACCCTGGCTGAGGTTGCTGCTCAGAATCACCTGGGTAACTCACTGACCATTCACATCGTCGGGTCTGGTGATTGTGATTCTAAAATTAAAAGATGTAGATGATAGGTGATTGATACAGGTAGCACATGGGCTAGCATGCAGTAAACTACCTTTGGGCTCTGAAATTCTTATATTCTGGGACCATTTTAGAACCAACTACCAGGTGCCTAGACTTATAATTTTATGTCATAGACTGATGGTTATCAAATGCCTAGGTATATCAGAATCACCTAGGAGAGCTAATAAAGAACACATAGGGGTCTAGGGTCATTGAAAAAGCCAGGGCCTCGATGTTTGTATTTTTTACCAAGTTATTTGAATAAATTCTGGTGTGATTGATATTTAAGAACTAAAAATAAAAATGTTGGATACAAGATCATTTTTCTGTGGATAATGCCTCTGTTTTTTCCTAACAAGCACCCAGTTGCCTGCTTCAGGCACAGTCCCTAGCACTTGTTAGAAGTGCCTGCCCTTCCCAACTTTATGGTGGCCTTTGCCAGGAACAGAGCATTTACCCTTGCCTGGCCAATCAACCAGCTCCATTTTCCTGGCCTCATAACTTGATCCAGGGCTGGAAAAATGAGTCAAGTCAACTTCATTAACTGGAGTGAAACGTATGAGCAGGAAATAGGAATATAAACGTTGTATCTAGCAAACTCAGTCTAGTGAATGTTGACATATGAAATGCCAAGGTAAAGTTGACTCAATGTGTTTTGTAATCAGTAGTCAATGAACTAATTATCTAGTCTTGGGCAATATGCCATCTTTGGTTGAATGACTGATTAGTATTGTTAAAGTAATTGTGTACAAAGGCCCTGTTTATGAAGAGAAAGGTGATTAATTTGTAGCTGAAAGGCAGTCACGTATCAACAGATGTTTCTTGACATTTTGCTCAGGTGAAGGTCAATTAATGTAATTTATTTAAACAATTCATTGAGTATATTAAAACAAAGTAATTGAAAGTGAGAATGTGCTTATACAATTCATTTTTTGAAATGACAAAATTAGGTATTATATTACATATAGGTGTGGTATTACCACACATACATTGCTACCACACCTGTATATACATGAGTGTTATGTATTTGTTGAGACTTTCTTAATGAAGGTAAATACTCTTTGACAAGTAATCATCCCCTTGATTATCCTTTTTGAAAACCTAGGTTTTTATACTGCTTTTGTACAAAGTCCTGATAGCCAATAGTATAACTTACCTAATTAATTATTATAGGATAAATATAGGCCTCAATTATTTTGATCATTATTATTAAGGATTTGTAACTACAGAATGCTTAAAAATATTTCTGTCCTCTGGTGTGCAAGATTATGCCTTTTTTTAAAGTAACATGCTGTTTTTGTTTGCCACATGACTAATTTGGGAATAAGCCCCTGGGATAAAGCGCCGTATAATAGCTATAATCAGATATATTCTTTGTGGAAATCCCAGATCAGTCACTCATCGGCTGTTTGTTATGATGTTGAGTACATTAATTAATCTTTCTAAGGATCAGTTTTCCTATCTATAAAATAATTGGCATTTTTGATATTGCATTTCTGACTGTAGATAAAAATAACATATCCAAAAGTCTAGCATGCAGTACATATTCAAATAATAGTACATGTTTTAGATTCTCATAGATTACATCTGTTACTTTTCTCTACCTCTCTCTCCACCAAAATACTAGCATTCTCAGCAGAGGTTTACGACTAGGAATTTAATTAACAAAATATTCTTTCATGTGTGTTGTTGGTAGATATCATATGGAAGTTAACAATGTCAAGTTTCAGAGTTTCCAACCGTCTTTGCCTTTCTTACTGGCTGATGAGGTAGAAGTCTCTGCCCCCTGCTCCCCAAACCCCCTGCTCTGCACTCTCATGACCAGAGCAAATCCAAGACTCAGGTGACCTCCTGCTCGCCAGATGGATTGATTCCTAACGCTGCTATAACACATTACCACAAACTGAGAGGCTTCAAACAACAGAAATTTATTCTTCTAAATCAGTGTGCCCGAAGGGCCAGCCATATTTCCTCCATTAGCTCCATGGAGAGTCCTTCCTTGCCTCTTCTAGCTCTAGTTGGTTATTGGCAACCCTCCTCCTATACCTTGGCTTATGGCAGCGAATACCAGTCTGCCTCCATCATTATCACGTGGCTAAATTCCTTGCATGAGCGTCTGTGTCCAAATTACTCTTCTTAACAGGAATACCAGTCATTGGATTAGCTGCACCCTAGTCCAATACAACCTCTTCTTAATTTGATTACATCTGCAATGACCCTGTTTACAACTAAGGTCTTGTTCACAGGTTCAAGTGAACATATGTTTTAGGGGACACAATTCAAGCCTGTACACCAAGGCTACAGATATATGCTTCATCTCTGATCCCTCCCGGAAAGCAGGGCTTTTCACAGGCTTCGCCCCTGGACTCTTCTGCAGCCAGCAGCAGCCGTGAGAACAACCCGTAGCTCTCCGTGAAACTCTATAGGAAGGTAAGGGGCCCAGCTCTCCTTGCGATATAATCCATGTCAACTCATCAGGTAAAATGTCACAGCTGTGAATCCTCCACAGGGAGATACTCTCCAAGAGAAGGTCATAAGTCAAATAGCAAGAGAGTTGAGGACAATGCCATGGAGGGACAGGTGACAGTTATTGAATGGTCATTGTTGTGATGATCTAAACCTTCCTGTGCTTATTACATCTCATGATGCAGAGTGGGAAAGAGCAGTTTTACAGTTGTTTGTGTGGAAAACATACAATAATTAATAAATAATAATACAAGAATGAACTGTGTTTTGTGTACTCACAACGGTAAACTTTTGCTGCATCCTGTAGTATGAAGTGTCATCTCAGTTTTACACATGAGGAAATTGATATTTAAGTTCTATGACTTCTCCAAGGCCCTACCACTAAAACATGACTGAGGAGATGTTTATATCTAATTTGCTCCAATGTCAACACCCAAGTTCTTTTCTATTCTCCAAGAACTTAGGATATTTCTTTTTTCTCTTCTTTTTAACTGCCCCGTGAATTTTTATCACCTTTTCTTACATGATGTCAGAATGATGGAATGTCCTGAGAAGACAGCATGGTAGAAACTGTGCCTTTGCCCACCCTTTGAAAGAGTCATGTGGCACCCACACAGCGACCTCAGACACAGGTCTTCCTCACGCTCTTTATTTCGCTGTCTTTGACTGCTTGACCTTTTCTGACTGTTTCTTAAAAGTCAGATGAGATGTGTGATTCAAAGGACAGTAGGAAAACTAGGGTGGATTTAAGAAGTGAGGAGCTGGTGACTGAATTTCCACCTGAGCTCTGTGGCAGGTAGAAACCCACCAGCATCTGAAGTTAGTAAGTTTTCTGCATATCCCTCCTACTTGCAGAGAAGCCTGGTTAGCTGGACTCACATTATTCCAGTGATTGGATTAAGGACCACACCGTTTTTTATTTCAATCCTCAAAAAACAGTACTAATTAAATAGTATCAATGAGGTAACACAAAATTGAATAGTATTCTACAGATGAAAAAATGGATTCGTTAGATCCATGCTGAAATATATTTTTTCCATTTTGCAAATGTGAAAATTTAAGTGGACCTAATAGTCAGCAGTGCTAGCATCAAAACCAGTGTTTCAGACAAAAGCCAGTGTTGTTTTCTTCTCTATCAACAAATAAGCAAATTGATTTTAGCTTGAAATATATTTCAGTGAAGTATTCTGTATATTTATTGTATAATAAATGACACAGTAATTTTAAGGTTTACTCTGTTCTTTTTTAACTGCTACTGGAATTTCCTTCTGCTCAACATTATTTGATAACCAGTTTGCATCCTACAGATTAATGTACTATCTCTCCTTGTTTGACAACATGTTCAGTATTTTATCTCCTCTAACAAATTGTTCAGAACAGAAAGTGAAAAATTTAAAAGATAATGTCTATGGATCAACCATATTGTTCTTTCTCTTAGTATTAAAAAAAAAAATTTCATGGCCTCTACATGATAATTTCCTTTTGAAATTGATTGGGTATAAGTTTGCATGTTTTTTCATGTGCTTTTTTATTAGGTCCTGATATATGAAAACTGGTTGTAAATCAAAAAATTATTAATGTTCTATTCTTAAATAGCTTTAAACAGCTTCTAGGTCTAAGGCTAAGCTTGGCATAATTAAATCCACATCACATTAATTTCCAAATTAATTAGCTATGTTATTCATTAAATAAAAATTCACTGTTTTCAGAGATATTATTGATATTGCATAAAATATAAAAACTAGAAATAACCTAATTTTAACTGCCTGAAAAAAATCATTGCATTTGTGTGGGCTTACAGACATGTTTAAATTTACACGTGGATGCATTTGTTCCTATTACTTTTTATAATGCCTGAGTGAACCCTAGAACATTATTGAGGGGAAGTTGCGGTGTTCAGTGGCCCCACTGATATTTGCAATTGATTTCATGGTGGGCAGTCACTGTTCAGCACAAAAAGCTCCCTCTGTGATACTGTCAGTCTGACTTTGCACCATGCCAGACAGTCATCAGATGATGACTCTCACCTTTACAAGGAAGAATCTAGTAAGGAAACTACTGCTCCACAGTATATACAGGATGATGGCTTAGGTCATATTCAGCTCCTTGAGGCAAGAGTGCATCTCCCTTAACTAGACCACTACATAACTTTTTTCATATCCTGTAATCATCACAAATCTGATTTATGATGCATGATTATGAGAACATCTATTTTAAAATGTAGAAGATGAATTTATATGACACGTATTTTACCCCCTTGAACTATATTCCATACAATATTTTCAAATTCTGCTCCAGATTTTCAGGCTCCCCAACTCCTGCTTTAACAGAAGAACTTTGCTTTTATCTGCTGGGCTTTGTGTGAAATTTCATGGGAACAAAGGAACTCACTGGCCAGAAGATCACACGACTATGTCTGCTCTACTGAAATGGAAAGGGATTTACCCCATTTCAAAAGAAAAAGAGTGCTGTGTGCCTATTTTGTATTTTATACTCTTTAGAGCAAAGTCCTTCACCACTTAGGGTTCATATACCTCCTTGGGAATTTTATTTAAGTATTGAGAATAAAATTCACAAGTGCATAGGCATCCAGCTATTCAGAAGCAATTTAAAATATTCCAAGTCTACCGTAAGCCTTTAGACCCAAGGTTAAGAGCTCTTATCTAAATTTCATATTATTATTACTGTTATTATTATTATTATTATAAATACCACCAGAAAACTGGAGACACAAAAGCCCAACCACTTGACTTTATAGTCTTTATCAAAATGAATTCAGTAGAGGTATAATTTTAAGTCTAAAAATAAAACTTTACAAATAGTTAAGAGAAAATATATTTATAAAATATTGGAAAATCAAAGGCAGAAATAATAAAGAAGAGAGTCAAAGATTGAATCAAGATTAAAACTTGAAATTTCTAAAGAGCAAAACCATTGGGAGATATACTATTATATGACAAGTAAAAAAATATTTTGATACATTCATGTGCTAGTTAGAGAGTTCATCTCTCACCTTTACAAGGAAGAATCTAGTAAGGACATTACTGCCCCACAGTATAAAAATGAGCAATAACTATGAATGTGTAAATTGTAAAGTAAGAAATAAAAATGGTTAAAAAGAGGGAAATACTCATTTTCTCTCCTAATCAAAACTATTAGGTCACCGTTTGTCCTTCAGATCAACTAACTTGACTAAAAAATCCTGGTTTCCAGCATGGCATTCTGATGTGCCCACTGAGCCCATAAGGTGACAACCTGCCTGAAGAGGAATTCTTCAGTATGTTTTGAAAGCCCTATAATGGTACAGGGCTTGAGGCAATAACCCCACCCCAAAGAACTTATTCAAGAAAATGAACAAGCAAGCAAAGGTATCTGTTGCAACCTATTCTAATCGTGGAACATTGGAAACAAGTTAAATATTCAGAACAACAGATGGAGTGGATAAATTACAATGCACCAGCTAATTAGATATGATGAAGTCATTAAAATGACACTGCATAAATTATTGCTGATATAGAAGGAGGTCAGGAGAAGATATTAATTGAAGATTCCATATTACAGTGTAACATAGAATTTTGTGTGTAAGTATGTGTTACAAACATCATATATGATAATGCCCCTTTTTATTACATAAAAATGTTTTATTACAAAATCATAAGCATATAATTCTGTAACATAACAGTATCACACTCAAGCACACCATATAACATTTTATATAACATATAACAGGTGAAATGTTCAAATTGCTGTCCTTCTCATGTGAGACACTCACGTACCCTACCAACCACACTCAGTGACATTACTTCTGCTGGACTCTGTACATATATAAAAATTTTAATGTTGGTTTTCTTCTAAATGGCGGTGTTTGAAATATTTTATCTCTATTTTTAAAATACATTGCTGATCTGTATTTTCTGTTTTATACTATAGTCCTGTATTATGAGATAAATGTAAAATTTAAGAAAGTTCATATCAAATTCTAAAAATAATGCTGAAAACGTGGATCTTCAAAAATTGCACATATTTCCAAGATGAAAAAAATCTGGATCCCTTTCCTTTTTTACTGTAAAAGCTTCTAATTTCACATATATTTGTGTATATGTGATTTCAAATGTATATTCATATATAGTGATTTTATGAGGACTTAATAGGAATATTTAATTCTGACCGGATCCAACTTTCATATAGGATTAAGAAAAGACGTGGTTTACATTTTGTTCAAAAGGATACAGTTGTGTCTCCCATAACCCAAGAGGAGCATGGCTTAGTCTCAGGAAATAAGTGAAGCTAACCCTCTCCATGGCCCTTTTTGGACACATACTATGTTCTCTCTCTTTCTCCCCCGCCCCACCCCCTTTTCTCTGCTTTTCTGTTCCACATGGGAGAAAACATAGGAACCCAGCATTCTCAAACTTTACCTCTTTCAGCTGTGACCATTAGAAAATGATGGAGTAACACCCTGGACCCCACATCCAACAACTCCAGGGCAGGTTCTCTCTGTCAGTTGCCCAGTCTCTGTCAGATTTAGCATTGTATGAAAACATGTCAGCTCCCTCCTGCTCTCCATGGATCCCAGGGCATGCATGGGTGGTTCCCTGAATATATTAGGAAAAATTCAACCAAATTAAAAATGCATCCACCATAGTGAAGTCTCTTTTTTCTTTGCATAATACTCAACAACTAAATCTGTATTTTCAAGATTTTTATATATTCTAATTATGCTTACTTCATGTAATATTAGTTCAGTATGAGAATTTCCATTAAGAATAATAAGTTGCTATCAAACTCCATGAGTACCAGTTCTGTGTTTCGAAAAACATGGAGACCTGGTTTCAGTGCTGTTTTTGTGTCTCTCCTGGTCTTGACACTGATGAGGTCTCCTGAGCTCCGTGGTGTCTCTGTCTCTTTCTCTCTAGTGTGCGTCTGGGGCTTCTGCTCTCTGAAGACTCTCCCAAGCCCAAAAGTACAGACTATTCTTAAAAACTGAACCTGGCAGGTAATTGACTTCAATAGTTCTCCCAGGCTGATTATAATCCTTTAAATTTGTTAGCTATTTTGAATTTTATAATTATTTCCAGAATTCTAGCACAATATCGTCCTAAATAAGAGAAAGTAATTAAACCTCGAATTAAACTGCCAACGTATTTTCAAATAGAATGTTTAGTTTCATATTTGGAAAATGATACATCTGTCTGGAAAAATCAGTGGGGTTGGAAAGCAAATTATGTGTCAGCATTGTTGGCATAAAAAATTTTACATATTTATGAATGGCCAAATTATCTTATTCCTGGGATTTGAAAATATACCTACCAGTCATTTATAAGGTAGTGATTTTAGTGGAATTCTTTATGCTGGGGTATGTACTTCATATATGTGTGAATTTACACATATATGCTGTCTACTGTACAGTGTCCCTAGGTACCGTCTACTCTGATGTTTAAATCTTTATCAATAAAATTCAGATGCCAGGCAATGAAATATCTACTTCAGTGCTATAGGTAAATGGATACTATATAAGCGATTAGTAAAACAAATTACCATTTTTAATCTCTAGAAGAATGCTGTGTTTTACTGTATTTTTATATTTATGTTTAATATACACTTAAAGGTGCCTTGTGTGAATTATTCAAAGGCTATATTAAACTAAGTTCCTTTAAGGGTTTAGTTGTGCAGCCATAAATGTGAAAGGATTGTCTTCCATTAATATGTGGTTATTATAGTTCCTTATAAATATTAGTGTCTTGTCCACATCATTCTCTGCCCGTACTGTTGGAACCGGGTGGCATCAGCCTTCAGAGGGCAAACCAATGCCAGAGATAAATCACTGAGATGCTCCCCAGAGAAACAGACTGTCACTGAGGACACTGAGTCTCGTGTCTTCAGGATCCTGGGTCTTTTCTGTGCCTACCAGGCACTTGGAGAACTCAGTGATGGAATGTCACATAGAGTTGTTCTGTTTGGATTTGTTTCTGCAGGAAATAGCTCACTCAGCTAACAAAATAAAGAAAATTTCTCTTATAGGGAAGAGAAGAGTGTTTTCTTATTCTCTGGTGTATATGTAATTAATATATAATATATAATATATATAATGGATGTCTTTCCCCTCTGAATCAAATCATTGGGTCTCAAACTTTAATATTCTGCAGAATCTCCTGGGAACCTCAGCACAAATGTAGAATTCTAGGCAGCACACCAGAAAAGCTGATTTACAAATTCTGGATTTCCTTCAAGGATCCCTTGCTGGGTCCCCGCGGGTACCAACTGCCTTGCACCCCTCTTTGAAAACTCAGACAGAGAAACTGCCTGAGAAACAGTGAGGCTGTTTCCGTGGTGACTTTGTGGGGCCCAGGTGGGGGCCCTTCAGAGTGTCTCTTTGCAGGTAGTGTTTGTCAGGCAGCTTGAGGTAATGTGTGTTTGTGAGTGTGTGAGAGATGGGTGGTCTGCTGAGCATACGGAATGCTCCTGGGCTCTGGGTCTCCTTAGTCACTCATTAGTTATGTGAACTTCGGACATTCTTGGGGTCCCCAATGCCTTGGCTCTTTACTAACATCCTGATTGAGGGGGAGGCTCTTTGGATTCCAGGTGGCCCTCTCTGCCCCTGATTTGCTCCATGTTTTTGCTCTAGTACTGTGGTGTTCAGAAAGGCCAGAGAGTAACTGAAAATTAAGGTCATTCGTTTTGTGAAGCTTCACGCAAGAGCTTTTTCGTGCTTAGTACTGTAATTTAAAAAAATTGATGTGACTAGGCATGTCAACCCCCTTTTTGGAATATTCATAGAAATGAAGGAGTCTGTCATTTCAACCTAGGATTTTTATATTTTAGTTAAGAATTTAGTGAAAATTATTGAAATAGTCTCTTAATTGACCAATAAAACTATGTATCATTATGCATGTTATTTGCATATTACATATTTTTCTTCTTACTTAATTTGACAAATATTATCCAAAGAATATACAGGGAGGTAGCCAGGGGTACAACAGAGACTCTGTCAACAGAACTCACAGTACCATTTATCAGATGTTTGCCAGGTAACAAGCTTGCTTCACATTGCCTTCACTCCTTCCAAAGTGCTCAGCCATACGTGGTCCATGGGAAACTAAAGCAGAGCCACGGCGAATGGTGCCATATAGCAGCCTACCTTGATCCGCATCCTCTGCAGGTCCACTTTCAATGTACTTACAGGGAGACTGAAAATATTATGCTGGAAATTTACCAAAAGACAGCAAAGTGAAAACGGGCATTCATCTGACTCATCCTGCAGAGGGGAGATAATTCTTGTGGTTCACTTTTAACTCATCTCTTGGGTACAGCATAAGCTTGGTGGTTTTTTGTTTCAGAGACAGAGGTGCTCAGGCAGGATGCCTGAACTTCTGGGAGAGGGACTGGAGAAACTCAGTGGGTGTATATGAACAGAGATAAAGGTGGAGCACACACACGTTCTCACACCTGCAGTTATAGGGCACCTTAGTAATTAATAGATATTGTGTAGACAATGGTTTTCCTGCCATCAAAGCAGTATGGGAGCAGTGTTGGTAGTGAGGCTGCCATATACAGCTGAACAGGTTGTATACTGCACAACTCTAGGGGATATTATTCATCTACATCTGTGCTCCTCAAATGTGCTTGCGATCTTGTTACAATGCTAATTCCATTCAATTTCTGGATCATAGCCAATGCTGCTTGTGTACTGATCATGTTGAGTAGTAAGTCCCCGGATATCAGTGTAGATATTGACCTGTATAGTTGTGTTGTAGGCAGCTCTGGGGCTGAGTTAGGGTGTCAGTGAAACATCACACTCTTGGCCACAGCTGTGTGTTACACCGATTGGCCAGTTTCTTGGTTCCCCACACCCCTAGTGCATAGAACTGTGATTACTTCTAACTCACAAACATTGCCCTAGAATATAGGGTGTGTTTGACATTTATGTTACCATACTTTAAAAGCAAGGAAAAGAGAAGAGAAATAGAACTTATAACACATCAGCCCATGGGTAACAGGACTAAACAGCTTTTCTTCATGACTTGTATAGAGTTTATAACTGTGCCCTGGTCTGAACCAAGGATCAATGAAATGTCCTGCAGGTGACCCACTCTGAACATCAATGGCTCCAAGCCACCAACACTAATATTATTGTAACTTGCATTTTCTCTATACAATGCTTTTCACTGATTCTCCCTATGAGATGTGCATTCACTCAGCCAGCCAATGGCATGTTGAATACACAAATATATGTAAATAATTTATTACTGGAATGTGAATTAATTACTCAATTTAAACTTAATGGAAAAATAACGATCATGTATAACTCAAGTTCTCATTATAGGATTGAAACAGTTAAAATGCCGAGTATATATGCCGTGGGATTTCCCAACATTAAACTTCGTAGTGCTGGCTTTATGGTAGGTCTTTTAGAAAATTCAAGCCTTTGTTTTCTATTTCTGTGTGACTGTAGTTATTAAGAAATCATGCAAAATCCACAATGTATAATGGATCTAGTCTGATGCAATCAACAGAAAACACTTTGCTATTTCAATAATGGTTTTAATTGAAACATTTTAATAGATATTGTAATAACTCATCGTTAATAAATTATTTAAGTCATGATCTGACCCTAAGTAGTTTTGAGTCACTTTGACAATCCCGTGTCCGTCAGATTAGCTCCCTGATGCTAATTCCCGGCATCTCTTGTCTTTGTCCTGCTGTCCACCCCCTTATTTGAGCACCTGTACACAGATGATCAGAGGAACCTTTTAACGGGGCTCGACCACAAGTCCTACATCATTTTAAAAGTAATTTTTATGCCGCATTTAGAATAAAATTTTCAAAATGTTAAGCTCTGACCTCGAAAGTCATCACCGCACATGTGAAGTCTTCGCACTCATCACCAGGTTCTTTAGGATATCTAAGGGGCACAATTCAAAAATGTGGACCCCAGACCCACCCCTTTGACCTGGCCCTTCCTTTCTTTCCTGTCACTCCTTCTAGGATTCTTTTCCTCAGGCCTTTGCTCCCCTTTTCTGGTCCACTTGGCAGCCTTGCTGTTTGTTTTTCCTGCCGCAGACCAGCACACATGCTCCCAGACTGGAACTCCCCGTCCCCCCACTCTCCTGTTTTTGGCCCCTGCCTGTCCTGCAGGACTCAGCTCAGCATCATGTTCCCCAGGCAGGGTCCTGACCTCGTGGTCCCTGCCTGGCCCTGCCAGAACATTTGTCTCACTGCAGCCACTCTCTGTTCATCTGCACCTCCTGTCCCCTTGTTCTCCCTTTCTCCCATGATTTTGCTTCTATGCCTGGTATGCCCAGGCTCAGTGCATAAAAGAGGGGCTTGATGAGCACCTGTTGTGTGGGTAAATTGAAGGAAGAAAGCGGGGGGAACCCTACCTGAAGAGAGATTTAGCGATTCACTTTTCGAGACTAGATCTTGCAACATTCACAATGCCCTGTGGCCAACAGAATGATAACTCATTTGCAGCCTGAATTGGTGCCAGTGAGATGATGTTCCTTGCTTTATGTCTAGACATATTTTTCTTGGTATAACTTCTGTTCCTGTGAATTGGATCTGCAGTTATGGCTACTAGATGGTACGTACTTTGTAGTGGACACTGTTTTTCTTGTTCACTTCTATCTATACTACGATCAGTATCTAACACAGTGTCTGGAAAATATTTTTTTAATAGGACAATGAACCAAAGGCATTACTACAACCAGTTTAAGTAGCTGACCAAATGAACTATATGAGGTAGGGCCATTGCTTACAAGTCTAACAACCACAGATTAACTTAAAGGGATAAAGGTATTTGTTGTAACAATATGAGAAGTTAATGAAAGAAGAGGAAATGTCCAAAAGCCAGGGTTTGAGAGGGACAAGACCCAAGAGAACTCCAGGAATAGAAATGACAGGGACTAGTCATCAGTGACTCTGGGGTGTCCCCTTTAGGAGAATCAAGTTCAGCTGTTTTCTATCCTTGCACTACTTTCCTTAAAGTTCAGATCCCAGAAGGAGCCCTTTTGATAAGGGACATGCTCACAATTGACCAGGAAAGCATGGTATACTAGTTTTCTGTTGCTACTGTAACAAATTACCAACGTTTAGTGGCTGAAAACAATGTAAATTTATTGTTTTGTAATTCTAGGGGTTAGGAGTGTGCGATGGATATCACTAAGCTAGAATGAAGATGTTGATAGCGGCATTGCTTCCGAAGGCCCTAGACATGAATCCGTTTCCTTACCTGTTTTAGTTTCAAGAGGTCACCCACATTCCTTGGCTCATGACCTCCTTCCATCTTCAAAGCCGACGACAGCATCGTGCATCTTCTGTTGTCACATCTCTATCTCTGACCCTGACCCTCTTGCTTTCCTCTTCCAATAATTAGTATCTTTGTAATTACGTTGGGCCCACCCATTTAACCCAGGATAACCTTCCAAGTTAAGGACAGCTAATTAGCAGCCTTACTTCCATCTGCACTAATTCTGCTTTGTCATGTAACATAATGTACTCATAAGTTCCAGGGATTGGATCATGGACACCTTTGGGGGAACACTCTTTTGCCTGCCACATGTGGGAACCCCAGGTTGTGAGCCCAAGAACCTTTATGCATAAGGTGTATAACTAAGATGTATAACTCCTTCCAGGAAAGTCAAGTTTGAGCAAACCAAAGCAGGGAGAAGGGCCACTGATCAGACAAAAACAGTGGATTTCCATCGCACATGTTGAATTCACATTGTCCATTTTTAGCACTAAAAGTTACATTCTAAAGATGTTTTACCTTGCAGTGAGGTTGTCTCAAGTTAGATGAGTGAATTTGACAATATGAAATGTCTAACAGTGTTTGGGTAAGCCATTCCCCCCTTCTTCATTACTTACCTTTAAAGCTCTTGTGATGCCAGTTGGCCAAGTTTGGCAGACAAAGCCGAGTCATTGTTTCTTCTACAAAAGAATTACCCTAGTCAGTTGAACCATAGGCAGATGGGATACTAATAAGTCAAAAAACTACTACAGAACAGGTAACCATCCTACAATGAAACGGCCTAAAGAATTTTTAGTCAGTTACCTTGTTTTCATAAGATTGGGTTGGCTTCAGTAACTGGGGATAATGGAGCATCTCTGAATAAAAGTGTGTTTCTCACATTTCTGTTGCCTTTCACAAGGCTTTACCAACAGCAAATAGAAAGGGGTTCTGTGCCTTAGGTTAAGAGCAGTTGTCCAGGGAATATTCAGTTAGTGAATCTTTCTTTTGCAAAGTCAAATGTATGATTTCAGATTCAAACACACAAAGAAGCAGGCGAAAAGAGGGCACCGATCAGTGTTTGGGGTTGACCAGCCCTTGCAGAAGATGTATTTCCCATATGAAGTTGCTGCTGGTCATTCCAAGGCAGCTAATTCACGATGCCCTAGATTAAACTCACGAGGTCATTGCAAAGGACATGAAAAAAGCAAGCAAAGTATAAATATGTTTGAACACTATCTTTTGTCTTACAGCAAGCTCTCATTTGGAAATTGTAATGCACCTTTTATTTCATCTTTCATTTACTTTTTGAAATAATTCTTTTTGGATCATTTCATGTCTTGGATAAGCAAGTGTTTCGAATTACACATAAGAGGGCTGTCCAGTGCCAGCTTCTTCCTTTGGGTTCATTGTGCAGATTGGACGCTTGCTTTAGACATTAGAGTATGTATCTAATAGCCAGACTTACGGTTTTATTCTCTGCTCTATTAAAGGCGCAGGGTATGACCTTGAAAGTGTTACTTAATTCCTTTATGCCTCATTACCCTCCCATTTATAAAATGTATCTGCAAAGAGTCCTTGCTCTGTGCCGAGAAGAAATGGAGAATGGTTGTCATTGCAGAGGACTCAAGACTTGATGAAGTGAAATTGAGATTTTACCTAGTTATACCAACAGATATGTTCTTCTCATTTAAAAGTTCAATTTACCTTCCACATGACTAAAAACTAAGAATAGTAGAAATCACACACACACACACACACACGTGTGTGTGTGTGTGTGTATATGTATATATATCCATATATACATATATGGATAACAGTTTTTCTTCTTACTAATTGAGCCAACACTACTTACCTGCATGAATCAGTCCTTCAATTTTTAGGTTCTCACATTTTCTAATCATGATAGAGTCCAGTTTTCCAAAATTTCCTAATGTGTAAACTAAAGTGGTTGATTTAAATTTTAAATCAGAAGTTTTTTGGTGACCAGTATATAAGCTACAATTTTTAATGGCGATGGGCAGGGTATACAATCGTGTATATAGGAGACTTTGATTTTGGGTCCTGTGCATACCTGAGTGGCAACTGGATGAGGTCTTATGCAGCCAAAGCAGAGTAACTTGAATTTAATGATGTATCTGTGTGATGAGTAATAACTTTAAATATACGAAATTAAAATTCATTACTTTATTATTCAGTTTTTCTAGGTACCTACAAAGAGTAAATTATAACTAGACATATATAATTTTGAAAATAAAATCTGCTAGTTAATTTAAGATTAGTGTTCTTCACCCTATTATTCAATTTGTTCAGTATATCAATAAAACTTTAATCTCATGTTCAAAGTTCAGAGAGATTGGAAAAAAACTTAACTGAGAGACATCTTTTCTCAATTGTGCAAATTTTATGTGTGGTACACAGAAGTCAGATAATGATTTTTCAATAAGATGATGTGTAGATTTGTTATTCCAAGTTGAAATTCAGACACTTGAACAATTTAAATTTAGTATCATTCTCAGAGTAATTACTGTTTTATAAAAGCAGTCTATCAGATGGCATTGCCTTATGCTGATGCCATGCACAGACACAAAGTCACAGGGGAACAGAGGCAGAATCTTCATGAATCAAAAGCCTCTTTCAAAACCCACCATCATTTTTTTCTTTGGTGGAATTCTTGACATCAACAAGTACTAGTAGTTTCTTAATTAAATTAATAAATGACTGATTGATCTGGTAAGTAAATGATTCCAGGAGAAACAAATGTTCATACAATGAAAACACCAACTAAATAATCACATAACACACATACTAGGTTGAATGTTACAATTCACTGAACATTCATTCATTCATTGTATAAGTATTAAGGAAACTGGTTTTAAAAACAACAACAAAAAACAAAAGCAAAACAAAGCAGAACTCTTTAAACCAAGAGATTGGAATCGGTCAGTAGAGAGAAGTCATTTAAAATTAGGGAGTCATTTAAAAATACATAAAGGCTATATTCATTTGATTTTAACTTAATTGTACCTGTGTTCACCAATTTTATAGAACCTACATCATTTACTTAAACATGGGTCTGCCCGTAAGAAGGCCTGGTAAACATATTTGCAGACCCCTTCCTCAACTTATTTTCCCCTGATTGCATGCTTCACGATTTCCAATTTCCATTTCTTTAAAGTGAATAAGGAATCTAAGGCAGTTGTGAAGCATTCTGAAGGAAGAGTCCTTCTAGATGCCTGTAATTTTCCCTAACCTCTTACAATTATCTATAATTAATTCCACAGCAATTTTAAATGGCTTATCTTAAAGGAGTTTCCCCAAAGCATTATAAAGAAACAAAAACTCTTATTCTTGATGCAATTATGTCTCATTGGTTTACATATGTTTAATTAAATAATATAATTATAGGTTACACTGGAATGAATGGATTTGGATGCAACAGGCCTAGCTCTTAGAAAGCTGCTGTAAAACCAGTGGGGGCAGGAGGGCCCCAGAGCAACTGCAAAGTGGACAGCTGACCACAGGTGCAGTGGGGGCTGGTCACTGCAAAATGGAGCCAGTTATAAAAGCATCTAGAATATATGCTGATCATTGTTCTAGGCATTCAGACACCAAAATAATAAGTCCTCTGAAGGCATTCTGACTTGTAAACTTTCCCTCATTACAACAAAGATCCACGCTTTAGATCCAATGTCCATATTTATTCTCTTCCCCTAAAGGACCTCCTAGGTGAGAGGAGACCATATCGTATTTACTTGTTGTATCCAGCATTCACCGCTTAGTTCTGGACTAGCATACCCTGGGATCAGTGAATTATTTTCAGTTAATGAACTCTTCTCAAAATTGGTATCAGCATTGAGGAATTCTACTGATTAACACAGTGTAGTGATTGAGAACCACAGGCTATGTGGTTGTAAACGGTAGCTCTTCCCTTGATATGTTAGGGAGATTAACTTATCAGGGCCCCAATTTTATCATCTGGAAAATGGGGATGATAATAACAGAAGTTCAGCATAGAGTTTATATTAATTGAGGCAATACTGGTGAAACGTTTACAAGAATATCTGTAACACAGTAAGTACATATTAATATTATTATATTGCTTTGTAAAAATATTTGTTCAATTGTAATTTAAAATTGTAAATATAATTTCATAGCTACTTCCTCATTTGCACAAGAATATTTATAACTAATATTCTTTTGTATACTTGCTAGGACTGGTATGACAATGATATGCATTTTGTATTGCTTTTTCATCTAAGAAATATTGAAATAATTGATAGAGAATCCGATTGTAGGAAAGATAAATATAAGAAAAATTTTGTAGCTGACTGTTTTTTCTAATGAAAATCTGTATACCTACAGTGTTTACATAATTGAGGTTTTTGAAAAGATTTTATTTATTTACCTTTAGAGAGAGGGGAAGGGAAGGAGAAAGAGAGGGAAAGGAACATCAATGTGTGGTTGCCTCTCGTACACCCCACACTGGGGACCTGACTTACAACATAGGCATGTGCCCTGACTGGGAATTGAACTAGCAACCTCTTGGTTCATAGGCCAGCACTCAATCCACTGAACCACACCAGACAGGGCATAATTGAGATTTTGAATAAATGCTACATTGATTTATCTTTGGGTGGTATCTTAAGACCCTTTATCTTAAGACTCTTGGACATTTGTATTTAAAAAAAAATTCAATCTCAAATGCTTGCTACTATGCTTTTAATGACCCCTGCATGCTAATAGAGTTTTCACATTAGCTAGAACTTAAAACATTTTTCTTCCTTTAAAAACGCGTCCTTCTTGTTTGAAGTTCCATCTGTCAGTCATCATTTGGAGGTAGTAAAAGCTTGTCAATAAAAGAAACACATAAAAAGATATATTATAATCAAGTTACTCTTGGACCAGTCCCTTCAGAAAGACCAATAATAATACTATAATATTGCCACATAAACAGTATGAGGTTTCTACCTAATTGGCAGAAATTTTAGTTTTCTCTGTGGACATTAAGCCACAATTTCTTTTATAAGAGTAGGCTTATTTGATTTACTTGAAATCTTATAATTGACTAATTTTATATCAAATAAATATTAAAATATTTGACATTTCATTCAGGAATAATTTGTGCATTAGAGATTGGAATTACTGATCATGAGAGGTATTATAAATATTTAGAAAAAGAAGAAAGAGGAAAGGGAAAAGTGAGAAACCTAATGTTGGAAAGAGACTTTTCCTCGTACATAGAATAATTTAATTGTGAAAGAAATTATTTTTAAAAATAGAAAAATGGTACAGCTGAATTTTAAAATGTTAACAATTATAATTTTCACATCAGGAATATAATGTATCATAACCAAACATATTTATTTATATCTGAGATTTAACCCACATTGATTGCATACAGTAACTGGAAACATTTTTTCAAACAACTTTGCTGAAATTTGCTTTTGGGGATTTGAACAAGCTTGATCTCATAGAAGATAATGGAACTCATAACACATTTTAAAATGTTGGCATCATGATGACTTGAAAAGGTAACATTCTATCTTAAAGATTTAGGTTTATCTAAAATTACAAAAGAAAATTTTTCCCCAAACTAATGACTATTGTTTTGCAATTTAAAAAAGAAAAACAAAACAAAAAACAAACAAAAAAACACCGTTACATTCAAATCTTGAGAATCTTGAGGTTTTATCAAAATGATGTTTGAAAAGATGTCAGATATTTGGGTCAAAATCTTTGTCCACTGTTGATTTCTGACTTCTGAGACTAAACATGCTGTACATTTTTGTGTGTCTCATTGTTATCCTTTTATGAAGGGAAGTTACTAGAATTACTTTATACATTTGATGTGAGGGTGGGAAAATTTGTATCTGTTATCTCAATAACATGGATATAGTGCTATAAGAAACTGAACAACACTGATTTGAAAAGTCAAAGTGAAAGATGACGTATTTCTCTGTGATTGGAATTAGTTTTTTGTCTGATGTATTCTACAGTTTAAAATGATATTGTATGGGCAGAGGCACTGATAGATATTTTTTCCAAAGACATAGAAGTAGCCAACTGCATTAAAATGTGCTAAAAGGGGGATGCAAACTAAAACCACAATGGCATATCACCTCATACCTGTTAGAATGGCTATCATCTAAAAGACAGGACATAAGTGTTGGTGAGGATGTAGGAAAAAGGGAACACTTGCACACTGTTTCTGGGAATGTAATTTGGTGAAGCCACTATGTAAAATTAAAAACAGAACTACCATGTGATTCAGCAGTTTGACTTCCTGGCATATATCTGAAGAAAATGAAATAGCATACTGAAGAGATAGCTGCACTCCCTTGTTCATTGCAGCACCACCCAGAGTAGCCAAGACATGGATGCAACATAAGTTTCCATCAACGGATGAATGGTTAAAGAAGATATGGCAAAAATATGCCATGAAATATTTTTCAGCCATGAGAAAGAAGGAAACCCTGTCACTTGTGACTACAGGGATGCACCTTGAAGACATTAGGCTAAGTAATATAAGTCATACAGAGAAAGACAAATACTGTATGAACTCATGTATATGTGGGATCTAAAAGAGCCCAATTCATAGAAACGGAGACTAGAGACCTGAAAACAAATTGGCAAAAATAATAAAAAATAAAAAAGAGATTGATAATCTCTTTTCATAATATCCAGTCATTCATCTATTTTAAATTATTTATTGGGTCAAATACCAGGATATTTGAACTCCCAATGTGTAATATTTAATGGATATATGAACAAAAAAAAATAAGAGGTGCTTTGCTGCATAGCCTTCACAAGTACAATAAAACCTCTTGTACAGATATAATTTAGATTTAACTTGCTAAGCAAAGAAATTGTGGGTTGTAACAAGCTAATTATATCACTTAAAATTTCAAAATTTCTTTTCTGTGGGTAAAAAAAGTCAATATACCTCGGCAACTGTCAAAATTATTCTGGCTCTCTTCAGTTTTTCCTTTATTTTTTGTCCTTTTAAGGCCAGTAGAAAGATTTATGTTAAAAAGTTTCAAGTCAGTGGTAGCATCTAGCAACTAACGTTGTTTGAGTAGTTGAAACTGTGTATTCTTTAATTAAATTTAAAGCACTGGTGATTTCCCTGTTGTGATGGGTTATACATGTTAGCTAAAGAGTGCAGATATTTATTTACAGTGTGAGATTTTGTTCTTGACTGCCCGTTGATAGTAATTCTGGGATGGGGAGGTGTGGTTGAGCTCCAGCATCTTGAGAAATTGTGAATTGGCAGATACATATTTAGAATCAACATGAAGGGCAAATTGCCATAATTTGAGTGGCCACTTTCAAGTACTGTGAAGTGAGAACATGGTGCAAACCAGTGTGTGGCTGGCGTTGGGGACTTTGTGTCTAATAGATTGTGACAGTCAGAGTTGGTCCTTCACAGTAGTTAAACTGTAGACTGGCTTTAGAGTGTGATTATTTGTTCTTTTTTTTTTTTGTACCAGACTTTATCATGTCAATCTGTGATTAAGTAGAGGAAAAAAAAATGGAAACCTGAATATTTATTTAAACCATTATTAAAAAGAATTTTTGGGAAGACAGGTTGCTTTTCAATTATAAGCTTAAAAACTGTGTTTTCAGTGTCTTAGACACAATATAGAAGATGGATGGCAAGTCTTTAGAAGCTGTGCGAAGGGAGTCTCTGGCACCTGGGACATTTGGCGCTGAAGTGTGTTCTGGTCAGTCACTCCATGTGAAAACACTGTACTAGAAACTGTTCTAAAGCATACTTCTTTGCAGTTCCAGCCATAAGAATAGTCGATCTACCACTGGGTCTCTTTATTATAAAATACATTAGAGCTTTCCTTCCAGTTCAGGGAGAGGAAAAATTTATGGTTTTGTGCCTATGTCAAATTCTCTTCATCTCACTCTCATTGTGATGGATCTTTAATTGGAGCATTTTCGACTTCATTACTCTGGCATGAGGAGAAATGCTCCTGGAGCTTACTAAGCCCATGAAATAAGCTATTCAAACACATTTGTGGGATCTGGGGGAACTTGGATGGTTACTGATTCCAGAAGTGGGTCACTGTCTTTTTTAGCTTTAATAAAGATGAGCCCTAGAATTGTATGTTGTTATAATCATAATCATTAATTTCATCTGCATATATTCCCATTATAAATGTAGACACAGGTGTGATTAGTAAAACTGTACATGGTTTGACTACTTTAATATGTATTAACCAAACCCATTAATGTGAATATTTTAATTTTATAAACTTGGAAAGATTTATAGGACATTTATGTACCAATCACTGTTGTAAGTGTAAAATTCCTTGATAATTTTAAGGAGCTGATGATGAATTATAAACATCCTTTCATTTTAATTTATTCAATAAGCACTTAATGATGGCAGCTCTTTACCAGGCACTACTCTCGGCATTGCGGTTATGGATTGCTTATAGATATGAATAAGATCGTTTCTGTGCTCAAAGAATTCATAACTAATTAGACATATACTGTGAAATATATGGCATTTCCATAAATCTAAGATGGTGGTTGGTATACCATTGATTTAATAATACTTTTAGTTGCAAGTGACAGAAAAATCCATCCCAAATGGCTTGAAGGAAAAGGGTACAGCAGTCACATTAAGAAGCATCCTAATTTCAGAATCATTAAAAGATTTTTAAAAATCCCAAAAGAGGTAAGAAGACTAGAGCTCGAAAGGCTTGAGGAAATTTCAAGTTACAATGGTAACAGTGAGGGAGTAGTGATTTATGTTGCTCGAAAGGCTGCAGAGAAGCAGCGATGCGTGTGTGGGACCACGAGGAAAGAAGAGTGTGACAGCCAAGCCAGTCTAGGAGATGATAAAAGCACACTGGAAGGGAAATTTGATTTAACAAGATGTGTTCAGAACTACATTAAGGTTGGTGTATCTGTTGTGTCAGGTGAGGGGGAGGAGCAATGAGACTTGAGAGTGGAGTTTATGTCACCAAGGGTAACAATTCAGGTGGCCTCAAGTCTCTGGTGATATTTAGGTTGGTCCCATTTTCTTCAACAATTAAAAGCTCATGCAGTGACATAAAATGGATTTCCTGACCTTCCATGTTAGTAGGTTCAACCTCCTAATGTTCCTGCTTCTCTGAACACACAGAACAATCGACCCCTTGTGTTTGACACATGAACTCTGCACTCAGGTCCCATAGTACTCCGCCCTGCCATCACATCTTCCAGCACAGCAGCAAGGGACTTGTGTCTCTGTCTCCATGAATAATATCTCATGCCTCACCCTCCACTTCTCAGAGAGAACTGGGATTTCTCCAACTCCTGGCTTTGCCTGCTGCTGCCTTAGTAGCTGCATATTCCAAATATGGCTCAGTGCTGCTGCTTCCCTTCCACGCATGGTGCTTTTCCTAAATTTTCCCAGATTCTGTTTGCAAGTTACAAGTTGCAAGTGTCGAGTCCCAGACGACCCAGAGTCTGCTTGACTGATGGCTCTACCTTAGAAGCCAACAGCCCAGGGTGTATATACTTGGTCAGTGGACTGAGGCAAAAGCCTCACTCTAGTTCTACAATTTAAAAAAGCAGCTTTCTTGAGTCTAAACAAAAAAGTATCATTTCAAATACCATTTAGAGAAACGCTTCTCATGCAAAGCCCATTTTACTTATGTTACATGCTCTACAAAGCAACCATTATTGATTTTACAGTAATGGTCCATACATTAACTCAACAAATATTTATTAACTGGCTGCCATATATTAGATAGTGAGCTAGGTGTGGAAAATTGAACATAGACTGAGACAGATTGAGTTTCTGCCCAAATCGTATTTAGTTTTGACAACCATTAATTATTACATTGTTTATATTATTAGGACAAGTTGTAATTTGTGATTTTTAATTTCTCTTTGAAAGGCAGAAGCAAGGATAGGTATGTTTTTATGTGTACAGAGAATGATGCTGTTCCATTTCTCTTGGCAGTGACATACTAATTACAGTAGAGAATTGCATGCAGTTTTGGTGACCAGAGTGATTACACAAATGAGGTCTTCAATATTGTTGTTCATGTCACTAATTTATACTAATCCACAGATTCCCCGTACCCAATATTAACAAGGTGTTTATGCTTATTCTTCATTTTTACATAATCATTGTCTTTTAAATGTCACTTGTGGAGTGGTAGGTTGTAAAAATCCAGCAAGTTAAATTATGTTCAATTTTAATCCATTAAATGCATATGTGCATAGATATATAAATGACAGTATTTTCAGTATTCTATACTACAAGTCAATCTATTGTGCTAATATTTTTGTGATTTAGAAAATAGATTCAAGAACCGGGAGGTGATTGTTTGGAAGAGGATGGGGCATAGGAGAGAGAAGGAGATAAGGCTCGATTTGACAGCACACGAGGCGTGCTTGTTGGTTTGATGTGAGGGACAGGAGACCAAGGAAGTTAACACCAGAGATTCTCCAATTGACACCATCAGCTAAAGGTGAGGGAAGAAGAGAAGAGTTCTAGAAGTTTCTAGCAACTGTAAAGTAAAAGATAAAAAGGGACCTGTCTGAAGAAAAGAGAAAAAATAACATTTGACAAACAGTGTTTATAAATCCTCAATCTTCATAATCCCCCACTTAAATCAGAGTGTGGCTTCTGTCTAGAGCTGCTACCAGCTGCCCAGATGTTAGCGGCATAGATGAGTGATAGGTAGACATATTTTGGGTTGTAGTTTTATAGGCCCGGGCACCTTCCCCTGCCCCAAATCTGTTCCACCTATAGTACTGACATCTTGGCTGATGGCCAGTCACTCATACCAAACCCTGCAATCATCTGGACTCCTCTCTCTCTGTCTCAGAGATCACATGCAATCCTGATAGTTCTCTAAGTTGTATGCATAATCCGACCACTTCTCACAATTTCTTTTGCCCAAGATTAAAGTTACAGATGAAAAATTACATCAAAGGATTGACTACATCAATAGAACTTCCAGCACTAATAAAATATTTTATATTTTCACTGGTGAGTATAGTAGCCACTGGCTGCATATGGCTATTGGGTACTGGAAATGTGCAGAATACAACTAATGAACTGCCTTTTTAATGTTATTAAAATTTAAACAGCCACGTGTTACCAGGGGCTACCGTATTGGACAGTATAGGTCTAGCTAAAGAAATACCTGTTCAGTCCCACAGCATGAGAGAGATTTTGAGATTCTGGAATTTGGAGCAAGCGGGACCTGCTAACCAAAGAAACAGGTCTTTGTTATGACAGAGCATGAAGGCCCTGGGAGTGACATAATGACAAGAGTTGAGAGAATGAGAGGCCATCGAGTTAAGGGGTGAGCAGCTTGAGCGGAGCAAAGACCATATCATGGCCAAAGGACCTTGTTTTTGAATCAAAGAGGAGACCGAGCAATGGTAGCATGGGAGTGCAAGCAGGTCACTGAATTGGATAATCGTGTTATACAAGAACCCATTGGTTATTGACTATGGCTATATCTTGATGCTAAAGTCATAAGTTGTTGGACAAGAAGTGGCTAAAGAATAAAAAAAATTGAATTATGTAACATAAAACAAGAATTTTCTTTTCTTTTTGTGTGATGGAGTTCAGTAAAATGTAACATTGAGTGTAGTCCTTGAATTGAGAGCAAGAGAGTTTGGCCTTCCAAAACACAGATGAGATTTAAACATGTTACCAAGTATAATATAAGTTTATAGTACCATGTTTTGGAAATAAAAGTTTAGAGTATTTATTTTAACCTCATAAAAATCTTATTACCTGTGAATATAGGAGTTCAAATAGAAAAGGAAGTTCAGTTATATGGGGACTACCTGCTTTTGCTATTATTGTCACCCCAGCCAATTTTTCTAAATTTCTTATTGTATCACCATGAAAGTGGTAGTAATAGAGATGTTCTTCAGACAGTGTTTTGTCCTCCAGGTTTCCTTCACACCAGTGAGCACTTCTTTGTAAGCTGTGATTTATCCAGGTGTGTGCGGATTGGAAGTAGCACATGCCTTTTCCTGACGCCTACAGTTCATTTCCAATGAAGGTGTCAACAGAGAGCTGTTTTAAATAGTACTACCCTGCTACTCTCATCGGTTACCAGTCCTCTCATGCCCCCATCTGGAGGAGTTCAGGGAAAGAAGCTGAGAAAAATCTCACCCTGCTTATACGAGTCTGCTTGGACTGCCATAACAAGATACGGGTGGCTTCAACAGCGGCAACGTATCTTCTCACAGCTCTGAGGGCCAGAAGTCTGAGATCGGCATGCCAACAGAGCGCACTTATGATGAGAGCCTTCTTCCTGGCAGCCACCTGCTCTTTGTGTCCTTGTGTGGTAGAGAGAAAGACCTCTGGTCTCCCCTCCTTGTAAGGACAAAAGTCCGATGGGATTAGGATCTCACCCTTATGACCTCATGTAACCTTCATTAGCTCCTTCAAGGCCCCACCTACAAATATGGCCTCACTGGGGATTAGGACTTCACCATATCTATTTGGGATGGGGTGGAGGTGAAGGCAGGGGTGGGGAGCAAGAAATTCAGCCCGTAACACTGCTCATGCAGGTGAGGGTGTAGAACAGCATGACTCAGGTCCAGGGACTGCTAACTTATTTTTCTGTATTTTCTAGACATAGAATTGTTAGTACCCAATTCTGCTAGAGAAATAACCTCCCAGAATTTGACACTATTTTCCCCTTATTATTGTCTCTTTTCCTCATGTTGAAGATGGGTCTGTCTAAAATGCACTTTCGGTATTTGTAGATTACCATTCAACTGTAGATAGAAAAACTTCTCCCACAGTAATTATTGGTATATAAAGAATATGAACAGGTGTTGTATATAGGATGGGACTATATAGGTGGTGTATGTGGAGAAATGCCCACTGTACTTGTCATGAAGTAAAAACAAAATCAAGGGCATGAATTTTTCTGTATCAAGTTGATGAAAGCAGGACAGGATGATAAAGAACAGTGTTGTTACTGATGTGGGAAGGGGACATTCTCAGGGTACTGCTGGTGGACAGAAGGACAGTTTGTTTGGCTTCCAAAAGTATGAAATATGCAGACCTCCCTCATTCTATCGATACCAAGTCTAAGAATTTATTTATTAAAAAGGTCATAAATAAAAAATAGATAAATTATGATGCCTACAGTTGTTGAATACAAAGTATTTGTTACAGTACTAAACTGTACAATGATTCTTTGACAATAAGATAGCTCATGGTATGTTGCTGAGCAAAATCTTTTTAAATCAAAAGCATTGCCTTGAGATCCCATTATGTAAAACTTACTATGCAGAATGAGTCAGATCAGAAAAAAAAAAGTCAGAAAAACCTACACCTAAATATCGAAGTACATATACTATCTGGGATGGCAGATTTGCCGATGATTGTTCTTCCTTTGCTTTTTTCTTTTGTCCCGCTACAGTTTTCAGATTCAGCATAGATTAACTACTAATTTTTAATGGATTAGCTCTAATTAACACTAAAGTACTTAACCATAGACTGTGAAGCCGGAAGGCTTAAAATTAAGGCTTACCATTAGGAAGGTTTGGTTCTGGTAGTCTTACACGGCCCTCCCTCTCTTCCCTGTGCTCTGAGACAAGAAGACTGGGAGTGGAGGTTGACAGTCTTTACTGTTCAAACATAGTGATGACCAGTGGTTCAATTAAATCTGGACGTTAAAAATTATGAACCATGAAAATTATTCCAAGCTGTTTTATTCAGGAGCACAGGTTGCCTTGGGTAATAGTAGGTCTGTATGGGGGGATAAGCCTTGTGAATTTCACTTCTCTTTCTTTTATTGCTTTAAGGAGAAAGGGGGTAGATAAACAGACTGTATTATTCTTTATATTCTGTGGGTCAGAATTGTCAAGTGCCCGAGGATATACCTTGATTCATTGCCTATTAAATCACATATTTTATTATTAGGGGTTACTGTCATACTTCTAAGGGTTACATTTTATATAAAGTGGTATGTAGACTAGCATTTAGGAGGCAGTACAGGCTATGAGAAATGGGTTGCCACATCAAAGGACACTAAAATTGGAATTAAAGGGAGAAAACTTGAGTTCTGGGCCCACTTATGTTACTTAGTAATTTGGGACCTTACACAATTTTTTTTTTTTGGTCATAAACTATATTGACAATAATACTGGCCCAGAGCCTAAATGGACAAAGCCCCAGTAAAATTTAGAAAACACAAGAGGTAGAATAATAATTTAAAATACATAAGACTCCTTCTTTCTCAGCTTTAGGCTGTTCTTAGAGTCCCCTTTGGAAGTCACTGACATGGCTCTACATGCAGATGCAAGGTCAAGGGCAGATCTCGCACTGTCCACAGGTGACTTGGCACACGAGAGCTGGCGTTTTCCTCTCTTCTTACTTTCTTCTCTTGACCCCTTCGCTCATCTCCCAAACCTCTTCTAAACAGGAGGGCATGACTTTCAGGCAGTTTTACCTAGGCACAACATTTGTTCATCTGTTTATCTACATCTTTAGACTTATGAGGCTTGATTAAATTTTTAAAACACCACATATAAAAGCAAGTGGAATATACAAATGTACTTTATTACTGTCTTCCTGATCCCACCACCATAATTACTTAAATCTGTTCCTTTCATCCTGTTGGCATCCATGGTTACATTTTACCAAATCATATTTAATTTGATCCTTACTCTTTTCTCAAATTTTGCTTACTAATATTATTTCCCCAAACCCTCCCATGCATTGTTTGTAACTGACTTATTTTTCCAGTGCTGGTCTAATCCCTATTGGCAAAAGTATAAGGAACTCACTTCCAAAATAAAAACAAGTTAAAATTAAGTGGGACTTTCCAATGAACAAATAGATGACTGCTTCTTTTTTTAATTATACATTTGTGGACATAAGAAAAGGCCAAACCTGTAGCGAATTTTTATAAAAGTTTATTTGAGCCAAACTGACTGCATATGCTGGGGTACAAGATCTCAAAAGCTCTGAAGAATGAGTTTTGGAGTTTCTTTTATGCATTTGAAATTAAGGAGGGGATATGAGGAAAACCGGAGAAAGCAAGGTTAGGATTGGATTACAGGAAAGTTAACAAGATTATGAGCTCCCTCGAGGGTTAATGCCCTCCTCAAGAGGAGTTTCAAAGGCATATTAACCTAGGTGCGCAAGAACAATGGACAGAGCTGGCTTAAACCCTTTCACATAAATTACAGGCCTGGGGCATGACTGCCCATTCTGACCTGCCCAGTTAGGGATTTATCATAAAATTTATGATAAGCTCACCCTGTAAGCATACTCCTTTTCCCCCCCATACACAAATTTTAAGGAAAATTTGTAATGGGGCTCTTTGAGTTTGCATATCCCTAAGTTATTAACTAAACGTAGCTGAGGATACTGTATAGTGTTAGGGTTGCTATAAAAATTGTGTAGCTTAATATAAAACCCAGAATGCACAGATACAGTGTAATAGGAAATACCTTTTAACATGCAGAGAGCACTGGTTCCTGGAGGGACATGTAATATGATAGTTTTAGATAAGAAAATAACCTTTATTTACTCCCAGCCTTTTATATGAATAGTGATATTGTAATGCCTTGGTAAAAAATATTGTCAGTTAATTATTTCCTCCACTGATGAGCATTGCTAGATAATATATGTAACAAATACTTTGGCCTTATTTATTTGTTTGAGTAAGTCGAATGGAACAAAACAATGTTTCGGAACCCCGTTTTTAACCTGTATGCATGTGTCCATTTATGAACTGGGATGATGTTATGAGTTTCTCCTTTTTTTCGTAAATGAACTCAGACAAAACAAACAGTGGCAAATGAGCTTTGTCAGATTTCAGGAGCTTTTGTTTGCTGTGGGTCACAGAGTAAGAACTCAGTAAATACTTGTGGAGTGACTAGTTATTTACTATAGTTTATAAAACCAACTGAGCTTTTTATGTTAATTGTGGTATTTCTTAATTAGTTATAAATTATTAACCATTTATTTTCTGTGATTTTTTTTATAAAGAAGGATCTAGCAGGTTTTCTTTTTAGGTGAAAATATATCAATGCACAAATAATAAATTACCTAACACAGATATACAAAAGTGGTTTGACTAGCTTCTTTTTAAACTCAATCCTTCTTTATATCTTTACCCTTTTTTGTCATCTTACTTTCATTTCTTCCCCCTGCCAACTTATCTCAAAGACGAGACCCAAAGTTGTACATGTATTACTGAATTTGGTTGGGGTTGCTATAGGAGAAACTGTTCTATTCACTTGTTTCTCCTATGTTGTGCACCTTCACTGCATTTCATAATTTTCATTTTGCCGAAGCGTATGGATTAGAGCTGCCTGATAGCTGTGTCTGTTGTCAGTGACAACATCATATTGCATTGAGCATGTCCTCTTGCATTGCAGGAGCTATGCCTGTCCCTGACCAGCCTTCGTCAGCCTCAGAGAAGACCAGCTCCCTGAGCCCTGGCCTAACCACCTCCAACGGGGATGGCTCAGAAACGGAAACCACCTCTGCCATCCTTGCCTCGGTCAAAGAACAGGTAGAAACTTTTCGCTTTTGTGATATACTTGTGGGGCCATTTTGAAAAGATGCATTCTTTCCTGATGAACAATGATAGTTGGAAAAATTTTATGATTTACTAATGGATTGTTGGCTTTCATTATCAAATTAATATTCTGATGTTATTAAAGCTACTTTCGACTCCATGTTTTTATTCATGATTTTGGTAGATATTCTTGAAATAACATCCCACAGGGCAAAAAAACCTTTACAGTCAAAATTACATACAGAGGAAGTTTTGGTGATGGACCTAACTTTTAATACTATTGAATGCATAAAGTCAAATAACTGGTTTTTAGAAAATATAAAGTCTAATAAACTGTCTAAATGTGTCCACAAGGCTACATTAGTATGTGTGACAGAAGATGAATATATTGGGTCAAGGCAAATTAACCTTGCAGTGTTTCTGAGATGATGGATCTGGGAGAACGCTTTTCAGAATTTTCACTTTAAAACTAATAATGTTTTGAATATTTCCTCCTCCAGCATTACTTTACCATGAAGATGGATAAATAAATTAAATCTGAAGTCTTAGGTCTAAACAAATTGTTTCTTAAAAGTCATGTTTCTTATAAATAAAAAGGTAGTAAATAATTGGAGAAAACTGGAAAGTCAGTATTTTTTATTCTCTTCTTTTTTAGCATGCACTAGAATAAACCAGTATTTTTATTGAAAAAGCATCCTCTGTGTCTGGGTTACATGATTTGGGGATGTTGAACTAACAACAATGGTGGGTGAGAGTGATGTAACTTACCTAATTTCAGGAACATCTCCACAGAGCAATAACCAAAATGGGGCAATGAAGAACAGTTACTCTTCTCAAAAAAAGGACTCTAGGAGTTTTGGTGTTAATTTTTTTTCAAGTAGGGACTAATTTAGGTAAAAGTAGGAAACCACCTTGATGATCATGCTATCTGAAGAGTACCCGAAGGAAGATCCATTGACAGAAAGGACCAGTGTTGCTATCAGTCAGAAACATGCCACCAGGTCAGGCAGTGTGCAGCTAAGAAGGGACACAAAAGAAAGTTGAATAGCTTGATTGGATAACCTAGTTTGTGAAAATGGTCAGTAAGCCAAAGATTGGGTTGAGGTATAGACTGTATTGCTTGATTAGCTTTCTTCCAAGTACCAACCTGAGAAAGTTTTCTAATTATTTTTAAGAAGCAGTAGAAAAGGAGAGCAAAGTTCATGCCACTTATATCCATACACAGGATTCTGCTTTGTTAGAGTAGGGTTATGTCGTGGTTTCTTACTTCGGTATGATTTGGAAGCCCTTCTAGACCACTAAATTTAGAGTGGTGACAAAATATAAAGCATATGACATAAATTTAACAAGAAAACTTCAAGACCTGTCTGATGAAAACTATAACATTTCGTTGAAAGACATAAAATGATTCAGAATAAATGAAAAGGCACGCCACAGTCCTGTGTAAAAAAGCTTGATGTCATGAAAATATTACTCTCTCTGAAATTAGTATATAACATTTAGGTAGTAGTAATTAGGAAGCTGTGGCTGATGGTTTGTTCCTTTGGCCAACTGAACCAAACTATTTTAAAGATCACATGGAAACATAAATATATATGAGTCCAAGGAAAATTTTGATAGATTTTTACTTTACCAATCATATTAATCACAGTAGCGTCAATTACCCCAATATAGAAAGAATGATCTCTTTGTAGGATATAACTGAGGGTTCAGAACAGATTCAAATAAGTAGGGGTTATATGTATTTAAAGTATTTCCATTTAGTACAAAGCAGTGGTTTAGATGGTATTAACATAATTGACTAACCATCTGGAAGAAAATTAAAACCCTTAACTCAAAATATATACAGAAATAAATCTCAAAGATAAAGCAATATAACTGTATAAATTAAACTATAAACATATTGGAATAAACATTGAGAAATATTTACATAAATTACAAGTGGGAAAGGCTCTTAAGCATGAAAGGAAACTCAGAAACCATGCATGAATGGTTGATGCAAGTTGGCAATGTAAAGACCAAGAATAATAACAAGAAAAACTTCAACATAAAAAGTAGAAAGATATGCCAAGAGAAGATATGTGCCACAAATATGACAAAGTGTTGATATCATTGTTACAGTAAGATTTTCCCATGTTGATGAGAAATAGAAGAATAGAAAACTAGGCAAAAAATATGAACAAGCAATTCACAGAAGAAAAAATTCAAATAACCAATGAATATTTTTCACTGTAATGTTCTAACCAGGGACATAAAATTAAAAATGAATTGTAAAATTATTTGTAATAGAAAAAACATAAAACAATATTGAATGATGAAGGGTTGAATAATTATATATATCTTTTTTGTAGACTCCTTCATATAAAAGATATCTTTTCTATGTTGTTATTAATAAAAATGAGTTAGAGCCATACATCTAAACTTTGAAGAAATTCATGAGGATTTTAAAAAGGGAATGACATAGTATTGTACTGTCTTGTTTTTTAAAAAAGTAAGTATGTTTTATTTGTACATGTTTATGAACTTCTACAAAAGTATAGAAAGAAAGCAATGAAACTATTAGCATTGGTTACCATATGCGTTTTCAGTTAGATGGATGTGGGAGTGGGCAGAGAACATGGAGAATTCGGAAGAGACACAGAAATGTGAAAAAGAATTCTGAGACTGGAATAAACACTAGTTGGATAATAGGAAATATCCCTTTAGCTGAAATAGTGATGTCTGTAGTTGAGAGAGTAGATAAGCTGCTTAAAGCAAAAAATATATTCCTAGAAATAAAACGGCCTTTCCAAATCCTTGATGAAAATTTAATTAAAATGTGTTGTGAAGAGCCTTTTTTTTTCTAATAAGTAACATAAATTCATTGTTCATGTTTGGAGAGCAAAGGTGTGAGATTCTGTGTGGCAGATAAGTAATGTGAGGAGAAATGAAAATCTGTCCTGGGAAGCTGAGAGAGGGCAACTTGAAACACCTCAGACAGAGGATTGGGTGTCAGCCCTATGCGTGGCGTCTGTCCTTTTTGAAGGCAGAAATCAACAATCAGCCAGTCCATAGACTTCTGTGGTGTGACCTGATGCAAACAACCACTCTCTCCCTTTTTTTTTTTCTGTCTTCAATTATTCTTAAGGCTTCCTTCTTCGCTTTTTCTCAGGTATAGACTATCATCTTAAGAGTTAAATATATTTTTAAAAGAGATTAGCCAGATTAAGGAAAAGTGACTTTACACATTAATACATTGTATGATTCTTTTTTTAAAATATTTTTTATTGTATTTTTCCATTACTGTTTATCTCCCCCTACCCTCTTCTACCTCCACGCCCCTCACAACCCACCACATTGTTGTCCGTGCCTATGAGTTCTTTCTCTTTTTTTCCGTTACTATTCTTAATGTTATATGCAAAATATATTTATGAATCTGTTTAAAGAATATTGTTTGCCTGGTCCTCTTTATGTACTAATGAGAACTAGCTTTCTTTAGTAAAAATCCTATTTATTAATTTAGGGAATTTCAAGTAAAAATTTTTTGGCATCACACCTTTAGACTGCTGTAGTCCTGCCTTGTTTGGAGGGCAGTTCTTCAGAATAAAGTCATCTGCCGTCATCACAAACATGTATTCTGAGCTGTAATATGTTACATACTGGATGCTCATTCATTAAACACACAGAGCATTTTATGTAGGCAAAGTACAATAAAGGGTAATAAAAACTGTGTATATAAGAAAACTGTCTGATAGAGTTCATTGGAATAAACTGTTAATGAGAATAAGAACGCAAGTCCTTAGGCAGGTAGTTAACATTGCATAGAAATATATTCTGACTTATAACCATACAATGAAACTTGAGTCATGTAAACCCTAAGTCACGAAATACATCCCACGTGGCATTGTATGACTAAGATATTTGTAAATTGAACCCTAGTGTCTTGAATGCAGTAGCCATGGATTGCTCAATGAAAAGTTATTGATTTCTTTCTTTGTTATAATTTCCCATTTTGATTGCTTTTTAACTGGTGAATTTTACACTTCTATATCAATGTTAATAGAACCATGAATTCTGCTACACTCGGTGGGAAATTTGCTGTATTTCAGACCATCTCATTTCTAGCAATTCTTAAGTCTCTCCTCCTGTGGAGCTTTAAGAGAGAGACAGCAGTCCCCATTTCCTCTCCTGTAAGTGAGTACCCTTCCCCAGAAGAGGAGGGAGTGAGGGAGGTTGGGCATGTGATATCCTGGTCATATTATTTGGATGAATAACTAAGAAAGGTGATTGATAACCACTTACCACAGACATAGTTGAGGGAATTATTTTTAGATGGGAGATACTCCTCTGATGATGGCAGTGACCGAGAAGAGGAGAAATCACTGATGCTTGGGAAAAGAGGCATAATTTCAGGGGAAAAGTCACTGAGTAGGTGAGAGTGAACAGTATCCAGTTCACACAAACCTGGAAATGTGTGATATTTCTCTTCTTTTGTCATCAGATAGGCACAGGAGCCTGTTTGAAGTCTGTGGAGAGTTGAACTCAGCCAAGATGAAGAGGGGGTGGCAATGAAGATAGGGGACAGAAAAGAGTGATTATAATGATGGATCTTGGAATAGACATGGATTGAAAGGGAGTAAAGACAGAAAAACTGATAGGGATGGTGGGTTCACAGAGTAAATACATACAGATAGTGATAGCATGAGAGCCTTAGGCTTGAAATCAAGCATTTAAAAATAATTATAGTTAATGTCTGAACGTTAAAGGAAAATAATACAATAAAGATTAAATCAATCAATAAAAGACAACAGGACAGGGAGAATTGAGTGTAGGAGGTGGGGGGGTAGGGCAGGGGGACAGTAATGGGGGGAACATGGGGACAACTGTAATTGAACAACAATTAAAAATAAATAAATAAATAAATAAATCATTATAGTTAATGTCAAGACCTGAGTTATGACTCTGGGAAATGAGATCAAAACAAGAAATGAGAGAAAGCTTTCTGTGGGCGCTGTGAAAGCGGGTGTGAAATGATGACAGAGCAGTGGGGATGGGAGAGAGTGAGCAGTGGCTCAAATCGTGCATCAGTGGAGAGACTCAAGGTGGCCTCGTGACTGTGAGAAGTATTAATACAAACAGGTTTGGTCATGATTTGTCTGAGAATAGTCTTCTGATCTTCATTTGTGTGTTTACACTCTTTAAAAATTGTTATAATGTTGGGCAATAATATGAGACAAGAATTTACTTTCACTCATGCTCGGTAACATTGGTCTTTGTATTTTATCTTAAATATGCACTACTTTATTCTAAAGAAAATCATGACTTTCCTAAAAATTTACATGTTTCAAAATATTTCATTTCCTTCAGTTGATCAGTGTTTCATTTGATCACCCACTGATGCTTCAAAAGTTAGCATCTAATGGGTCTCCTTATAGAAACTAAAAAAATTACTGGGTCATTTTTAAAACCTTTAGAGCTCATCTAATTCATTGATCTTTTAAACTACTATAGTTCAGGTAAACAGTTTTTCATAATAAGTCTACCAACCCAGTATATTTAATATTGAATAGATTAAATAGCAAATTTCTAGGTCTGGAACAGTATATGCAAAAGTGCCCATTCATTGCATTTATTCCATTGTGTTTATCAAGTGTCTACTGCCTAGAACTGTGCTTCCTCTGGGTGATACACGGATTTAGAGTTTGCCTTAAAGTAGTTAGCAGTGGAGTTAAAAATAAACATAACAAACATTTAAAAAGAGCCATAAACTATTTTAAAACTTTACATAAAAATTTAAGAAAACTCTTTAGTCCTTAAATGATCAAACTTGAAATAATTTATGCTGATAAAAACCATTCCTTAAAATTGAAAGCGTTTATAACTACAGTCACACTATTACTACAGTAACTTCTCTTGTTCTTTAAATTCCGCAAAGACTATAAATCATATTCTAGATTTTAGGGGAATTTTTAGTGCCATTGCTTAGGGTATTGTTGATTTCTAGGTAGTAAGACAGAAGTTCTCTTGCTTTTAGTCATTTTTAGTATTATACTTACTATAGCAAAGCAGGAATAAAGGCATTTCTGAGCTTTCACTATTGGCAAAACTGTTGTACAGAGTACTTTACATATGTGGTGTCATATGAAGCCACTAAGCATTTAAAAAGATCCATCTTACATAAAATCTAATGAAATCTTGATTTTTTTACACTGACTCATGTGAGGCTAGCATGCCTTTATTTTTATTTAGCTTCTACATTTATAATTTTTAACATACATTAGCTCTGTATAACAAGACTGTTACTGAAAAGCAACATGTTATAAAATGCTTCCTTAGTGTTCTTCCTGTGTCACATGTCAGTGTAAAATCTTTCACCATTATTAGTGTCACCATAGTGTGAGGCATTGGTTTCTGATAACAAAATGTGGAAAATGACATATTACTATTAGTTAATTTCCAGACTGTATTTTGGAAAGCATTTTATGAAAGTAATAACACAATTATTATCCACAAAAAAGAGGAAATTAAAACACCTTTGAGAAAGGTCAAGAAAATAGAGAAGGGTTATTTGCAAAGGTTAGTGAACTTGTTACTCATTTAGTCAGAGAAGGAAAGAATTATACACACCATAATGTCCCAAATTGAGTTTTCTTCATGTATCAAAATTATAACGAGAATTACTTCATTGATAATTTTTGAATTTATTGTTTCAAGCCAGATATATATGGGAAATATTTTAAGAAAAACATAATTTCCCCCTAATTTTTATTACTAGAACATAGACTATATTAGGAGCATTGTCAGTTTCAAGATGGCTTGAGATATGAAGGCACAATGTGGAAGACGACTAGAAGCTATAGAACTAGGTCCTGATAAATGGTATAGTTCATAACAAGGAAGAAACAGAGCCCAGGGTCATCAAAGATCAGAAAACCTTGTGAAACTGTACACACAGGATGGTGGGCAGGTGTAGATAGACTGATCGAATTTCCTGTTTAGATTTCCAGAGGGGCAAAGAAAGAAAACAGGTATTTTTTGTTTTTTGTTTTTTTTTATTGCTTACCGGGGTGACATTGGTTAACAAAACCACACAGGTTTCAAGTGTACAACTCAACCAAACATCATCTGTACACTGTATTCCGCACCCATCACCCAAAGTAAAGCCTCTTTCTGTCCCCATTTATACCCCCTTTGCCCTCTTCCACTTCCCTCCACCCTCCTTCCTCTGGCTATCACCATACTATTGTCTGTGTCTATGTGGAAAATAGGTGGTTTATTTCAAGTCCTGGAGTTCCAAGTGAGAAGTAAAGGCTGTGGGACTTGCTGGGTTTGAAGCGGGTCCACTGCTTTGTGGATCTTTTGCATCACAAAAAAAAATGATGGTTGAAACTAGAGAGGAAGTGAAAATAATGGTCATAAGCCACTTGTGTAAGATTTTGGGAATTAATTTAGAGGTTTAGTTATGAGTGGATAATTCTGGAAGTGTAATAGGTCATCTTTCTCCCCACCCTCTGGTGCCCCTATGTGTATTCTAATCTTGCTGGTAAGTTATTTTGACTTTTCTCCTAAAATTTTTCCCTTAAAATTTTAGTTTGTATCTCTTTTTAAGACATATATGTACTTATCTGTTAAATCAGCTCAAGCTGTCTTCTAAGAATTAATCCATTTGCTATCTGTTCTTTCCCCTTTGAAGGATTTTCTTGCTGAGTTTTTAGGGGACTAGAGGCTATGATGGGAAAAATAAAAATGGACTAAGCTTTGATATGCTAATTTAGAAGATAAACTTTTAATATGAGTGGTTTTGTAATATGACATTATACTGTACTTCTAATGCCTCTTTTGTATTTATCATTAGAATTCATTGTTAAATATTTATATTTGAAATCATTAAATATTTTAAATGTGATATTTTAATAATTTTATGAATTTTCAATTATAAAATAATTCATGCACATTGCAGAAAAGTTTAAAAATTCAGGAATGAAGGTAAAGATTTTATTTAGAATAGTACTGCTGCTAGAGGTTGTTGCCAAGATTCAGGAAGATTTCCTTCTCAGATTTTGGTGTGACTGTATAATATATACAATCATTTATTTCCTTTATAAATATTTATACTTGATATATTTAGCATTATTTCAAGAGCATTTTTTCATATCATTAAATATTTTTAAACATTCTGCTAATGGCTATGAACTATGATTCACTGTGAATTAATTAATAATACAGTGTTATTTAACTTTTCCATCTTTGTTGATCTCTTAGGTTAATTCAATTTTCTCAGAATAAGAAAAATGACATGTCATACTTCCTGGTACATAAATCATTGGGTCTACCCTGGCGGAAGCTGCCTGGGGCCAAGTTTTGAGAAGAGGTTTAAAGACCCTTACAAACCCACTGGGAAGCTGGGTACTGCTTAATTACTGACGAGAGCCACCGGCAGGACTTACAAAGGAGCCACTGAGTAGAACAGTCAGTGCCCTGTATAGGGTTTGCATAGAGTAGAAATTTAACAAACAGAATATTCTAGAGGGAGTAAATGGGAAAACATGTTCAATATTCAGAGAAACTAAGCCAAATATGATAGGAATTATCATAGAATAAGAAACAATTTTAAATAGTATCTCAAAATAATAAAAAAATTTTTTAAAGGATGTTAAATTTCTTTACAATTTACATATTTTACAAAATAGATATTATGTATTCTATAAAATCTGTATGTAAAAAATTTCATCATATAATTAATTAATGACTTTTTACTACTTCAGGTAATATTTATGATTAAAGAAACTGATGATTTAGAAATATTCAGTTTACCTACCCAAAGTCATGTAGGAAATTGCTGTATATTGAAATAAAAAGTTAGATGATTTTACTCTGAATCCAGTGCGCCTTTCATTGTATTACATTGTCTCATAATTTAGGTCTAAAATGGGTTTTCTGATATATTTATTATATTATCCTTTTCTAAAGAGAAAAGTTTATGACCAAGGGTTTGCTGATTTCAAGTTAAATTGTGCCCCTACCTGTCTGGCTCTTATTAAACTAAGAAAAGGGGGCTGTGTAACTACATTAATTTGATCTACTCCAGTTTTGGGAGTCTGAAGGAATTGTTACTGAGAGCCCAAACAAAAAGAATCCAAAGAACTTATGTATCTCATTGTTAATGTTTCAGAGCAGATATGTTAGGAAGGGAATGCTATGGGGTAAATACTACATTGCTTGTGTCCAACATTCCTGTTTCTGAGCGTCAGTGGCCTGGATGGAAGTTATCTCTAGCCTGCATGGGGAACACAGGTACACATGCCCAAGGCAGCCCATCGATCATGTTCAAGTTGCTGTCACTCAGCTGCAGTCATTAAAGGAATGTGCAGATTCACGCTGTGGGCTCTAAAGGGGCCAGTTATGTGGCCTGCTTACACAGAAAAGTGAAGATTCGCACCCTCCTTTTTGACTAATGACAAGTTCTGACTTTCACATTCTACTCATGGCCTCCGGAAGCAGCTGGATCCCTTGCCAAATTACTAGGAGAACAGATTCAGTATGAATAAGTCCAAAAATAAACAGATATCACTTTTGACAGGTATCCTTCAGCATTTGAAGTAGCCAATACTAAATCGCTCCATTCACCGAGTTCATATATTTAGTTACCTGGAGATGTCTTTTATCAGCTTACACATCTGGAAGGCCTGCTGGATGAAGAAGTTATGTACACAGTTAAAACTTAGAATTGCATAAAAGTCCATCCACCAAGATGATTCCATAGTTGTTTTAGGCAAGTACAGGCACATTTTGAGGCTCACATTTCTTCTGCTCTGGGTAGTAGGACTCCGAGATGTCAGCCCAGGGTGTTTAAATCTGAGTCTCTTTGTAGTTTTTGAAGCTGTAGCCCTGTTGGTGTGTATCCACACCTACTGCCTGAACCAAGCAGAAGCCCCCCAAGCAAACAAAATATCAGCTTGTACCGAACCTACCTATTAGCTAACACAGACGCTTTTAGTAAATAATGCCACACACTCCACTACTTGGCAGAGACCTGAATTTGCCTGCTGTAGACCTCTTGTCAAAAGCCAGAGGCAACTTATTATTTAAATTAACAACCTAGAGTATAAATTCTCTCTGGTTTGGGAATTCTGTTTATATTAGGAACAGCATTTCAGTCCTCCACTGGAACACCTTCCAACAACTCAGCTCTGATAATGATGTAGCTTTATGATGACTCCACCTTTATGGGGACTTGAGATAAGGAAGACCATACTGGGAGCCTCTGTGGATTGTGTGGAAACCTTATACTGAAAATCTTTCCTAAACTGTTGTGACTTCATTTAATAGAAATGAGATCTTTTAGTCCTAGGTATATATTACTGCTGTTACTACTACTAATTATGAACAACTATAATATGCTTTTCTAAAAACACCTAACTTTACCGAACTATTTATGGGCTAGGGTTGTGACCATGTCTCCCCTCCTAACATTTGGTAGCCAGCCCCCAGAGCAGTGCCGGCACCAGGGACATGTTTGATGTGTTTGTGTTGAGGGAATGAGTTCAGGAATTAAGTTGTTGTGTTCTATTCTATTTTAGCTCAAAAGTAAATGCTTTGTGTAATTGTGATGAAAATCCTTAGTTTAGTTGTGTAAGAAGGGTCTCAACTCATCTCCATTCCTATATTGATCATATTCTTTTATCCTTAGTTTAGTGGTTATACTGGATCTCTGCCTAACCCTGTGAGCTACCTTTGCATGGTTTCAGAGTTAGCCTGTTTACATTGATAAATCCCAGGCCTCCGAAATGAAATTTCCTTTATAAACAATCTGAATCAAAACTCATTTAATTGGTTGCAGTGAGATAGTTTCAGCTTAAAGTGAGGTACATTAGCTTATTCCTGTCCTTCATTAATAAATGATTTGGGCAAGTGTATTTTTTTTCTCAAACTAGACTTGTGTACCTTATTTCAGCAAAAAGAAAAAAATAAACAGTGACCATGTTTGCACATGAATCATCAGCTTCACATAAAAACACACAAATACCAAATCCTTTTTGTTTATATGTGGTTATGCCAAATAATTGTTGAATATCTATTTCAATAATTTTAACTACCCTTTGAAAATATACTTTTCCCCAGAGTGTTGAGCAGTTCAACTATTTGCTTATTATTTGCTTATCTTGTATTTGCTTTGTAATTGGGAGGTTTTATACATATTTTTACTTTATATTTGCGAGTGCCTAGCACCATCTGAACTCCCAGCTGACGCCAGCACCAACTTGCCAGCATTTCCAATGAGCATCTTCAGTCGAGCCCCAGGTCAAGTGGCCCCAGCTGATGTCATATGGAGGAAAGACAATCTGTCTTCACTGTTATTGGTACATCGGTGGCCAAAATAAACAGTTATTGTAGATTTAAGCCAGTTAGTTTTGAGGTAATTTGCTGTATAGAAGTTGATAACTGACTTACTCATTTTCCCGTATTCATGTAAGTCAGTTGTATTAGCACATCCCTGTAGTTTTCTCTATCTCTAAGTCTTACAAGCCTGTACATCCTGAGGCAATTTTTTAAAAGCCAGCTTGTTGATGTATAACTCACACACCATACAGTTCACCCAATTCAATGGTTTCCAGTATATTCACAGGGTTGTGCAACCATCACCATGATCTAATTTTGAAAACGTTGCTGCCTCCAAGAGAAACTCTGTGCCCGTTTACAGTCACTCCCCAGACCCCCAAACCCCAGAGCCCAGGAAACAGTTTGTATGCTTTCTGTCTCTGTAGATTTTCCTAGGGTGGCCATTTCACAGAGGTGGAACTGTAAACACGCGGTCTTTTGTGAGTGGCTTGTTTCATGTATCCTAATGTTTCAGGGTTCATCCATGTGCTAGGATGCATCTTTAGTTCATTCCTTCGTATTTCCAAGTAACATCCCGTTGTATTGCTGTATATCTTTTCATTTATGTATTCATCTGTTGTTGGCCTTTTGGGTTGCTTCTACTTTTGGGCTATTGGGAATGTTATTACGAATAGTTGTGTACAAGTTTTTGTGTGGACATATGTTTTTATTTCCCTTGAGTAGATAACTAGGAAGAGAAATGCTGGGCCATGTGGTCATTCTGGGCTTCACATTTTGAGGAACTGCCAAACTGTTTTGTAAAGACGCTGCACCAATGAGGGTTCCAGTTTCTTCACGTCTTTGCCAATAATCGTTATTCTCTGCCTTTTTTATTGTAGCCATCACAGTGGGCTGAGGTAATTTTTTGAAATGGACTGCTAAACCAAAGCCAAAGGTGACATGCCAAAAACTTCTATGGTAAATTGATGACATTTAAAAAATATTAAACATTACATTTAAAAAATGTATCAGTATATTTATACTGTAGACAAAATAAGCCCCCTAATGTGAGTTATAAGCCCCAGAATTCCTGGTTCAGCCTACCCAGGCCTCTAAAGAGTTTGGAAGCCAAATTATACAGTGTGTCAGATGGAATAACCAATGATGTTTGGATTGCAGATTATGATGGTAAGGTGGGATGGGTGGGTAGGACGGGAAGGAGAGCTCTAGGAGCTGTCTTCAAATACTTTTTTATGGAAAAGAAGGAGTAAACTTTATTGACCAGTTGTTATACAACTAAGTAGGGAATTAGGATAAAGATCAAACTTTGAGGGAGGCAGTTTTCAGATTTGTGTTGCAAACTTAGGCAGTTTTAAGCAGAACTGGAGTAACTCTCCCTGGCCAGGTGGCACAGTTGGTTGGAGCATTGTCCCGTGCACCAAAAGATTGTGGGTTGAATCCCTGGTCAGAGGACATATAGAAGGCAACCAGTTAATCAGTGTTTCTCTCTCATATCTCTCTCTCTTCCTCTCTCTAAAAGTCAATAAACATATCCTCAGGAGAGAATTAAAAAAGAGAGGAAAAAGAAATGGAATAATTCAGACTCACTTGATGCACGAAAAAATGTTTGGAAGGTCCAAATAGGCTTGGGGTTCACATTGTTAAGGACACAGCCAGTTTTATTGGGAGCCCACTTTAGGGATGGTTTCAAAAAGTGGAAATATTTAAAAGTGGGAGAGATGTTCTCAAAGATTCTGGCAAATGACACATTTAGGAAAGTACCAAAAAATATAGCTAGTCACTGCTGTCTCTTTAAAAAAATGACTAACAAGCAATGATCAATGGCAGAACTTCGGGCCAGTGGGTGGTGGCACAAGAAATGCACAGTAGCCACCTATAGCTATTGATTTATGACACCTGCAGTCCAGGGTGGTGCTGGGTGGGGCCTTTGCTACAAGCTTCATTCACTGCCTAGGAGATGAAAAAAGTTAGGAAGGAGATGTGCTTGGTATTACCTAAGTTCTCTCCACTTCTGCCCCCAAGTCAGAGCTGCCCATAAATTTACAGAAAGAAATAGCAAATTTGTATTCATTAGAATTAAACAGGGAGAATCTGAATGAATACCTATAGGGACTCACATGGGATAGAAGGTTTAACTAGATCAACTCAGGTCTCTTCCAAATGTTGAATGTTTTTGAACCCTGGCATTCAACTTGTTAGTAAGTTAAATGTGCTTATTAATATTTCATAACTAAATATAAATATTACAAATTATTTTTAATGTTGACAAAGTTCAAATATATGCAGATTCAATTATACTTAATTGTCTCTCAGTGGTCTGAGATATTCATAATTTCTAAATGTTTGGTATTTGTTAACAGACCAGTATTATATTTTTTAATTTAATGAGGTATACTTGTTTAATAGTAAAGCTGATGTAGCAGGTGCTTTTTTACTTAATTTTTATTGTTATTCTTTACAGTTGTCCCAATTTTTATCCCTTTGCCCTCCAAACAGCATTAGAAACTATTGCCTCCATAATGAATCTAGTTAAAGACTAGAGTGAAGACATTTGGCAAACCTTTGATAATTAGGGGAGAAGTCAGTTGGCCTTACTGGACTGAAAAGATTTCTTCCAGTTTCAAGGACAAGTTAAATTTTCAGAGCTTCTTTCTTGATACAGAGTAAACCTGTAGTGGCTCTTGAAGGAAAAGTGTGTCATCATGTTTTAAGGATTTTTTCCTAAGTTGATATGGGGTTTGGGCCAATATTCAGCATAGTGGAATAAGTGATATATTTTGCATCAGTAGATTTTATTCACATTACTCCAGCATTTTCTTACTGAATAGCTTTGGTTAAGGTAACATCTCTCAGAAATTGCACTTGATTATCTAATAAAATAAAGGCAATCAAATCTCAGAGTTATGATGGAATGTGTGCAAATTAAAACACAGATTGTAAAAACACATTAGTTAATTATTTTATTACAACTCTACAGAAATTTATTCTCCTTAATTAGTTTAGAGCAGCTTGATGAATTGCTCTTTACCAGCCTTTCTTAGAAAATTAGACATATATGCAACCTTAAACTCAGGGTGAATTCATGAAACCCAAAAGTAAATCTAGGCCTTTTTAATTTAATTTAATTTAATTTAATTTAATTTTTCAGTTAATTAGGAAATTGGGAGAGAAGAAGAGGATATTTGGCTGAGATAAAACAATAAGAGGTGAACTTTTAGAATTTATTTTATTTATTGTGAGATTCTTACATGAGATGTTGAAGAGAAAGAGTGGGAGATGTTTTGAAGCTTCTTGATTACACTTAACTATATTAAATTTCAACTTTCCAGGTGAATATGTAGACCATTTTTTCTCATTTTTCTTAATTAAACTCTTCATAAATAAATAAAGAAACACGTGCCTCAAAAATCAGGGCATTTGTGTTGCTGTGATTTAAAATCCTCTGAATCATAAGTGTGTAGGCAAGTCCCAGAACATGCCAGTGTCTGACACCAGAAGTCTCGGGGAAACCAAAGAAAGCAAGTTGTGTTTTCGTCTTGGTCTGCACATGGGACTTTTGTTGTGTTTGAGAGAAAGGGGGAGATAGTTCCTACAGAAGAATGAGATCAGAGACAGAGCTCACTGGAAGAACATGGAGGCTTAGGGTCTGCAGAAATCGTAGGGTAATTGGGATCTCAAAAAATGTGAGCCAGGTGACTCAAGAAGTCCTAATTAAATTTTAAGGACATTGCCACCATTTAAATTATGTATGAAAATTGCTCCCTTGTCCCTCTGATATATCTTCCTTCTTTTTTATATTATAGGGAAGGCCTTTCATCGTGCCTAGAATATGAAAGCTGCTCTTTATAGTGGTTACATTAAGAAAAGACATTAGTTTGTTAATTAATAGTATGAGTGACAATAATATATTTCATTCTTTACCACCAAGGTTGGATTGTGCAAAATTCATTCCAGGAATTCTGATATATTACTGTATAATATAAGTGAAACAGAACCATCCATTTTATTCAAATTTTTGAAATTCTTAGAGTGTTAATAGTACATACAATAAAATACATTTTATTCCTTTTCCAAAAATCTGTGTTTGATAACCAAATTCCTAATATCAAGGCTTTAGTAGTTTTTGAAATCCTAACTGATGGTTATTCAATTTTAGGTTGAATGAATGAGTGAGTTATTAAATAAATAACTTAGGAATTATATATAGAAAAAATATAAGTAAATGAAATTTAATATATTTAGAGTCAAGAGTTATATGAGATAAGAATATTTCAATAGCAATAATGCCTTACATTTAATTTTAAAATAATTTAACCCATTAAATCATATCCCTATTTACAGTAATGCTACATCCCTGGGTATTTTCTTGAATTTTACCTTTTAGATACAATGTACATAAAAGAATGAGTGACAAATTGGGTAAGCTTCCCTCATTTACAATTTCATTATTTAAACTACTTAATTAGCTGTGTGCATAATTAAATTGCTTCTCTCTCCCTCTCTCTCTCTCTCTCTCTCTCTTTTTGGTTAGGATTCACTTTTTTTTTGTGCCTTATGACTTTATCATGATGTAGTGTCACTTCAGGCCTCGTATAAAGGAATCCAGCTGCATACACTAGAGACCAGGCCCCTTAGGGCTGGCTGCTGGGGTCACCCAAAGCCCCTGCACTGTGTACAGTCACAGATACCCAGTGTTTGTGCTGGTCACACAGGATTGATAGCCACGAGTGGTGGACACATCAGCACATTCCTCTGAGTCTTTTAGTTTCAGTGGTATTTACTGAGTGAAGCCGAGTAGTCTTACCTTATGAAGTTTGGATAATCGGAGGCCTCATTATTTGCATGGTGAATCATCTAGAGTGATTGGTTGTTCAGCTTTTTGAAAGATTCAGTAAGATACTCTAGTACCCTTCCAGTAATTTTTGTTGTTTGTTTTTTTGTCACTGTTGTTTTTTGCTAAACTAATTTAATTGGAATATCTGTTACAACCAAATGTGTCCTAGCTAAATCATGTATTTGGGATCTGATGGCTAAGCTCTTAAAAGTAGACCTATGAATTTTCCTTTTCCATCTTAAGGCACGTACAAGACGCTTTTAAAAAGCTATTAATGAGTTGAAGCATTCTCGGATATTGACCCCTGGGAAAACCAATGAGAACTGAATTTCTAAAGAGCAGATAGAGAAATCTGCTTTCCATGTGCTGTGGTTTGGACAATATTCTGTCCTTAGTTGCAGGATCTTTTCCTTAGGTGAAAAGACTTGATCGACTAACAAGGGAGTTCTTGAATTACCTATTAAGTCAAATATTTGTGAATACTTATTAAAAAGTCATCACAAGGAGTAGAGTTCACTAGGAGGGAGCTATTACAACTTACCCCACCCCACCCCTTTTTTTTAGCTTACCTCCAGATAAGAGCTGTGTGATTACAATGACATCTTTGGTGGTCTTGGTGATAATATTCTTGAGTAAAATGAATAAATACAGAGTTTATGCCTGACAGTATAGTTCACATCTATAGTAGCCATGGGAAAATAAACTCTTGCCCAGAGAATATTGAATATTAAATTGGGGCATGATTTTTTCTTTTTTTAATCAGCCTGCCTGGACATAGGCAGTAGATGGAAATTCAGTCAAGACAGAAATCCTGCCTCCCCAAAAGTTATTTTCTTTTTACATAACTACTACTTTTGCCCTTAATAATGATAATCCTAATAATAACAACTAAGAATTATATATCTCCATACAAATGAGCTTTCATTCTTTCTTCCTGAATTCTTGCAACTTACATATAAAGAAAATTGTATCATTATTGTTAAAATGAAGATGAGACCAAAAGAGATTTTACAAATTGCTTAGGGTCTATCAAGTTTCAGAGTGGGATACAAACCTAAATTTTCTTGCCTTTAAAATGAGTTTATTTCCAGACTACTCAATAAATATATATAAATGAAGTACGCAATCAAGGCAACAAATGTTATGCTCCGTAACTTGTTGAATAAGGTATCGTAGAGAAAAAAGAAGCATTCAGGTAATGATCTTTAGAAAAACAGAGTTTTTTTCTAGAAATAAGCCATAATTTCTAGGAAGATAAAAGCATCTGAAGATTTGTTGAGGCAGTTTCTTTCTTTCTCTGGAAGATCAACTCCAGTTAATTTTTTGCTGGGGCTTTCCTTTTTTATTTTCTACCAATTTTAGCCCCACAGGAGGACTCCGCCATCAAATTCATTCACTCTGTTTTTAGGTACAGTCACAGGAAAAAGCTTTCAAGTTCTCTTTAAAAATAAATTAAGCTGTTACAGTGAACACGCTCTCCTCATGCAACAAAATTAAGCATAGGGGGTAATTTACAGTTAATTTAATACCTAACTTGCTGTTAAAAGCTACAGTCTTGTTATAGACCTAACAGGAAAGGGTGTGACATGGAACCCTCAGGGTGTCCTGGCCTTAGCTCTGCCATACCTCTAGAACAGAAAGTCAAGATGTCAAGTTTGGGTTTTATGAAGTTTCTCAAATGACTCATTTCAGTATTCAAGTGCATCACAAATTTCCTTATATTTTGTACCCTAAGAAAGACTCAGACTTGTAACTCTATGTTAAATTTTATTTCTTCGTATGAAATGGAACTGACATTGAGGTTGTTGGTATAGAGTCTTATTTTCCTGATGAAAGTACTAGGAAAAGAGCTGTTCTGTGTGAATGTTTGCATTTCTTCTGGGGCTAGGTGCTAAATATCTCTACAGAGAATAAGTAAGTTTATAAACCTTTATAATAATAGTAACAATAACAATCCCAACAAATGATGCTGGTGAAATACTCTGTTTGTGTTTATTTTTCTCATCCTAAAATAAGAAAATGAAATGCTAACTATAACTACTGTTTCTGTCTGGTCATAGTCAATATTGCTTTTTTAGGAAAAATAAATATCTTAACACTCTTATTTTTTTCTTATTTTACTCAATTTGGAACACTGTGTTCATACCATTTTGCAGCAAATGTGATTATAACTTTTTAAAAAATGTATGCATGATACCTAGACTCATATAGAAGAATTTATCATCAAGAAATAACCCTTCTGTTATATGTTGATGTTCAGTACCATTTCTCCATTTTCAGTGTGGCATATAATTAATCGAAAAATTAGCATTATGCAAGCTTTCATTCTCAAACTAGTTTACTTTTTAAAACTATTTTAAGCCATCGTGCGCAGTTACTGTGGGATGTTTCTAAGCTTCAGCTTTAGGAATTCGTGACTGTTTAATGTGATTTTACCCTCTGTTTGCTGTATGGAAAAGAGTAAAATTATATCCCAAATTTATGTATTTAAATTAAACCCATTTACTCAGCCTCATTATCAAATGAGTTTTGATAGGACAATTTACATTTAATTAGAGTTTGACCTTTATTAGCATTATGATATTCTTATTTAAATTATCATCATAAAATTATTTTTATCTTAATATTGCTCTCTGTTCTTTAGTAAAATAAAAACAAACACTAAAAATGTTTCGATATTTTCTTGATGACTTTTTGTTGTTACTGGGAATATTAAATGTATTGAGTTTCATCCATAATTATGGAAGCAAGGCCTCTGAAACTTCAGATAGATGAGCTTATATCCCAGAAAATTTCTGAGCATCGCTTTATTTAATATATTCCCAAAAGTGTTTTTGTAAATCATCTACCACTGTATCATTAAAAAATGTAGTGAAAACATTTAACTGTGTGAGCTCAGGGACCCTGAAAATTTGTCTAGTGGTAATTATAGAAAAGAAGGTCAAACGCTTTTCTCCCAGTTGATTTTTAAAGTGTGATAGTTTGTATGCATTTAGTTCTTTACAGTTTACCAACTACTTCTGCAAACATTTTTTGATTTAATCTTGTACTACCTAATATGGCTGGCAGAGGACATTTTGTTAAGTTCACTCACAGATAAAGAAACGAGGGAAGTGTAGTGCTTAAGCGACTTCTCCAAAACTGTACAAATTATAAGCTCCAGATCCACGATTAGTAGTCATGTTTGAATTTCTAATAATAATAATAACAACTAAAAATCACTGAGCACTTACCCTGAGCCAGGCACCTGTACCACACACATTATCTTAGTGATCCTTCGTATACAGGAGCATATACAATTGCAGTGTTCATCTGATAGATGAGTAATGTGAGGTTTAATGAGATAAGTTGCCTGATGCAACTTAGGTATGTGGCAAAGAATGAATGCTTAAGATGTGAAGTTTATTCATAACTGAAAGTGTTATAAAATATATTTTTATTACATCATTTAACTTCTCTATGTTTCAGTTTCCTTATTTGTTAACATATAGTTAACAATATTATCCACCTCATAGGGCTGTGAGAATTTCAAAGTTAATATATGTAAAGAGCTTAAAACAGTGCATGATATGTAGTAAGCACGTAAGAAATATTAGCCTAAGAAATATATGTAGTACACACCTAAGAAATATTAACCTGCTTAATTTTTTTTATTTAAAAGACAATAACGAAACCTGAACATTTACATAAAATAGCTTGGTATTAAGCCAACTGAAACTGACAAATACATTTCCACATATAAGTGGCAAGTAACAAGAGTATCTTACAAATTAAAAATAGGACTATGCCAATTAAATTAAAAACAATGTCATCAAATAGGATGAGTCATTGGTGAGAAGGATATGAATCTCAGCCATACCCCTCGAGAATCAAGTCAGTAGAAAGACATTTGAAGGTATAGAGCAATATCTGTATGGGTAATGTGGAGTAACAGGTGCTCAAAACTTGTTTTCCTTCATCCGGTTGTTTACAGTCAATCGTCAGGGAATGAGATTGCATTGTATTCTGTTTGGGTACAATGGAGAATGAGAGAGTAATTTAACCAAGACTTTAATGGTGATGCCAGCTCAGCCCTAGTCTTCTCCTAGGCACTGACAGTGTTGCTGTGGTGGTCTGCCCCTGAACTTCAGCTGTGGCTGCGGGACCAGGGAGCAGGTGAAGGTAGTTAGTGAGACTAGATATACAGAGTTGAAGTTTATGACTGATCATCATCAATTCCTTCTTCCTAGATCTACCCTGGAGGACTTGTATTAATGAACCGATGAAGGAGAAAGCTTAGACATCCTTCATATCCTTCATGTTGTTTTTGCTGTATCTGAGATCAGCCTGCAGGAAAACTATTTTAGGCTTCTTTCACAACTGTTTAACCACAAACTACTTTTTTTTTTTAACTTCCAAGAAGCATTTAGTTTATTGAATATACACAGCTTTAGATTTATGTCTCAAGGCTGGAGAATAAATTCCTTAGGACTATTGAAGACTTCACCCAGCTAAAATTAGACACAACCCCTATACCTCTTCAGAGTTATTGGGCTGGAATTTTGTGAGCATCTATTGTGAAGCATTGCAAGAGACATTGCTAAATGAGATTCTTTACATCATTTGGGAAAAGGGTGAGCAAACTAGGTATACAACGTGGTCTTGAGAACATTTATTTGTTCATTCAACTATATATGGGTTTAGCCAATCCACAAATAGTTCATTAGCTATTGTATACCATAAATGGAAAGATTTTTGAAAAAAATGTGCTCTTTCAAGAACTTTAAATAGTAGCACAGGAAAGTATGTAATGATGGACAAATCATAGGATAAAAATCATAGCAAGTGTGCTGTACGACAGCCTAGAAAGGGAAATGGCTAACCCTAGCCAGACAGGAGGAGAGGAGAGCGCCGCCATGGAGTCTGGGTCTTGATGACTAGCAGCACTAAGTAAGGGAGGACCCGGGACTGAGTAGCCCAGGTGCCTTCCCAGTTTGTTTCCTCTGTAGCCACCATTCAGACCACATGGACCGAGCTCTCTTCTCTATGGGTTTGCTGAAATCAAAGAAATAAACCTAGCAATACTATCAGAGAGAGGGTTTATTACTTTTACATATGAGTGGACCTGTTACAATAATAAATCCGTCTGTGTCACTGATGGATAATGTCCCCCTTGTTTTCTGAAATAACCCTCTCACTTTGTCACTCTTGAGTCATTAAGGCTGCAGTGTTTAACCTCCAGAACAGAACCGCTGGGGTAAGCTCACCGACTGCTGATCAAAGGATGAAGTCTCTAGCCCCCAGACAGCAAGCAATTCCTGTGAAGTTGCTAGCAGACATGGGGGAAGGAGAGGTTGCTGCCTGCATCAGGGGAACTCTGGGACCAGGTGATGCCGCTAGTGTTGCATGGTGTCACAGCATGCGTGGGGACCAGAGATGAGATTGCCCAGGAATAGTGGACTCAGGACCACCATTGTGTATCTTAATTTTCTGGGTCATCTTCTATCACTTCAGATTGAAAACTGAACCATTTCCCTAGTGATTTAAAAAAAATATATTCAAACAAAAGGAGTTTTGATTTGGCTGTAGAGAGTGGGAGAACATATTAGGAGGTGGTGGTAGTTGTGTTTCGAGCAGGGAGAGGCAATAATCAGATATGCTTCAGGGAAAAATGACCCCAGCAGTCTTGTTGAGAAACAAGTAGAGGTTAGGAGCTTTTGCAAAGCTCCAAGAGAGAGAAAATAGTAGTCCAACCTAAGGACGGAGCCTGGGGAATGGACAGGGATACAAGAGAGCTGGGGTGACAGGATTTGGTTACTGGTTGGATACTGAGTCACAGGCTGAGGAGTTAGGGCATCGGCTAGACTGAACCTTCATGTTGTTTAGGAAATGGAGGCAAAGTGAAGCAGATCAAGATTCAAATTAATTGTTCTTGGCTACACCCAACCCGAAGCCTCCCTAGGGAATAGCCACCTCTCCTTTGCCTGTACCTCTCCTGGGACCCTTAGCACTTACTCTCTAACTTCTGTTAGAGTTATCTGTGTATGTCTTTTCTCCCTAACTTAATTGAAAGGTCCCTATGGGTTTAGGTCAATCTCTAAAATAAAAATGTGCTTATATCTCGTGTATCACAGAATATGTCGCATTCACGGATTTGAAGTGAAGCACTGCAGACATCTGCCTAATAAGTGCCTCTTGGTAATTACCTACCAATATTGTTTTTATAGCATCTCTATTTAATTTTCTTTACACGGGCATATTTTCTGTTTTAAAATATCCTTAGATTACAGTTTCACCATAGTATGTTTTAGCTAACAAAGCATGAGTTTAATTTTAAAATATAGTTCTTTACAAAGTATCTCTGTGTGAAAAAGAGCCCGATTTTACACTTAGTGACATCATTTGCATTCTTTTTTTTGTAATCTGAATACTTTGACTACCGTTTCAAAAACGATGGAAGCTGTTTTCTTTGTGCTGTGTTTTTTGCTTTCTGCAGAACTTTGAACTTTGTATACTGTTTCTACAGTTCACTGTATGGTCGTAGTAAGCGGGAAAAAATAAGGTAACATGGAAGGTGCTTGGCATTATTGAGTACCAATTTAGAATACAGTATTAGTTCATCAACTTATTTTATCTGACATTTGGACAAGTATCTTAATAGATAAGAGAAAAGAGAAGCTTTTATGTGATTCAATTATGCCAAGAAACACACACGCACATCATGTCACAGTATAGTCGAAATTTTCCCTGAGTGAGTAATCACTGAAGAAGTGTTAATTTACACCTCTATATAACCAGGCCTGGGAGTTAACTCTCGCTGCTAAATGTCCTTAAAGAATAATGGCTACAGAAGCACTTTGAACTTCTAAGTTTCTGCCAGACATTACAGATTGGCCAAGTTCAAACAGCTTTTCCCTTTACAATTTCTGCTCTAAAAATGTAAGAGATTTTATCTTTCAGCATCTTCTGTAACCAGGTGTGCCCCAAGTAACAGATCTGACAAATAAAAGCAGAAACCAACTGAGCGTTTTGCTTTCCTGAAAATGGTCAACATACTGTCCTTCCCCATGGTCCCTGCCTCGAAAGTGGACCAGTGCCTGGCAGTACAATAGCAGCCCATGGCCGCGAGCTAGCCAGAAACATGCCCAGGGGCGGGAGGCTTCCAGAAAGATGGAACCTGGGTCTTAGCATCCTTGAATCACACCTCAGAAGCTGTGGACTAGAAAACTCCAGACTCATCATGCAAGAAAAATAAACCTCTAGTTTTTAGATGTTCTCATTCAGATTATGCAGATACAATAGCATGTAAATAGTTATTGTTAGTATTATCATAATTATTAGAAGTACTCAAATCTCTGTAATGCCTAGAGAGAACCCCAGTTAAACCCTTTGCAGAAGGATGTAATCTTTTCTTAAAGCTTTTCACTATCGGAGTATTTTTCAGCCTCCTTAGCAGTGTTTAATGGCTCTGTTTTGTAAGCTGAGGCACATTTTATATTATTCCAGAAATGAAATACAGCTGATTACTTGCTACTGGATATTTTCATATTTTACCACTGATAAATCTACTCGGATATTTGTTGAGTTAAAGAAAATCACTTTTTAAAACATTTTAATCATGTTAGTATATTTCTTCTGAATATCTATGAGCTACCATTTAAAGAAAACAGATACCTCTGAAGATTTCTATGAGGATGAACCAGTAATTCTAGAAATGCAGTGAAAACTTCCTTGAAAATATTGGGAAGAAATAAATCACCAAAGGTAGATGGGAGGCCAGTAGAATTACTTTAAGCCATAGAGACTGGCATCTGTCAAAATCCTGACAAGAATATGTTAATGAATGTGGGGGCAAAAAACAAAAACAAACAATGGCCTACAGACTGGAAATGTTTCACATACTTCCCAGTCCTCAAGAATGGAGTGCAGTAACTACAGGACCATTGCTCTAGTTTCCCGCCCAAGCAAAGTGAGGCTCAAAGTGGTACTGCAAAGGTGCCGACCTGATATGGAGCAAGAAATGCCGCATATTCAAGCTGGATTCAGAGAACAGTCACTGAGGATCTAATTGTGAGAATGCGCCGGACTCGGGAGTGCTCCAAAGAATTTCAGGAGGTTACTCTGTTTCATAGACTACAGTAAAGCCTCCGATGGCGTCAATCACGAAAAGCTATGGGTTGCTCGGAAACAGGCATCCCTCACTCAGCACTACACTGTTCTGACACATAACCTGTATTGTGAGCAAGAGCTGCGGTCTGGACCGTATATGGAGTCAGAATGGTTTCCTACCAGCAAAGGTGTCAGACAAGGGTGCATTTCATCTCCCTGTTTAATCTGTATGCAGAACATATCATGAGAAAAACTGGGCTAGACTCAGAGAGGAAGTAGGAGTGAAAATTGGTAGAAGAAATATTAATAACTTAAGATAGGCAGATGACACCACCTTACTGGCAGAAAGTAGCAATGATCTGAAATGACTTCCGAAGAAAGTGAAAGAGGAAAGTGCCAAAGCTGGGCTGTCTTGGAACATCAAGAAGACAAAAATCATGACCACAGAAGAAACACACTAACTTTAGTGTAGATAACAAAGACATTGAGATTGTTAAAGATTTTACCTGCTTTGGTTCCACTATCAGTACAAATGTCGACTCAGCCAAGAAATCAAGTGAGTGAAGTCTGAGACTCAGAAGGGCAGCAATGCAAGACTTGGGAAAGATCGAGAGCACCGGTGTGTCATTAGGGGTCAAGTCTATGATCACCCACAGCCTCATGTTCCCAGTTACTGTAGTGTACAGATGGGAAAGCTGGGCAGTGAAGAAGGCAGATAGGGAAAAAATGATTTGAAATGTGGTGTTGGAGGAGAGCTCTGTGAATACCCTAGACCGCCCGAAAGGCGAACAAGTGGGTCCTTGAGCAAAGTAAGCCTGAAACATCACTCCAGGCCAGAATGGCAAAGCGGCAGCTGTCCAGCGTCACGCACGCCATGAGAAGGTGGGGGCCTTTGGAAAAGACGTACTGGTGGGGAAAATAGGAAGCAACAGGGAAAGAGGGGCACTGAATATGAGATGGACTGAAGATGTAAAAGAAACCATAAATATGAGTCTTCAGGGGCTGGGCAGGGCTGGTGAGGACAGGACACAGTGGACGTCACTCCCACACAGGGACACCAGGTGCAGGAGATGATTCGGTGTCACGTAACACACAGGTTAAAAATCCCACCTTTCAAAACGTATTTTAAAGCATGATAATATGTTTTCTCTGAAAATATTTGAGTTACAATTTAGTGTCATAACTAATGTCCTAGAATTAGCAAAATACAAAATTTAGAGTTGAAAATGTCTTAGAAACGTTTAACTCTCTTTTAAGATACAGAAATGCAGCCACCCATAAGGTTAATGAAAGTCAGACAGTGAGAGTTATCTACAGTGCACAGTGATGACATTTGAAGACCTTCAAGGCTTTTTAGAAGCTTTTCCTCTTTGGGGGGAGCAGGGGAAATTTTAATTTATGGATTTTGTAATCATAAGTTGTTGCTATTCTAAAATGTTGCTTACAAACACAGAGAGCAGAAAGAAAATATTAAAAATTTCTATTTATGTTTAGGTTTTATCTAAAAAACGATTGAACTTTTAACATTTACTATATACTGTGGCAGTCACATGCCCTTTGTTCCTGGTTTAGGGCATGGTGGCTTGTCACTCATCATCTGCCGTAGCCTTTTTTTGAAATATCTTTCTTAACTACAAAGCCTGGAAAAGGGGGGAAAAAAAAAACCACTTCCCAGGCTCCTTTTCTTTTTGACTTTTGGATCTGTTTGAGGTTTTTACTGGTTGGGTCGCTTGCATGAGATTAAGAAGGCAGAATGAGACAGAGTCATCCTTCTACCTCGGAATGGAGGTTAGGGGATTTTCTGCAGGAACGTCATTAGGTTTATGCTTATCAAGAGGAGGATGGTTCTAGTAGGCCTGCTGTGTTTCCGAAGCCACAGACTGTCAAAATTCACAGTGATGGAACACTTTGTTTTCACCTTTTTACTGTCATAGCTACCCTGGTGAGCAAGTTCACAAATAAAAAGGAACTAGTTAGTAATCCGTGCAATGCCTGGATGAATCTCAAAAGCATGATGTTACGTGAAAGAAGACAGACATAAGAGGAAACATAGCATATGACTCCGTTTAAAAGGCATTCACAGAAAGACCGAGCTTTAGACAGAACCTGTCAGCGGATGCCTGGGGGTCAGAGGCTGGGCCTGGTGACAGCGGGGCAGGACGCTCTTTGAGGTGATAAAACTATATATATATAGATATATATAAACTATATAGCCTAGATATATATTTTAATCATGGTGCTTACACACTTATAGACATTTGTAAAAATGTGTTAAACTTTATACCTAAGAAGGTAAGTCTTACTGAATGTAAATTTTACCTCTATAACCTTGACTTTAAAAAAAAATGTTTGGAGAACACTGGCCTTGATAAGTCCTCGTCTCAGCTGCCCATATTTTACCACCATGGTTCAGATCATACCAAGGGAAATGGTTTGTTTTTGGCCTAAAACAACACACATTTATAGTTTTACAGTTGCTGTGGGTCTGAGGTCCAGGACTGTGTGCCTGTGTTCTTTGCTCAGGACCCACGTGGCTGCAGTCCAGACATGGGCTGGGCCGAGATTTCGTCTGAGAGGGACCTGAGGAGGAATCTGCTTCCATGCGCACTCTGGTTATTGGTAGAATTTATTTCCCTGAACTTTTAGGTCTGAGGGCCCAGGCTACATGTTGGTTAGAAGCTGGGGGCTACCCTCAGCTCTTAGAGGCAGCCTTGGTCCCAAGATGTAGCCCCCAGGTCCTGGCCGTGGGGGCTTCCCCAGTGCGGCTGCTAACCTGCTCAAGCCAGCCAGGAGAGCCTCTCCCGTGAGTCTGTTAGCAGGACAGAGCCTTATACGATAGATGCAGTGTAATCACAGGTATGACATCCCTTCACTTTGTCATATTCTGTTTGTTAGAAGCAAGTCACAGCTCCTGCCCACGCTTAAGAGGGGAGGATTATACAAAGTGGTGAAAGCTGGGCAACAGACATGTGTGTGTTGGGCAGGGGGAAGGCAACCTAAAGCCTGTCCGCGAGAGTCAGGAGGAAGGTAAAGGGGAGGGAGCAGTTCAGGACATGGTGGAAGCAGGTGGGAAAATGGGGGAAGGTGGGAGGAGTGGAAGCTGGGTCAGAAGCAGGGAATTGCTGAACATGTAAGGATGAGGGTTCGGCAGGGGTGGATAGAATGAAGGTTCAGATTTGACACGGCGTTGCATTAACACTTTCCTGGAGAAGTGTTCATTCTCTGCAGAAACCAGCGCAACTCAGATTTTTAAAAAATGATATTTGAACAGAATCAAAATGTATCAATGCGAATAAAGAGTAGAAGTTTCACATTTCTTCCTCTCCCTCACACCCCAGGTATATACTGGTTATGTTTTCGGATGGCTCATCCCAAATATCTGTTTATATGCCTTTATATACATATGTCTTTGCATAAATGGGATCTGGCTTTATATATGGCTTTTGCAGCTTATTGAGTTGTTTTCCTCATCTGTCTTTTGCCTTTTCCATTTTACATTACTTTTTCATTTCTTTTTCTACTAATTATCCTTGTTATTCTTGTTTGAAGTGAGGACTGGCTCAGGATGGGCTCAAGCATGGAACTGGGTGGAGAGGTTGTTTTGGCTGGAGTGTGGCTCCCTCGTGGCCCGTTCCCAGGTGTAGCATCTGAAGCACCCTTGGACTGCAGGCAAAGGAGCTGGTCATCCTGGCAGAGGGCCAGGGTGCCGTATGCCCCTCATAGGTGTTTGACTGAGTATTTGGGGATTATTTATTCCTGTACTATTGACAAACGTCAGTTCTTCAAATGCTCGTAGCTATTTCCTTTCTTTACACTCTGGCTTCATCTTCAGTTTCTCTAGTTTAATTGTCAGAAAATGGATCATTGGTTGAGACACTGAGGATTCTCTCACTTAATTCCAGAGAAATCTGCCTTTTGCTCGAGCTCTGGAAACACATTGGCTTTGTTTATCCTCAGAGGAATTTCAGTGGTTTTGCATTTGAGTTTTAGATACTCCGTTTTTCTTACTGTGATTATATAAATTATTTTCTTTAATTCCAGCAAATTTCAGTGAAGGGGGGCAAGTAAATATACTTTTCTTCAGCAGCTTTTTTCTTTTAACTATGAGCCACAACTTAACTGCAACAGCTATATCATAATTAGGCCTGGCAGAGAGTCTCCAAAGAACAAGCTGAGTGTATATTCATTTACATTGTGTACTTAGGTGTATTTGTCTTATTACAGGTTAAAGGTTGGAATACACCTGTTAGAGCTGATATAAATGGACTCCTTAGCACCAGCACTTTCAGTTTTAAACCTAAGTGACCTCCGCTAATGTTTGCTGTCATCTGGGAACCAGAACTTGAGCTGCATCCCCGATGCTCGGGGCATGGGTCCAGGATCCCTCCATGTGACAAAGTGCCATCAACGCTTGATCACGTGAGAACTGAGAGGCACTCACTCATATTTTTATCAGGCTCATGTTAAGGTTAACCATCTGCTACTCTCTGTCATCTATTTCTTGACCTAAGTAACAAATGGTATCTGTCACTTCAGTTCTCATTAAGTTGGCATCTGTATTCTGAGAAGTCTCCTTAATTAATCTTCATGTAGTGAATGTCGGCCAAGGCCATGTGTGGGATTGCTCTATAGTGTGAACTGTCTTCACACCTTTGTAGGTGGTCCTTTGAGGTCAAGCCTGAACAAGATTGATAGGATGAGCACTGAGGATTCATAGATAATTAATTTCAAAGGAGTTTGACTATATCTAGGCTTCTATTCATTGTGACTGAAACAGCATACTCAAATATTTGGTTCAAGTCATGTTTTTCTTATTTTATATCCTCCTCATGAAAGATGCAAAAATTGTAGGATTGTGGATTAAGGTACTTTGAGGTAAAGATTCTAGTACACAAACTAAGATGCTTTATAAAGATTCTGCAAGAACCTCTCAGACAAGAGGTGATTCTTTTAATTTCTCTCTCCAGGATAATATTTCCTTGTTCCTTCTTCACATTTCAGTTACTAATTGATGGTGATCAAAGGCATTTGGTTCTTACCAAGATATATTTTCTATCTCTATTCCAAATGATAATTATTTGGCAAATATACAAGATACCTATGTAAATAATTTCAACCCAGTCTTTTAAGAAACTATCTTTTTCAGACACAAGAGACTAAAACTCATATGTTTATTTATATATTAAATACTCTTGTGCAGTTATCTTTCTGCTCCCTGAGGGTAAAGATAATTTTTTTCCCATTCTAAACCCTTGAGACAACTAAAGCAGTACTTTGAACGTAGCATTTGCTGAATAAACATTAGAATAAGAGCTAAGATGTCATTTCAGGGTAAAATGAATGTTGGCAGGGCACGTAGCTCTATAGTGACAACACTGGTTGGCCTGTGTAACCTGTGAGTGCTTCCGTGTTACACCATGACTCTACAGAACCCAGTTAAAAGCAAGATGGGAGCATGAAGCTTTCAATACATAGCATGGTTCAGGCGCCAGTCAGGTTTTCAGAGCATAAGATCACTGTTTTCCTGCTGGGAAAATCCAATAAATAAACCAAACCCTTATGGTTAATTGCCATCTCCTGAGTCAAAGGTGGCAAAACTGTAGCCTAGATGTACATCTTGTTTGAACCATGTTAAGACTTTTTTTTAATTAGTTGCTAACTATATATTTTTTTTATTTCTGTTGAAAATTTGGTAGATTAAACTAAATTCTTCTTGAACAGGATTGACTAGGGCAGAGTGGCTCTTACCCTGTTGAATGGAGCTTGCAGATTGTAACTCTAGCCCTAGCCAGCCCTTGGCACGCACCTTTGCCACCTGCCCGATTCTGCGGGAATTTGCTCTTACGGTCCCTTAATGCTTCCTCCTAGAAATTCCCTGGGCCAGGTTTCCTCTGATGCCATGTTTTGGTGTAACATCAAAGCATTTGGCTTTCAGGAAAGTTGGTTACTAAGTTGCCATGATCAGACACCCAGCCTCTCCTCTAGTGTCAGTAGGGAGCATGGTTTTCTGGCACAGGGTGGGGTCCAGAAGTCGGGACTGGTTTGCATCTGCAGATATTAGAGCAGGGGAAATTGGAAGAAAGCATCCCAGCAAAAGAGAACTCAGTACTTCCAATTAGAGAGAGAGAAATTGAGTTAATGGCCTCCATGTTTTTGAAGAGAGGTCAGGGAAGCCCTCCCTATAGGAAGGGGTTGCATTCACATCTAGGCAGAAAAGGCAGACAAAATCTTGTCCTCAGAGTTCTACCCCCAGGATCCTTGTGCTTGCAAGCCTGTGACTGGTAGTTGTCTTAGTGACTCTGTGTGGAAGGAGGAAGAAAAACGGATGATATTAGTAGGTGGACAGAAGAATTAAATGATATGGACAAAGACCATAACTGGGTCAGGAACAATGACTGGTCTGAACATGAGGTTTCTTGTTGTTAGGAAATACAGTAAAACAAGTACTCTCCGGGTACGTCCTTCATGTATTCTGTGTAAGTCTTGGGCTGTGGATTGGGGAAACTGACATGTAGATGTGAGTCTGAAATGGATTTTAAACAGTGTCCACCAAAAAAAGAGAAATAAACTGGGAACTATCATCAGATACTGAGGGATCGATAGCTGTAGTAGTTATCCCTTACTGCAATAATGCCGTATAACAAACAACTGCACACCTCAGTGATGTAGAACGGGAAGCATTTATCACTCACAGCTCAGATCTGCTGATTCGGACTATATTCCCTCCTGTGTCTGGGGTCGGAGGGATATCAGCTGGGACAAAAGGATACTCAGGTGCTGCTCACCAGGTTTCATCCTCCCCTAGGCCTGTCCTTGCATATTCTCACAGCAATGGTCGAGGCATGAGAGAGAGGACACATCCGACTGTACAAGTGCTTTATACGCCTTCCCTTGTGTTGTTTTTTTGCCATTACCAGTTACATGGCCAAACCCAGAGACAGAGTGTGAGAGCACACTGCAAAATTAATTCATAGTAAACCACTTAGTGAAGCCACTAAGATTTTTAAGGTGTTTTCATTGCAGCATAACCAAGCCTACCTTGACTGATAAAAACATGGAATATTTTTTCAGCATTATTTTTGTGTCACAGATGACAAATTATACAGATGACACATAATTATGGCTGTATGCTTTTCCCAGGGTTTATAATGGAAATTCTATGCTTATACTTTAGGGGGTTTATATACTATATAAAGGGGTCATAATGCTTCTTTTTTCATCATACATTTTTATAGTTTTATTCTTATATGCATGTATAGGAATATATATTGTGAATTTTGATATACAGGTTGTTACAGTAAATGAAGTAGATAAAATTGCATCCTCATTGTCATTTCATATACAATCACATATGAAACTCATCAATAATAATTCTGTATCATAATATAATTTCAGCAGGTGAACTTACAGTAAAATAAATATAAGTATTAAATGTATAAAAATTCTTTGAGGTATGTATAATCATTTTGTTGAAGATAGCTATTGACTGAATTTGACATTATCATTAGGCTGCCAATTAAGGTCCATTAGAAATAACTTATACTTCACACACTTTTATCTTGGGCTCTCAGCTACCAGTTCCCCATATCTGTCCAAAGGACCGGTTGAAATACAGCCATTGTCTCTGATATCCAGTGATCGAATTCTCTACGTGGGAGGTTTCTAGCTGATGGTATAGTGCTGGGGGCTCCTCTTAGAAAATTTCCTCATGGGGATATAGGTCTTACTAAAGCAGGAATGGACACTTAGAAAACCTCTTGTACCTTCAAATAAAGAGGAGAAATCTTTACCTGTGGCCCATGCTTATCTTAAAAGCCCCCTTTCAGAATTTTGCTAATTGAGCTATATGCCACAGAAGATTACTTTATGTAGAATGGTCTTAAGTAATCATAGAATATTTAACCAAAATGAACATCCTTTTAATAAAGCAACTGCCATTTGATTACATATGATATCAATGAAACAAAGATAATCTTTCTAAAGAAATCCTGAATTCACACAGATTCTATCTTCACTAACTTCTTAAGTATTTTCTCAGTAAAATATATTTACATTTTAGTCCCAAACCTTTAATTTCAAGTAGATCAATTGTTTTAAAATAGCCTTTTTCTCTCTTTAGCTCAGTTTTCAATAGGACTCTCATTTCAGGATCTCTTTTTTCAGCAATGTTGTATATTTTAGAAATTCTTGAGAACTGAGAATGATTTTCTAAACTGGTATTTCTGTTGACCCCAGTGAGTAGACAGGTAACAGAAAACGGATGCCTTTCCAAGAGGATGACACAAAATACAACTTTACAGTGCAGACTAAAAGCTTACAAATGCGCATCACTGGTGAATTTTCACTGTGGGCTATCTGCCAATCACTCTTAATAAAACCAAATAGCAGTTTGATGGTTAAGTATTTCATCCCATAGTAAACTTTAAGTTCCTTGAGGTCAGGGGACATAACCTTCAGTAATTAAGTCTTTGAATTAAAAAATTAATTTTAGGTAGATATTAATATGATATTATACACAGAAACATTTTAAAATCCAGCATACGAGGGGGGCCCCCCAAAACTGGAATTTATAAAAAATTGTGTATTCTTACATGTTGATGCAATGCACCTATTGAGACTTTTTTCCTACTGCTCAAAACAGTTTTGAATTCGTCAGTTTTGATGCCTTTTAGTGCTTCTGCTATTTTTTGTTTCACTTCTTCCACATCAGCAAAACATTTCCCTTTGAGGACGTTTTTCATCTGGGGAAACAAAAAAGAAGTTGCCCAGTGTGAGATCAGGTGAATAAGAAGGGCACAGGGATCATGCTGTTTTTGGCCAAAAACTGCTGAATACTCAGCGTGGTGTGGGCAAGTGTGCTTGTAAATCACCCATCATGAAATGGGCAAACACACTGAGTCTTTAAAAAAATTTTACTAAAGCCAAATGCAGCCTCTCACAAGAACACCAGCTGGTGCACTGAAACAAATGGGTTCCTAGAACACTCACTCTAGGGGGGAAGCCTGTACTACGAGGGTCCTGCCCTCAGAAGATAATTCCATTTTGGGGGGATCCCCACTCATATAGGTGATCTGGACAAAGTCTTTAAGATCAGTGAAATGGAGTTTTTATGAAGCACCCAGTTTCCTGTGCTTTAAAAGGATGAGGCTGGACCAAAGAGGGAAACTACTCTTTAGGAATTAGATTAAATTTATAGTCTGGTCCATTGTATTCATTTCATGCTCATCCTTAAAATTTTTAACTTCACAAGAAATAATTACGGTTTCGCTAAAGCAAATATTTTTGTTTTGGAAAGAAGCTCATGAACTATGCATAGGTTCTTGTGGCAAGAATTTAAGAAATAACAATAAAAGGAAGGAGAAATGATCCAAAGTATTTTTTTGGAGATTCCTCTTTCTCTTTTTGTTTTTTAAATACTCTTTACATCTTGGCCCTTTTCTGCCCCTCTCACTGGATGGAGTACTATCCTTCCCCTCATTTTCACTTGCATTGCTGAAAACTTGTAACAGTTCTACCCGGTACTCTCTTCATCGGCGTAGACGTTTTCATTCAGCTGCTGGTGCCCCTATGATAATTTAAACTTAAAATAACATAACCATAATCAATCTCATTTTTTTGGTCTCCAACCTTCTCATCTTGTCATTCTTACTCTGAGTTCTCAGATGACTCAGTCATCCCACCACTTCCCAAAGAAAAGCCCTAGGGACGTGCCACGCTCCCTCCTTCATTGCACACGGTCGATTAATGACCAAGCCCTAATTCTCCTCTTTCCTCTTTAACATCTGCTCCCCTCCATTTCTACTGCCACTCAGTTTATGCTTTTATGACTCCCTGCTCTCCACTTTGTCTCCCAGTGGGCTCTTGGTCTTGACTCAGACTTGTTCCAGCCTATGCACACAATGACAGACCAATGTTTCTGAAATGTAAACCTGACCACATTGTCCCAGTGCTTAATATTAAAATTGAGTGTAACAAACCTATTCCACCTATATTCACTTGATAAATGTTGACGTAATTTGTGGCAATTTTAAAAGGGTTGCTCTTTTTAAAAGAATAATTACATACTTCTAAATAATGTATAAGTCAAGAAGAAATCTCAAGAGAAATTTAAAAATATTTGTAACTAAATGAAAATGAAAACAGTGTATCAAAATTTGTGGAATATAGCAAAAGCAGCGACTGGAGGAAAATTTATGGCATTGAATGCATATATTAAAAAAGAATTATTCAAAATCAGTAATCTAAGCTTCCATCTCAGGAATCTATAAAAAGAGAGGAAATTAGTTCAAAGACAGCAGAGGAAAATAATAAGAATTAGAGCAACAATCAATGAAATTAAAAACAGAAAATCAGTGCAATCAAAACCTATCTTTTTGAAATGATCAATAAAATTAATAAACTTTAACCAGGATAACTAAGAAAATAAGTGATAGGGAACAAATTACTAATTTCAGAAATGAAAGAGGGTGCATCACTATAAATCCCATGGAAATTAAAAAAAAAAAAAAAAGGAATACTATAAACAACTCCGTGCCTGCAAAGTTGACAACCTAGATTAAATGGACCAATTTCTTGAAAGACACACTCTGCCAAAACTCAATCAAGAAGAAAAGATGATCTGAGTAGGTATATATCTATAAAAGAATGGAATCAATAATTAATAACATTCAAAACAGAAAGCCCCTGGCCCATGTAGGTTCACTGCTCATTTCTATCAGACATTTAAGGGAGAAATTTCACCAGTCTCTTCCAGAGGATAGACACAAGGGGGAGCACCTCCTCACTCGTTCAGTGAGGCCAGCATTACTCAGACCCCATCACCAGATAAAGACATTGCAAGGAAAGAAAAACTACAGACCAATGTCTCTCATAAACATAGACACAAAAATTCTCCAAAAAAATTACCAAATTGAATTTTAAAAAATATATAATGAGTTAAACACTGTGACCCAGTGTGATTCATCTCAGGCATGCAAGGCTAGTTCGACATTCAGTAATCAATTAATGTAATTCCTCACATCAACAGACTACAAAAGAAAAAATCACGTGATCATATCAATAGATGCTGAAAAAGCATTTGACAAATCTAACACCCATTTATGGTAAGAACTAAGTGTAAACTAGGAATAGGAGGGAGCTTTCTCAAAGCGCCAGAGACTGTCTACAAAAACCTGCAGCTCATACTTAATGGTGAGGAACTTAAAGCTCCCTCACTAAGACCTGGAACAAGAGAGGGTTGTCCCCTCTCACCACTCCTTTTGAACATCTTGCTGGAAGTCCTGGCATGTTAGACTGCTTTGTTGGAATGCTAGTCCTTTATTTCATGGATGACGCCTTTCCATCCTTCAGGCTTCAATTTTAACTATCCCTGCTAAGATAGGCCTTCTCTGATAGCCCACCTGAGTAACTCCAGCCCTCCACCCAAAATTACTCCATCATACCTTGAGGTACAGAGGTTAAGAGCACAGACTGGCCTCGCATTACCCAGGATGAAATCCAAAACCACCACTTTAAGGTTATATGACATCAAGAGATTCCTTATCCCTCTATCTCTGATTTTCCTTATCTGAAAGGCAGAGATAATATAATCAGGGATAACTTAACTGATAAGGTTGTGATGTGGGGTTCTGAATGGGTTGATATATGTCATATATGCCATGCACTGAGGACATAAAGTGTCTAACATAAAACAGTATTATAAAATAGAAAAGAATGTTTAATACATTTTAAGTGCTTATTTTTTATTTCTTCTTCTCTAACACTGTCAGGGCAGGAACCATATCTGTCTTTGTTAATAAGCACTGTGTTCCCAGCTATTCTTGGTGGATAAGAGAATCTCAGCAGGTATTTTCTCAAAGAATTGTAAATTCAGATTAGATTTTTGCACATTGAACTATATTCCTGAGACAGGAGGGTTTGGGGCGGGGATGGCAATGGAATGGCAGTTGCTAATGGTTAGAATTGGGTGAGACTTGGCTACTTCCAAACTCTACATAACGGCTAAAAGTGAAAGCAGTTCTCAGAACACATCCTACTGTGATGGGAGGCAAGGGTCAACTGATCCTCAAGCTGGGGCAAAGCAGTTCATCCAACTGTCTGTGAGGTCAGAGAGAATCCTTTCAGGCGTAGGTGATCTTCAGCTGCTCCTCGCAACCATCTGGGTTGTTAAATACTAGGTCTTTGTGCTGGTTGGTATATCATTCCAGTCCAGTTTCCCAGAGTGCCTCTGACCACCCTTAGGATCTGCAGCAGCTCAACTTTAATGCCCTAAAAGGGTTAAAAGCTGGCACTTGAAGGCCATTAATTTCAACAATGGCAGCTTATTTCTAACATCTGTTATGTTAATAAGCCAGTAATTTCACCCATGAAGACTTATTATGATGCAAATTATTAAAATATCTGCTGTTGGTCAGATATAAAGATAGCTGAAGCTCTGGCAGTAGCCTCCCTCTGGAGGAAGGGGCTTCTGATTGGAAAGCGGGGGCTGACCAGTCCTGGAGCAGGAAATCTAATTGATCAAGCTTGCAGTGTGGCCGAGACCAGGGCTGCAAAGGACAGCCTGAGGGTCAGATCCAGCCCGCTGCCTGTTTTTCTGGGACCTATGAGCTAAGAATTATTTTCACATATTTAAATAATTGGAAAATACTCATATTCACAAGAAGAAGAATATCCTGACATGAAAATTATGTAAAATTCAAATTTTGGCATCTATAAGGCTCTGTTGGAACACAGCACACTCATTTGTTTGGGCACTGTGCATCATGGCTGTGGCATTGCCACGACGGGGAGGAGTCCTTGGGACAGGGACCTTATGGCTCGCAAATCTGAGAGTAGTTACTATTTGTCCCCTCGTGGAAAGCATGTGTTGATCCAGGCCTGAACTAAAATGTGGGCAATGTCACACTATCCATGCTCAGTATTTTAAAGTAAATTATAGATAGCCATAAAAAGTATAAAAATATTTATAATAAGTATGGTAAATGCTTAAATAACTCAGCCATTACAGATGATGTGAACTGTCCCATGAGATTGTTTAGTGACACTGGACAAAGCTTATTATGTATTAAATATTTTAAACCATGTAAGACTAAATTTAAAATATAACCACAGTATTAATATTTAATATATGTATATGTAGTATTACATATGTTTATAATGAGAAAGAGATGGAATAGATTAAGGCATTATGAATAATAATATTTACTTTTCTATATTGCTTAGCAAACCTACATTCATTCTATAAAAGCTTCCATCAGTTTTAAAATAACAATATGTAATAATATAGAACATCAAACTTAGGCCAAATCTAAGTAAAAGGAGGTTTTCGTGGTACTCTTTATTAGTGAATTAAACATGAATGTGCTATTGTTATGGAATAAAAATTTTCCATTATTCTCAAGAGATAAGAAAGCATTGTTCTAATACACAAGTAGGAAAACATCACTTAATTGCTTGTTATTTATCCATTCCATTATAAAAGATAAAAGAGAAATGGTGAGTGCTTTGTCCCTAGTTCTTAATGATTCTGTAGGGGATACTTCTACTCTTGAACTTCAGTGGAATGAGAAGTCCTAATCCAATGCACCAGACACAGAGTCGTCAAGACAGAAAGTCTTCTCCTCTCACAGCTTGCCACTGAACAAAAGCTTGGATAGATTATGGGTGTTAATTTCCTCTGAGGTCACTTGCTAGACATTTGTCTTGAACAATAAGCAATGTGACAGGATATGACAGAATTGGCATTTTTAACAACATACTATTTAAGCCAATTTCCTTCTTTGTGTGATCCCTCTTCTTCAGGCTGCCTCTTACTGATCTGACCTTTTTGTGATTATAACTTGCCTGTAGACCTGCAGTTTCACAACCCAGTAATATTTATTGAAAGCCGTACCTCTTTAGGTAAACATCTTTCAAAATGACCTGCACTATAGAATATTTTTGGAACTTACTCTTCCATGTAAATTTAAGGTGACAAGCAAAGTTGTGAGGTTCTAAGTCCTGTTGTATATTTAGTTTCCATTGGACTGAAGCTCTCCTAAAATGCTTGCTGACTTTCCTCCCCAGCCAGCACTGGTTGGGTGTTTACTGCTTGAACAGCAGGATTCTCGATATTGCTGAGCAGAGGGAGAGGGAGCAGGGGAGATGTGTAGAATTAGAAAGTGTAATCCTTATATGAATATTTTATATCCTCTGTTTAGATAAACAGTCCTCATTATTTACAGATTCCATGTTTGGGAATTTGCCGACTTGTTAAATTTTATTGGGAACCCCCAAATCAATATTTCTGTTTCCTTGGCAGTCATTCACAGGACGTGCACAGTGGTGATAAATTTTAGTCACCTGACATGCACATTTCCAGCTGAGGTCAAACGGGGTGACGCTTTCCCTTCTGGGTCCAGCTCTCACAGTGTAAAATGGGATTTTGTGGCAGTCTGCTTTGTGACCTTTTTTTCCACTTTTGTGTTTTCTCTTTGGTGGTTTTGCTGTTTAAAAGCATAGTGCTGACATGGTGTCTACTGTGCCCTAGTGAAGGGCGGCTGTGATGTGCCTTAAAAAGAATATACACGTGTTAGGTGAGCTTCACTCAGGCTTCAGTTAGAGTGCTGTTGGCTGGGAGTTCAATGTTAATGAATCAAAAGTGCGTATTAAATAAGTGTCTTTAAAGAGAAACACACATAAAACAAGGTTGTATATTGATAGGTTGGTGAGGATGTTGTGACCAGAGCCTCAAGAAACCCAACCCTTTACTTCCCCCAGGAGCGGGCTCATTTTTTGCTAATTCAAGGTTCACATTGACTTGATAGAACGTAACTACAGTGAATGATGAGAATCTACTGTGTCATGTTGCGGCTGGTAGTTTCAGGAAAATTCTTAGAGTAATTATTGATAATAGTTATTCATTCATTTATTCAACAAATATGTATTGAACATTTCTGTGTGCTGGATGGTCAAAGGTGATCAGAGGACACAATTATTCCTGCGCCCACTGAGCTCCCATTATAGTTAAGATTTATGGATTTCTAGGGGCCTGGGCCAAGCAAGCACTTCATGTGTGTCTTGTAATCCTTCCAAGAATGCTACAGCGCAGGTGTTTTTAGCCCCATCTTAAATAAAGTAAGTGCTAATTCAAATAATTTCAATACCTTATAAGATAAAACACAGTTATCTTGCAAAACTGGGTTTCAAACCCAAGTTTACTTAATCTACGGTCTTTGCTCCTAAATACTCTGCAGCTGTAACCATTTATTTTTAAATTATTTAGAACCGTATGCTGAGAACATAGTCGTAGAAAATCCACATGACTCCTAAATATTTAAGTTTCATATATTAAATGCTACAGGATAGCAATACTGCAGATTCAGTAATTTAGGTGAACTTTGCATCATGTTACTAATTTTGTTTCACGTTTGGTAGATTCTTTATCATCTTACTTCTCTTTGGGAATTGTAGTTACCTTTTGGAAATGTTCTTGGTTTCTGGATTCTGTGAATTTACTTGTAGCAATGTATGAAAATGGACAACCCAGACATTTTTAGGATTAAACTTTGAAACAGGATGGAGATTTTTATTAAAGTTTTAAAGGAAATAAGAAGAGATTTTATCAAGCATCTCACAGGTAAACTGTCAAAAAATTTTCCTTCAACACCTGCCTTGTTAATTAAACCTTACCTAGTGGCTTTTATCACCTCATCTTTGTTGTCATTCCCCCACATGCTGCCAACCTCCTCAGGACCCTCCTCGGGACCCTCCTCACTTCTCCTGTCCTCTTGCCAACCAGTGTTTGGTCTTGGCCTACCTTATCAGGCAAGGTCTGGGCGATGAGATTTCAGCAGAGCCGGAGATGTGTGATAGCAGGTCTCGCTGTGCTTCTGGCTAGTTGCATTTTAACTTGTTGTCCCTTAGCACTGTTTTTCTAGTTTGAGTTCTATGTAATTTAGATGACTTAAGAATCATATTCTATTATGTTTGAAATGGTTAATTTTTTGTGCAAACTTTATTTTTAAAAAAGGAAGTAAAAGAAAATTAACATCTCTGGTAATTATACACTCAGCGTTAGCCAAAATTAAAATTAAAAAAAATATTGTACCTATATTTTGAAATGATTGAATATTCATCTTCTAAAACAGGTGTTTTGATTGCATTGTTACTCAGAAGAATATATTTATAATGATTTTGAGATATTGAAGTAAACTTATTTAAGCCAAAGTTTTGACCATATTCCTTTTGATTATTAGCTAAATAAAGTTTAGATTATAGAGAACCACTTATAAGAAAATGTTAACATACAGTGTGGAACATGGCACTGGGCACATTGTAAAAACATGGTTGATTAATTAGGAACCAAAATATTTCTTACTTTAATTTATTATATATTTAGAGTTTCCTTTTAAAACATTAAGATTTGTATCTGAACAGTGTATCTTTAAGATGAAAGTAAGTTTTAAAACATTGTTGCTTCTGTTGAGTACTTGGCTGGTTGGCGAAACTATAATTTTCAAAACTCACAGTGAATACCACATCCTGTGATCCTATTAGCAAAACATAACATTTCTTTTAAGATATTACTTTATTTACATTTCTTTGTCCTTATCATTTAGAGACTCACTGTCTGATGGATTTTTTAAAAAATATCAAATTCAGCTGTTCTCTTGGTCAAAATCTTTACATTTTTGTTAACAGAAGTTTTACTTTTTCTTTTCAACATGGTTTTAGGTTAGTACTATGTTATGATTCATCTGCCTGGAGTTGCTAATTTTATATGAACCCATAGCGCATATAGCAGTGTTTTCTATCAATTAAATGATCAAGCTTACTGTCTTGTAAAAGGGGTGTATCGCTGAAAACACACGTTTCTTTCGTGAGAACCCCCACTTGCTTGAGTGGGAAGAACTGTGGAGTCAGCTGTTCCTTTTTACTTTATTTCACTTTTCAGCATTTGAGGACTATGCAGTTTTCACTAACTATTCTTTTTTATTCGTTGTAACATTGACAGATTTTTTAGTTGTTATCTTCCTGTTCAGTAGTACATTTAATCCGCTGCGTAACTATTCCCAGTGGTTGTACCATTCTGCAGCCCCGACCAGTGGCTGACATTTTGGACACCATTCCCTTCCAGCCCACTCTTGGCGTGGATTTTATTTCCCCATCAAAATGCAATTTTTTTTTACTTTGTCACTTTCACTTAAGTCACTTTACAATTGTGACAGTTTTTAAATTACCAATCTTGGAATGATAACCTTTTAAAACTTATACTTAGGTCATTGTATTTTAAAAAAACAAGACAGATTCTTGAAGTTTTGCCAGTGCTAAATATTGCCAGTTTCGTGTGAGGAGAAAGAAACCTGGCGATCCATTCACATTGTCCATTTGCCCTATCTGACTCAAGGCCAGGGATCGTAATGCTGCTACGAAAAAGAAACTTTCACTGTATCACAATTCCTCTATTGAAAAGAGATGATGGGATCAGTCAGCATCATATAAGTTGGAGGAAATAAATTTCCTTACTTCAGCTTTCCAAGTAACTTGATGTAACTGATCCCTTATTACTTTGTGATCACAGACTCTTAACAGCTTCTTTTGTCGAATGTCACAATATGATCATACTACAATATAGAAGGGGTATGGCTGAATAAAATAACCTTTTAGGTTATTTCTGCAATGCAGGGTTATTAGCTATATGAAACTGTGGCATTGTGCATATGGGAAAAAAGCTCAATCTTCTCTACAATAGCATTTGCAAATAGATTTATTTACTCAAAAGTGACATTAAGATATGAATAGGTGTGGAATGTAATTCTGTTTTTATGTGCTGATAGTTATTTACATGATGGAAAAATTATTTATTATACGGGGTTCTGCAGAAGTAACACCTGCTTGAGTGGGGTTGGTAGGGTAATAATACGGGTGTAATAATTTATCATTTTAATTTGAACATTTCACCTAAAATGTCATAAGGTGTGCTTGAATGTGATGTTGTTATGTTAACAGAATTACATGCTTATGATTTTTTAATAAATGATTTTGTAATAAATGGGGCATTTGTGCTGGACCCTGTATATTTTATAATAATAATAAAATCTTAATAAGATATCATGTGATATTTTATTAAGGCAATACAGTTATCTGCAAATATGCATGAGAGAGACTTTTATTTTCTGTGACCTTCACAGAGCACATCATTATTTTTAATATTCTACCACCTTATTTGTAACAAATTTTTAACATATACATCATCATCTCCATTTTAAAAAGTGAGTCCCAGGATTAAAATAAATAAACATGTATAAGATGTCATATACAGTAAACACAGAGTCTCTTCTAGGTCCAAGGATAGTGTTCATTAGTCTTTGCTATTCTATTTTATATACAGATGTTAATGCTATGTTAGCATTGGAATCTGATGAAATTACAGTATAACGAAACAGTGATATGGAACATAGACACCATAGGCAGTGATGTGAGTGTAAATACTGTTCATTCAAGTCACCTTGGCAGCATCCCTTGTTTTGTGGTCCTCACACTCTCATCCATCAAAAGGGTGACTCCACCCATGATTAGAGAGTGAGGACAGAATTATTTCCTGCTTATGCTCTCCCTCGTCACTCCCAAGTCTTGCTTCATTGTCTCAGCGTGTTGGTAAGTTTTTCTGCCCACTTCAGCTCAGTCTGCTGCAGCCGATCAGATACAGATGCTCCACTGTGCTCTCCGAGCTGGGAGAAGCAGCCGCCCTGTCCGTGCAGGCAGCAGGGCCCTCCTCAAAGGCCTGGCTTCTGAGCTCTAAGGCCGAGCCCGCCACGAGGTGCTTGTTATTTTGGACCTCAGTCTCCTTAGTTTGAAAATGGGAATACTTAAATCTGAAAAGCAAAGCAGTGTTTTGGAGACAGATTTAGATAACCTATGTAAGAATTTTGAAAATAAAACATAATTATTTTAGCAAAGCAGTTTAGCATCTCTGAACCTTATTGCCAGAATTACTGAAAATTCAAACATGATGTCAGTGGGAGGCGTATGCTTATTTCCCGTCGCTTTTTCAGACTCTAATGTAGTATACTGAACTCACTGTGGCATAGACACTTTCTAGTAAACTTCTGGAAGCACATTGCTTATTTTTCGTTTCTTTGAAATTTAGTTATTCATTTTTATAAAACCATTTCTGTATGCTGAGTACCCCACAATCATTGCGGATACTGAAATGAATACCTGAGCCTTATTCAACTGGGGAGTTGGGAGGGCTTCTGTAATAAGTGCCATGATGTAATAAGTGCCAATAAGATGCCCCATGGGAGCAGAGACAAAGTGCTTCTGGCCCAGATTGAACAATTTGGTTAAAATGTAACAGGAAGATTAGTAAGTGATAATAGCCAGCAATAGGGTAAAAACAAACATCCTTAAAATGAACCCCAATCCACAGCACAATCTGTTTCAACACGACTGTGCGCTCTGATTTCATTCTGACACTCATCCAGGCCAACCTGGCTTTAGCCTCGCTGGTCTCCCTGCTAGTCCCCAAACTCGCCAGCGCATTCCCACCTCACTGCTCTTTTCTCTGCCTGAATTTCTTCCCCAGATGTCTATGTGACTCACTTCTCACCATTTTTGTTCCTTTGGTCACATACTACCTTTCCAATAAGATCTTCTCTACCTGCCCTACTTAGCATGACACTCAAGGACAGCCCTACTTTAGTTTTCTTTCTTCTTAGAGGGGAAGGGAGGGAGAAGGAGAAGGAGAGAAACATTAATGTGTGGTTCTCTCTCACACACTCCTTACTGGGGACCTGGCTCGCGACCCAGGCATGTGCCCTGACTGGGAATCGAACCAGCAACCTTTTGCTTCACAGTCCAGTGCACAATCCACTGAGCCACACCAGCCAGGACCCTACTTTAGTTTTCTTCATAGGAGTTTTTACTTCCAGCATACTGTATATCTGTCAAAATTGTCTACCTCCACTGGAATGTGTGCTCTGTAAGGGTTCTCCCCTTCTTTTTAGTATTATTAACTCTCAGCATTGGGCCCTGAAATCAGTACCCATGCATGAGCCAAGTACCGTATGGGAAGCTTCATGTGCATCATCTCTACAGATCCTTACTGCTAGGCTGAGTCGGGTCCTATCAGCTCCTCTGTGTTATAGCAGAAACTGCAACCTGAAGAGGTGTAGTAGTTGGCCCAGGCTTCAGCTGCTGAGTGGCAGACAGAGGTTTTGAATCTTGACTGCTGCTAGATTGCTGAATCTTCACCCTTGAATGTACACAGGAAGGATAACACAGTCTATATGGGGCATGGGAATAGCTTTCCGTGATGGTGTGATGGCTGTCAGTAGGGAGTGCCTGACATCGAGGTTGTGTAGTGAGCAGGAGCAGGTAATAAAGGTCAGTGTTGGCTTTGTGATGTGATTTGGTTTTTACATCTTACAGTTACTGAAGAAAAGTAAATGGGGTGATGTGGTGAGACTTGTGTTTTTGAATGATCACTCTGGCTATGGGATGAAGAATATATTGGAATCAGTGTTGTGTTTGGGAAGCTAGTTAGGAGGTTATCAGAGTAGCCCAGGCAAAATTTGACAAAGAACTTAACTAGGTGAATGACAGTAGAAATGGAGAGAGGGTGAATTTAAAAGACATTTTAAAGGCAAAATGAACTGAAGTAAAAGTAGATAGAAGGCATGTGAAAGTCTTAGATGACACATTTTTAGGAGCGACAGGAGGCAAAAAGTTCTATTTTCTTACCTTCTTGACCAAGTTTTCTATTTTTCTCTATATTAAAAAAATACTGTATTTTATAAAAATGTATGTTATTATATAATATTAAGTATCATATATTACTTCCAATAATAAACCATATTGCTAAACATTTACTGTGCTAGTGTTTAGGGGTGCATTACCCTCACACAATTCATTAGCAAGAGCTGGCCCTTGAGGAGGAACCAGAGCTCCTGCCTCTGGAGATACCTATCGAGCTCACAAATGCTCCCAGAAGAGCCCTTTGAAGATAGCAAAAATTATGTATCTATTACTAATGAGTAAACCACATATGCATGGTTATAGTAATAGTATGATCATCATTATTATATGATTTTAAAACCCTGCTACCCTGCCCCCCCCCACCCCATGAACTAACAGCTCACCCCTCCAAAAAATTGCTTTCCTAAATCTGCCTGGGAAAGAAAGATTACTACATGTGGAGGGAAGCTGCTGATCATAGCAAATGCGGTGTGGCTTGCTGTGGGCAGCTGGTTCTCTTGCTCTGTCTGGCAAGGATGTCCATTGTTTCTTGTTATATACTACAGTTTTGTAACACAGGAGAATTTTCACAATGCAATGCTTCATGTGAGGTTTTTTCTTTTAATTCATTAAGCTTGTTTACATAATGGGTGTAAATATTCAAGGGACTTCTTATGAGAGAATATGGACTTTAAGGATAATCACCTCTGATCTTCATTGACTTAACTCTAAACTAGAGAAAATAACTGCCATGCAGATTTGATGTGTGGGAATAACATGAGATAATATTTGCAGAAGAGTGTTTGAGAACATAGATCAGTAACATTACAAGTATTCACCAAATTGCATTTAGTCGTAATAAAACTTGTATTATCATTAAAGTGATAAATGTACTATTTACTGATACAATTTAACCTAGAAAAACCTTCAGTGTCTACATGGAAAGTTTACTATCTTAAGAGTTTATATATTAAGAAGTAAAATGTTGAGTTTAAAAGTAATTATATTTGCTCAAGTAAGCCATAATTAGAATAAATTACTTTATTTGAATTAATTCTTACATCAAAAACCCCAAATCTATGTTTCAGCAACTAGTATTCCATTATGACTCTAGTTGGATTGTTTACATGTAATCAAGTATCACCTGGTACTTCAATGCCCAGAAAGTTCAAGTGCTTATGCGTTTGTTGTAAGGAAGTCTTAAGAGATGAGGCTAAACTGCCTAGGGTTTATTATGATAGCTGTCATTTTACTTTCGTTTAAAAAAAAAATTAAACCACTTTTGGCTGAGCATGGGTTCTTTAGGTCGTTTTGGTCCCCATGACTCCTTTAGTTCTTATGCTCATCAGTGTCACAGATATACTTTATTTGCTTCCCCTTATTGAATGTGTGACTTCAAGTACATCTGAAGAAAAATGTCTTAGAGGTTACTATAGTATTGCTATTCCTGTATATTAACCTCTGGTTTTTGTAATAATCTAGCCTTTTAAAAATAATAATCTGCTTATGCCAGACCATGTGGAATTGCTGATATTAGACTGTTTTAGACCCACAAAATGGCATTTTTATTAGTTTCCAACACTATTAAGATGAAGGTAATAAGATAGAAAAAATTAGTCTAATGATAGTGTCATGAAAATAATGAGGTCATCATTTATCAGGAAGAGGGAAGAATTAGTGAATCATTCTTTGTTTCTACTTGTTTGAAAGAAGTAGAAGTAGGAAGTATTCTAAAAATGGAAGTTCAAGGAATTTCAGAAATGGGGAAAACCTTTCTGCCCTTAATGCAGTTAAATGAGGAGATAATTCACATAAAACTCTTAAGAAGCATGGATGCAAAACCTTACCAAAGTGATTATCCAAGCATACAGTGATTGTAGAAGTAATCGTCAGATCATCTAAGAACACTACAGTAAAAGAGTCCTACAGTACATCAAATCAAGTTTTTACAGTCCCCATTTGGTTGCTTTAACTCGTTACTTATAATAATCCTAATATGTGTTCTTTCTCTTTGTCTGTATGTAGTTTGGTTCTTTTCTGGGGTTTTTCAGTCTACATTCTGTCCTGTTCAGATGATCCATTTAACAGAACCAAAACTGTGAATGTACAAAAGAGTTGCTAATTACTCCTCTCATATCCTTGGTCAGTATAGCAAACATAACTGCAGTTTTGAAAGTTCATAATTAGAAAAGACTTTTTGGGGGATACTTCTGTCTGTCCAGGAATACAAGTTCTGTTGTCATCAAGCACAGACTCTAAGATTACAGCTTCTCTCTGAAAGCAAAATTGCATGAAAAGCTTGCCATTCCTGGGATATAGGAATGTGGATCAATGTGAAAAAAATCAAACAAACAAAACCAGACAAACAAAGGTGATATTTCTTTGCTGTTTTTTCCCCCGGAGGTGGCACAGCTACAGAAACCTTTTAACAGTGCCTGTCGCTTCCCTGAAATCCTGCAGTCCTAGCATTTTTTACTGTGGGAACACTTTAGAACCACTGAGCACTCAGAATTTATTTCTTCCAAACCCATCATGTTACACGTGACGCTATGGAGACAAAGGAAGAACTTAGCAACTTAGAGCTTTGACCTCAAGTCTGTTGCTCAATCATCATATTGGAAATACACCATCATGCTGCCTGCAGCTCTGTGTGCTGTTTCTTAATTGGATTTTAGCAGAGATTTCTAATTTGCCCTCTGTGATTTCAAGTGGCTTTTTGAAGGAGAGAGATTGGAAACTCATTGCTGTTGATTAGGGTCATCTTTCCGCTAGACCATTTTAACCATGACATTTCTGCTTCCTGGTGTACATCTTCAATTAAAAGTTTAAGAACATATGCATTCATTCTCTCTCTGAGCACCTCATAAAGAGCAGTCTTGTAAAAAAGAAATGGAGAATAATTATTGGCAAAGTACCATGTAAGTGCAAAGGCAGTCTTCAGTAATTATGGGACCATTAACTTAGGCTTTGTCATGAACCATTAAAAAAAAAAGATAAATATGAGTTTGGGGGAAAAATCATCTTTATACTGGATTATGAGTATTCTATTGATGATTTTACCATGGATTATAAATCAAAGTTCATACATATGACTTAGGAAACAGTAAATATTAAGTACAAATGAAACCTGTTCATTTTCTGCTGCTGTTTGATAAAAAGTTTGTGCTATGCTGAGAATACTTAAATTTGTTTTGGTGAAAATTTAACACCCCATTGGAGTTTACATTCTGACCCAGTAGCTTAATATTCTGATTAATGCACACTGCATTTTAAAAAATATTTAAACGTCTTGAGGCTCCACTGTGTGTCTGTGGATTTCTAAGAGATATACAGAAACTAGTTAGAAAGATAACCCGTAAGCATATGATAAGTTAACAGTACAAAATAGCCCATAAAAACACAAGTGACATTATAAATCAGTGCATGAATGACTGGCAAATAATGATGTTCCAAGAAATTTAATGATTATCCTTATTTGATTGTTATGTTTACCATACATTTAGTTTGTAAATTCTGATTTCCTCTCCCTTTCTTTTCCTCTTCATTCATAGGTATTTATTTCTGTGATATCTCAAGTGGTGGAGTTGTTTATGTTGTTTTTTATCCCATTCCGAACAACAGATGACATTTAGAGTTTTGGTCTCATATTTGTTGCATTTCTGAGAATAAGGACTCTTTGTTTTGCCTGCACTTAATACAGTTCTTGATGCATTTTGGTTGTTTAGTAATTTCAGTGTGGCCACTGAGTACCATAACTGTCTTCTACTGTTCACCTTCTTCTGTTTATCATAAAATATGTTAAAATTTATATAGTGCCAAGTCTGTTGACCTTTATGAATATACTAAAAGGATTATTAAGAAAGAAATTCAAGAGGACCCTTATTTTTTTTTGTTTGAATTTACGCATAGAAATGTTTTTCCAGGGTACATTCCATGGCACCTTTTTATTTTGAACACATTCTCCACTCAAGTAGACATGATAACATTATTATGAGTGTATCCAGATATCATTGGCAGACTGTGCAAATAGTCCTGAGTGTATTGTGTTTGGCTCACCTATGGAATATTGCACGTTAGGGTACAAGGGCAATCCCCAGGACCTGGGTCTATCTCTGTCATCTCACTTCCATCTGTTGGGTTGTGATAAGTATTGTCTACAGCTCGGTAGAAGTGCCCAAAGCTCAGGTACAGAGAAAAACTTCAATATAAATATCTGCATGTCTAGGAAGAGAATGTAAAACTACCATTTGTTAAACCAGAGTGCAGCCTCACTTGCCTTCTTTATAGAAACCAGAGAGAATTCAGATGCTATGTGACTCTGTACTGTGACTCAATGGCAGGGAGTTGCAGATAGGCCATGCGCTGTTTCCAGATCCTTGGGCGTGAACAAGCAGCGAGCTTACCTGTGCAGAAGGAAAGCAGTCTGTTCCAGTCACTTCATATGTCGACAGCTAAGTGCGTTTTCTTCCTGTGTTGTGATAATGAGTTCAAGGTGTGGCCAAAACAAATGCCACCAAGAAAAATTAACCCTTTCCTGATAGATCAGTAGGGTTTTATAACAGGTAATTAGTAAATTTGCAGGTAGCTGGCAAAATCAGCCTTTCTGATGGATGCAAGCTGATTTCTTTTCAGGAATTAAGCATAAAATTGTAACATGCATCTACATGGAATGGTCGCTGTAATTACCTTGTGATAAATATCTCTGCAATTAAGATTACTATGTAGTAATAAAAAGTGTTGGCTTGTACAAATAAATGAGTCTTTCTACTTTCTGCTGCATTTATTCTCCTGTCATTAGCTTTCCCTACTAGAAATGCAAAAAGGATGTTTTGTTTTCTCAAGAGCCAGGAGAGTCCTTTAGCAGATACCAGGCAGAAACCCTGTGGAGTAGGTAGCAGGGTCACATTTGTTTAAAAAGCTAACCCAATACAGTGTGCTACCTCTTATATGTAGAATCTAAAAACACTGAAGTCATAGAAACAGAGACTAAAGCGGCACTTACCAGAGGTCGAGTGGTGAGAGAAAATGGGAGATGTTGGTCACAAAGTACAAACTTCCATCTGTAAGATGAATGAGTTCTGGGGACCTTATGTACCACATAGTGCTTATACTTAATGATATCATAGTATATACTGAAAAGATGCTAAGACAATAGATGTTAAATATTCTTGCCACAGAAAAGAAATGGGAATTATGTGATGAGATGCAGATGTTAGCTGACTTGCAGGTGGTAATCATTTTGCAATATTTTAGTGTATCAAATCAACACATAATATACCTTAAGCTTACTCAATGTTATAAGTCCATTATATTTCAGTAAAGCTAGGGGTAAAAAAAAAACCAAATGAAAGAAGAAGGTTAACTGAAAAGGTAATATTTATATGTCAGTGTGGACACAAGCTTTTGACTTTAAAAAAGCAAAGTTTTTATTAAGTTCCTGAGACTTTAATCTGCAGTCACTTCGATAAATTCATTTGAGTCTCAACTGTGGACCTGGCTTTGCTTTCATTTTACTTCATCTCCAGACTCTATTCATATAGTAACAGTATTCTGTACAGCTGAACAACCCATCCTCGTTGAAACATATTTTTGTTCAATGCAAATATTCTTCTTCTCTGGGTTTCCTCATACTCATCTGGCTACTCTTTCTGTTTTCTTTACCAGCTTATTCTTCCCTACCCAGCTGTGCACGTGGGTCAGAACAGGGCTCAGCTGGACTCTTTGAGTCTTATCTAGCACTTCCTAGATGAACTGACCCTTGTCCATCCCTGATATCTCTAAATGACATCAACAGCCCAGCCTTCCCCCCTTCCTCTGAATCTCCACTTTACTGCCTCATAGGCACCACAAACTCAACATGCCCACAACTGAATGTATGATTTTCTCTTCCTGGCTCAGTGGGTTGGAGCATCAACCCATCACTGAATGGTTGTGGTTTGATTCCCTAGATTGTGGGTTCCATTTCTAGTTCAGGCACGGATGTGAGCGACCCCTGGCCCAGATGCTTACAGTCCCTGGTCTGGTTGCCAATCCCTAGGCATGTGCGAGGGGCAACAATTGATGCTTCCCTCTTGCATCAATGTTTCTCTCTCTCCTTTCCCCTCTCTCTAAAAAAATGCCCCTGACAATTTTTAAAAAACTTAAAAAATGAAGTAAACACACACACACACAAAACCTGGTCTTCCTTGAGCATTCCCCTTGTTGGTGAATGGTATCTCTACCTACCCAGTTGCAAAGCTAACACTATGGCAGCCATTCTTAGAACCTTCTCTTTCCTTACTCCCATGGCCAGTTATGAACAAGCCTGTTTTTTTTTGCTCCATGATATTTCTTGAATATACCCCTGCTACTCACCACTATAGCTGCTTCACTCATCTGTGCATCACTTCTGTGCTGTCTTCCCAGACTAGTTTCCTATTTGACACCTCTACGTCTACTATTACTCTCCTATTCATTTTCCTAGTAGGAGCTTCAGTATTTTGGCTCATTGAAGTGTATATTGTACATATTTTAACATGACACTTCTCTGCTTAAAACATTTTTAGGTCTTCCCCTTTTTTTAAGGCAAGGTTTCTCAACCTCAGCATCATTGACATTCAGGCTAGACAGCTCTTTGTTGTGGTGATGACCTGTGTATTGTAAGACACTGAGCATCATTCCTAGTCTCTAACACTAGATGTCAGTAGCACACCCATCCCTATAGTACTGACAACCAAAAATGTCTCTATTCCTTACCAAATGTCCTGGGGTGGAGAGTTGGGGGATGGGATTGGGAGGGGTTGTGGCAAATTACTCTGGTTAAAGACCACTGTTGTAGGAATAAAGAGCAAACTCCTTAGCATAACCCTAGGTCCTTTCATTATCTAGGTCCCCGTGTTGGCTCATTAAATGTATTGGATGCCACACCTCTGCTCTTCCCATTCAGACCTCTTTACTCTTCTTTCTCAGCATACCAGTCTTTACATCCTAGAATGTGTTCTTAAACTGATTCCTTCATCTGGGGCACTCTCCCACCCCCATTCCCTTTGTCCTAGCTAATTCGTACATTTCTTTCGCATTACACTCCCACCATCATTTTCTCAAAAACAAAAGCAACGAAATCTTTTCTAACCTTCCAGAATAAGTCATGTGCTTGAATCATACTCTTTTATTAACCTGGAAGTTGTATTTAAGAGCATTCATCACAACTAAATTAAATAATTGATGTGTAGCAGTATCATTTCTATCTTTCACACAATAAAATGCAAGAAAAATTTGCATGAAGGGGTCCACTTGCCTGCCTACATCAAAACCCAATAAGACATAGAGGAGTTCGCAGCAAAGAAAGCTAAGGGTTTATTTCCCGGAAGTGGCCACCTGGAGACAGGTTAGCTAATTCTCAAAGACCTAGCTCCCTGATGGCTTTCAGGGCATGGGTTCTAAAAGGGAAAAATCATTAATCATGGTGACTGATAGAGTTAGGGCCCTGGCCAGGGTCGCGGTCTCTACTGACTGGTCTGCGTTGGGTAGGGGTAGTTGATGAGTGCATCCAGTCCTGATATCAGCCATGGTGTCTTTTTGGTCTCGTTTCCCTGCTTTTCTGGGCCTGTAGTTGAAACACAACGGAGGCCTGGATGTTATGTCTAGTTTGACTGAAACTCTTGTCTCTGTGTGGTCAGCAGACCCGAGACTTTGTTCCTAAGATTATCTGATGCTGATCAAACCTCATTGACCTGAGGGCTTAATGATTAAGAAAGCAGACTTGCAAGGGAGGAGGCAGGTGAGTCCGGGTGCTAGGTGAGGCCAGTATGGATCAAAAAGAAAGGATAGTCCTGGCTGATGTGGCTCATTTGGTTGAGCATCATCCCACAAATCAAAAAGTCACTGGTTCGATTCCAGGTCTAGGCATATGCCTAGGTTGTATCCCTGGAAGACAACCGATTGATGTTTCTCTCTCACATCAGTGTTTCCCTCTCTTTGTCCCTCTCTTCCCCTCTCTCTCCATAAAAATAAATAAATACATTTTCTTGAAAAAAAGGAGAAAAGGTTATGTTAAAGAAATGAAGTTTCTTTGCCATTACACTATGAAGCATGCCTCACTCTTTTCATCTAGTGCCCAGAGCAGGTTGTGTTGTAAGTATTACTAGGTAGAATTCAATAAATCATTATCAAATGTGGTAGACTGAATAGTCAACCCCTCACCCCCTAAGATATCCACACCCTAATCCTTAGAACCATGAATGTTACCATGCATGGCTAAAGGAACTTTGAAACTGTAAGGAAATTAAGGATCTTGAGATGAGTGATTATCTTGGATTATCTGGATTATCATGTAAGTGTCCTTATAAGAGGGAGGCAGGGAGAGATTTGACTACAGAGGAAGGCAATGTAATATTGGAAGGAACGTGTTACTCTTTGGGCTGTAAAGATGGAGGAAGTTGTCCACAAGCCAAGAAAAACAGGCAACCTTTATAAACAAGAAAAGGTGAGGGAGGTCTCTCTCCCTTAGAGCCTCTCGAAGGAACCATTCCTGCTCGTACTTTGACAGTAGCTCAGTGACACTGATTTTGGATTTATGACCTACAGAACTTGTAATTTGCTAAGCCACTAAGTCTGTGGTAACTTCTTACAGCAGCAATAGCAACCAATACCTCAAGCAAGCAAAATTCTAGTGGTGACAGACTCTATAGGGTTAAGATAGTTTTTGACATTAAAGACTTTAAATCTAATAAGTAAAAAAATGCACATAATTATAGAACGAGATGACTGTGTCATAACTGAGGTACCAACAATGTGCTGTTCTGGTGGTGCAAAGGAAGGAATTGCAGTATCCTGATAGAAAGGTCAAAAAAAGCTAGGCTTGTTAGGACATTTGCAATTTAAGGGGGTGCAGAAGGACACATTGGGTTTTGATGCTCAGAGATGATGTGAGGGAAGTTTAGGCAAGAGAAGCTGCTTGCACGAGAAAAGCAGGACAGGAAGTATGAAGCGCATTTAGAAAAAGTCCAGTTTGCCCTGAGTTTAAATGAACTGCAATTAAGCAATAGGATATTAATTTGGTAATTTTACCTTTTCTCTTAAGTTATAATGGGCCATAGTCTTAACACAGTACATGAAAATAGTGTTGGTTGCTTTTTACTAAAGAAGGAGAGCCTTACTTTGTTCATGATCTGCATTATTTTGGGCTGATTAATTTTCGTGGTGATGCAAAGGGTGCAGAAGCTCATATTAAACTTAATCCCCTGCTCCTATCAGTGGTGAATGTTGCTAGAGGGCTTTGCCTTAAGAATATTTCATTTCCGAATCGAGGCTGGTGGTTGTCACAGTATTAACTAATCCTCCTAATTTCATTTTAAATCTTTCAAAGCCTCTGCCATCGGTGGCCGCCTGAACTGTCCAGATGAAGGATCGCCGGGTGGGGAGTTTTGCTTCGACTCTTGACTCAGCAGGTGTATAGCTCTAGCCACTCTAGTAATGTAAAATCCTGAAGTTCTGAACTCACCACTCAGGAATCCCGGTCTCTTCTTGTTAAGCTGCAGCTGTTTGATTGGCAAATGAAAGCGTGTTTCTGTCAGAGGAGGAGGTAACTCCAGGTTGGCATCCAGAAGACTGATCCGATACGTTAGTTCTCTAAAATGCCTATCCAGATTATTTGGAAAGAATTCTGACAATATGTTCTCGTATATGCTTATTGTCAGTGCCAAGTAGTGTTGAACTGCTTAGTGTCAAGTTTCTGGTTTGATATTTGTTACTCTCCAAAGGTCTGTGGTGGAGTGGGTATTGTTCCAGCTATGATGAAGGAATCTTTCCCCACTTTTTTTTTTTTGTTGTTGTTCACCACCTATTTATGGGATATTGGATCAGAATAATATTTTGAGAGGGAAGAAAATAAGGATAAAAATACATTTCCAACATTAGAAAGACTGCCGCAGTGCTCTGCTCAAAAGATTCTGGGTCAGATTAACTTGACCTTTGCCACAAATCTGGACCTCTTGTTAGAAATGTCGGTGATATCATTGGGTAAGCAGGAATGAAATTTAGGTGTTTTGTGAGGAAACTACACACACCTGTGGTCAAAAGAGAATTCACTTTTGTGTTCCCTTTTGCATTGTTAAACAACGGCAACTAGAAAAATACAAGCTTGAACACAAGGGTTTGTATTAGACCGGTTGTACATTTTTTGAATTGCCCACATTTCTGAAAGGCACTGTGATACATCAGAGATTTAAATATTTCTACTCAAAGCCATTTCCTTTTCTGCTTCTTAATATGTCTTCGCATTAACTTGCTTCTAGGGAATGGCAATAACTGTACTCGCCTGTCTACTGTCACTTTACTGGAAAACTACTCAAAACTGAAAAGTAAGCCTGGAATCAATTAGGCAAGCCAGTAGAGAAATGAAGTTTGCTTTACAGTAGAAGCAACTAATTGAGAAATAAGTTTTGTATTATCTTTTCAAGAGAATGAGATAATTTTGAGACAGTGAAGTATTTCATATACTTAATATCATTTACTTGGTAATATGTTAATGTAAACAAAAGGGAAACAGAATCAATACTAACTGAAGCAGTATATTACATAAGAAATATTCTGGGATTAAGAATCAGAAACCAAGAAGAATAACAGAAAACCTCAATAGGACATACAATATAATTTATCTGCACCAAACAAGAATGGTCCAATAGCCTTCTAGCCTTGAGATGAAAACTCTGAAGGAGTGATAAATATGACACAAGATCACTGGGGATTAAAAGTTTTTTCCAGGTACTGAAAAAAATAAATAGCTCTGAGAGATTTGGAAGATGTCCATCTTGTTTTCTTTCACTTTTGTGAGCATCCAGAGACTGTATAGACAGTTTAGTATTCTAATTGCTGTTCTAAAACTCACTCATAAATGCTCATCCATTTTCCATTCGTGAGCTCCTCCCTACTGTATTTAATCACTGAATTTCACTCCCTATTCTCCTCCTTAATCCCGCTCCCCATAAATTGGACTCTAAATGCCCAGGACTGACAATATTGAAGATGTGTGCAGTGTTTATTTCACTGCCCTATTTTATGAGTCTCTAAGAATTTCTCACCTCTTTTTTCAGTAATTGTGACCCAGTTGAGAATAACAAAACCATGGTGACAATATTAAACTGTGATGTAGACTTTCTTACCTCGTCTAATAAGACCCATCTCTTTAGAAAGCAGGGTGCCAAATAAAGCTCTCTTTATACCTGAGAGGCAATCGAGAAAAGAAGAGAAATTATATGTAAGCAAATGAAAAATGTTATGTATATGTAGGACTTCCATTCTTTTAAAATTTTATATTTAGTGAATGTATGAGTGTTTCACTCACAAGGAAAAGTTTCGATTGTTGCTATATTAAAAGTCTTTTCAAGGTCACCTATGAATTGAAGAACTGACAAAAAAGTGCAGGAGAAAGGAAGAAAAATATGCAAAACGATAAGAATTGAAGAGAGGTGTGGTTACACAGTGGTGGTGTGAGAAGGGGGGGATCTGAGAGGAACGAGTGCGAGCGCGGGCCCTCTCCTGTCTCTCTGTGATCCCTCATGTTCCCGCCACTCCCCCTTCCCAGTGCCCTTCCTCTTCCTAACCAGCAGCACCCATCTGTGCCTGGATTCAAAATGTCTGTGTACGCCTGGTGAATACAGGTCGTATTTAGATAAATCTCTGTAGGCTATGTCAGTGGATGTTTCAGAAATGGGCTAACAAAGGCTACATTTCATTTTACCCTGATTGCCTTATTCTCCATTTCAAGTAGGTGTGTGGCTGATCAAGCGTTCTCCTCTTCTGCCTACTCCTTCTTCCCGTCCCCTCCTCCTCTCCCTCCTACCTCCTCATTTTTTTTTTTTTTAGCAAATGCTATACTTTCTTCAGTACTGTCTTACAGAATAGTTCTATCTGCAATATTACTCTGAATATTTGAATCAACTCAAAAATCCTGCCTTCCCTAAGTAGCTTATGAAGCACTTAATGAAACTTGGTATATGTTGTATCAAATAGGCTCTTTTAGGCTCACTATCGTTTTGAAAACCAGTGAATAATTTCATTAAGAAAAACTCTCTAGATGGTATTTCACTTTAACATCTACGTGTGTGCCTTATATTTGACATTCATAAGACACTCGCAGAGCCAACATCTAAACTAGTCAAATGCTATAGTTGTTTGGGACCCAAAATTTTACTACATTTATGTACTTTAATTTTCAGATAACTTTTTCTGATAACTATAAACTTATGTCTATTTCCTAACCTCTGAATAAATATGACTTCTTTGTTTAAAATGGGGGTAAGTGTGGCTAGGTCTGGTCAATACGGTTTAAATCAAAACGACCTTCCCTGCGTCTTGAACTTCTCTAGTCACAGCTGTGGTCTGGGGGAGATGCACACATGAAAAGCCGCACCCCAAGCCAACTCCTGGGATACCTCACTGCCCCTTTTTGTGGTTCTGATTTAGAACTTATGTTGGTCGATGACGGAGCCTTCAGCTAACACCAAATTACACATTTTTTTCAATTATTTGTTCCATCTTTTTTCTTACCTTAAGTTATGAATTAAAGTCCTGCCTAAAAGTGTCACTTCACTTTTAATGTAAAAATCAGCTAAATTCCTAATATTACATAAGTAAATCAGCATGATAATACCACCTTCAGAATAAGATTTTAAAATATGAGAAAAAGATTAGACTGAATTATTAAACATATAGCAACGTCTTAAGTTAATTTTAACTCATAAAAATCAAAACATCTGTGTAATTTACTATAATTTGAAATAAGTCTTTGTTCAGTATTTAAAGCAGCTTTTTATATATAAAAAAGATTACAAAATCCACAAGCATGCATTTGTAATACAGTGGAATTTATATCCGTATGTATTTATAGATATAGCAAGAGCTATATCTATAAATACATGGAGAGAGAATTAGAGAGAGAGAGAGCTACAGGCAGTAAAAATCAGCAGCAAACAGATTCTTTCCTCTTACTGCTTGCTGCTTGGGTGGGAAAATTATATTGATCCCACCTAAGTCCCAGACTTTCTGGAAAATTTGGAAGGAGTTGTGTGTTCCCAAAATGGAGGTCCTGGACTTCACGATTGTATAACCTGTCAGTATCGAAGTGAACAACTAAAACATTAGGGGCGATTCAGCATCTTCTCCATCCCAGATCTGTGAAATTCACATCAGCTTCATGGAAATCAGATTCCCCCTCTGTGAAGTGAAGAAGAAAGCATTCACTTTATATTACAGAAGCGTAGCGACGAGCCTCCAGTGCCTGTGCTTTGGTGCGGCACGGAAGTGGGCCGTGTGACAAACTCTGCCTCTACCACTCAGGCAAAAAGAACAATTCCAGTGATGAGGCACAATTAGTTCTATTTTATGTTCACATTACAGAGTACTTTTATTTTTATCCAAACATATTCCCCCAACTTAATCTTGGAAAAACTTTTTTTTTAATTTTGTAATTTCTGACTATTGAAACAATCCCATCTATGAAAATTCTTTGTGAAACTTCCTCTCTGAAGAGTGTGTTGATCATTCTAGGCAAAAGCAATTCTTTCAATAGTCTTTGTCCTCTTCTTAAAGTACTTGTTTCATTCTGGATTTATAAGGTTTGGTTTTCCCTCTGAGTTTATGCCAACCTGCTGACTTCAGAGGTTCCTTCTAGGAAGACATAGACCAGGGTGTATAGCTTAGCCAGTGTGGTGAGGGGCAGATTTCAACCTCTAAGGACCTCTTCCACCATTTACTCTTCTGGCAGTGCACAAACTATGCAATGGGACCTGGAAGCTATGATTTTATCTCAGGTTACAAATTGTCTACACGCTCTCATCCGCCTAAAGCTTATGTTTGGGACTTCAGTCTCATTTTCTTATCCATCCTTATATAGTACAAATTTAGTTTGTTTGAAGTAAATTTAATAATCATATGGCCACACATCAGATATTTGGAAATTTTTTTATATTTCCTTGCTCATAATACATATGATTCCCAAGTGGTAATTACTTAAAAAACTACACTGCATTTCACTTTCTTCTGACATGTTTTAGCTGTCACATGTTAAGCATGTCACTGTGCTTGTGGCCCATTTGGAAGGATGAAAGTGAAGAGATTCACGCAAGGTGCGGTGGGGAAGGCTGAGGGCAGTAACTGTCAAGAGTCCTCACTTGTCCTTTAGCTGGTGTCTGAATGCACATTATAGTCCTCAATTCTACATCAATATTAAGATAGAGAAAGGAAGAGGAAGTTGATACTTTTCTTTAACATGTGTGTAATTATGCAAATCTGCCATTATAGAATGTTAAAAGTAACCAGGAACTAACCATGCTGGATGCAATATCCATATAGCATTAAAATATAAAACCAAATTATTCCACCTGAGAAGAGAGAAAGCCCTTTTGTCACCTAGTCTATTTTTCTCTCAAGTGAAATCCCTGAAGGCAGCAGGAGTGTGTTTGAAGAAATGTAGTAAGAACTACACACAGGTCTCAGGAGTTCTGTTTTATTAAGTAACTGGCATTATACTAGGACTAGATGCCGTGCAGAGCATTTATATCAACCTATACAACAGTTCTTTAATACAGGTGTCATTTCCCCCATCGTAGCAATGAAACAACTAGCTGGAATACCTTGCTCACTATCCCATAGCCGCTAAGTAGCAGAGCTGAGATTCACAGGCCGAGTTCCCAGCTGACCTGTGTGCTCCACATCACTTCTGTGAGCTACACATTTCCTATTGATCTCTAGACTGACGTGCACTGTGCACCAGTCAGAAATCTATACCCAGTTTCTGTAAACTCACACAGGACTTTAGTTTTTCAGAGGAAATCTGTTTGGGGGAAATGAACTTCCAGTATTTCCTCATGCTTATCACCTGAAGAGGACCAGCACCTTCGATACTAGAAAACCAGATAACACCAAATGTAACCATTTCAGTGATTTCTCAGTCAAAGGAGTCATTCCTTTAACTGGAGTTCTTCCTTTGAAGTGATGATTTCACAGTGCAATTAATTTGCTTTCATTCTATAATTACATACTTCATACTTCATTCCCTGAACAAGATCTACTGGAGCAGTTCATTCAGTGGAGAATAGAAAACTAAGTCGTCAGTTCCAGCCTTCCCCAGTTGGTGTTCATGGGGGAAGTTAGAAAGTCAAATGAATTAGAGCTGATAATTTGGAGGAGAGTAATTTCAGCCATCTGAGACTCAGGAAAAGAGCAAATGTTTTCCTGGGATAACTTATGTGAATATGTTCATGAGTTTATGTTACGAAATTTAAAGTAAGGTATCTATTATGATTTTGAAAGTCTCCTTAATACAGTTAGGCCAGAATTTTTTGTTTGTTTGTTTTTCAAAGTATGATGCAGAAACAATTTTCTTTGCAAATGCTGTTTTGATAATAATGGTATGTGCACAAGTATGTGATAGACATATGACATTTTGAATAAAGATAGTCAATGTTGGCAACCGATTTCCTTTATTATGGAACAGCATTTTCATTAGCAGCTTCAACTGAGGCATTCAGATCTGAATGAATTGCAAGACAAAACCTTTTTAATTAACTCCTCTGTAGCTCTGAAATATGTTGGCAGCTAATGGAATTTGAAGATGGAGTAGCATCTGGTCCTGAGATGGTTTCCACGCCTTGGCTCACTGAGAAATGCACCTTTGGAGTGTTGCCAGTCACATCCCTTCTACTATCATTAAAATTAATTTCACAAGCTAATATAATTCAAGGACATAATAACTTAAGTTGCTTAATGCTATTAGCCACGAATGCAGTGGTAAAAATAAGGAATACCTTTAAATAGTGTTATTATGCATATCTAACATTGTATAATCATCTAATTCTTCCTAGGTCAAATTTTGACTTTCTTCTGGAATATTTTATTGGAAATAATCTTACATTTACATAGAGTCTTTGAATTGAATACACATGTTTTAAGACTGTGTGTGAGTTTAAAATTTGGCTTTATTAGTCTTCCATTTCTACGACTGCACTAAAATACAGTATTTTCAAATGGTATTTGATCAAGAAGGATTGTTCTTCTGTGCTAATTGAAAACACGTATAATTTTACATACACATGTAATACTAATTTATGGTTAGGGGTACCTCATAGTTCATGGCTTTACTGGTTGTTATTATAAAGAAAAAGACCATTTGATTTGCTAGCAATAGATGCCTTTCCTTCCAGGAATATCTCTATACTACTCGTTAATCACCTTAATAATTTTACTCTATTTTCCATTGCATATATTGACAAATTGTGTATATATAATATTAAAATATTGATTGCAGATAGGAACCGAAACTCAAGTTCATGCTTGACTATTTCCTCTTTAATGGGAAATGTGATTCTCTTTTCACTATAGATCAATATGTAGACGAGTAGAGAACATTAGGATAATCTAATTTTTATTAGAAGTTTATATTTCAAATCAATTGTGCACATACATTTTCAACAATGCCATGGTCATTTTATCTCCATGAAGTCCAAGCACATGGAAGGCCACCTGAATGATTTGGCAGGTGCTGAATTTCAGTCTTGCCTTTGTTAAGACCCAGATTCAAGACATTTATTTCTTTGAAGTGAAAATTTTAAAAATAGGCACAATTTGCAGTCCTCCTCACTTCCAGAACTCCCTTTAACTCATTAATTAATACAATTCTAGTTTTTACATAATTCTCCAGTGTTTGTCTGTGTTCTCAAGTAAGTACAGCCTGGAAATATTTTGTCTACTTTATTTGCTGGTGTCTTTTGTCTCAGCAATTGTCCAGTAATCATGTTTAAGTTTGCAGAATGAGTTACAATAAAAACCTTATTTTGCTTTTCCCATTATGTACATCAATTAGGACTCTTTACTCAACTTATTTCTGTCTCCACAAAGTAATAAGGAAAAGAAAAAGTATCTCCCTCTCTGAGTCAGAAATCTGAACTTTTTTCTCTTTTGGTCTTTCCAATCAGAAAGAAGTAATTGCTTTCTAAAGAGGAGGAAAATAGCTCTTTTTCCATTTTTAGTATCCACAGCGGCTCTCTCAATGGCCTAGCAAAGATAAAATTTGCCAGAAGCTTTAGATATGTACTTTTATGAAACTCTTTCTCTACATATTTTTAATGTCACATACGAATAATTTCAAAGTGATTTATTCAGGGTTTGGAAAAGCAAAATTTGAGAAATATAAACTTCAGAAGAGATACCATTAAAGAAATTCACGAGATTTAAAAAGGTTGACATTTCAAGTGCCTTCATTTAACAAATCAGGAACTAAGTTTCTAAAGGATTCAAGAAGCAGTTAGTAAAAAGTGAGAATTGTAGTTCCAGTTCTGCTACTTTTTTCAGTGCAAACTTTTGCAATTTTTTTTACCTTTCTGAACCTCAGATTTTTGTCCCCAGCATGAGCAATCTCTATGATGTCTTCCAGGTGATATTTTAACCTTTATGTGGGAAAACAGAAAGCTTCTTGCCTTTGCCTAGGACTCTCTTCAAATCTAGAGGTTCCTGCTCATGTCTAACTCCTTACTATAGTTATAACCTATCTTTAAAAAAACATCATTGATTTTCTAGTAACTTTTGTAACAACTGCTTTCTTTGGGTTTGGTAAAACAAACAACCGAAAAACAATCACCCATACATTTGTGTTTCAGTCCCTAAGAGTTTATTTTTCGGATAAACTTGACCAACATCTGTTAATGTTTTCTTCTTGTTTTATACATATCATGGGAAAAAGTTGTCATTGTTAGTAAATAAATGTTATTTGAATAATTCTCTAATCCAGAAGTTGGCTATATTTGTTTCAGATAATTAGCCACATTTTCAAATGCCACTAATATTCTTCCTTTAAATTTTCCATTTGTTTATATTTTCAAGATTTTTAAATTAACTTTTATTTTTCTTGATATTAATCCTGCATAGATTTGTGTGATCTAATTTTATTTTACTTTATTATCACCTGGAAAATGTTATGTTAAAACCAAAGTGGTTTTAAGATTTAATATCTCAACTTCGGACACACACATGCACAAACATTCAAACTACATTAATATTTTAAATATGCAAATGTTTAATAGTCCCAGACAATGTATGAATAATAGAAATAATGTAAATATCACTATCTTCTATTTCCCAGTTTAGGTTTTTTTCCCCAAATTCTATCTTGTACTAACAACCCATTTTCCCTCCTTGAATAACTTACTCATCTCCTACACGTATACAAATGCTCTTAAATTTCTCTGTGGAGCTCAGCCCTGTATAGAGACTCTAGACCCATATTTTTAGCTTTCTACTGGTCATTTCCATCGGGGTATCTCCTCTTTCAATATATCTCGGCAACCCTCACACTTAAAACGATAGAGTGATATAATTTGTCCTGAAATCAGTTAACTCTTCTCTAAATCCCTTATTTCTAGTGATTGTAACTTCCTCCTACTCCCAAATCAGGGAGGCTCCAAATCTTTGATTGTTCTTTCACTTATACTTCCCTTGCACCACCATAATCCAGGAGTAGACCTTCCTAACATAACTTACCCCATCCTTGCATTAAGTTCCTCGCTGCCCCCATCCTCCTTCATGACTTCACCACCTCAAATGACAGCATCTTGACTGGTCTCTCTATGTAGAGGTCATCCCATTCCCAATCACTTGCCCAATTAAACTTCCTCAATGCAAACTGCTGATCCTATGTCATCAGCTCAAAATTCTTCAGAGCTTCCACTTAGCTAGTCTCAGAAAGACTCTTTATCGGAAGCTAAGGAAGTCCAAAATCTGATTCCATCTATCTTTTCTCTGCTTCAGTACAAGTACCTAGTAGTCTAACCTGTTTAGTGTATACCATTCACCTGTTAGTTAAATACTATTACTACAGCAGTAACAGTTATTCTCAACTTGTATTTGACTAGGATTCTGTTTCTGACCATAAAGAAGTAACTGGTAGAAGAGAGACAGACACTTATGACATAAGCAGCTATAACACTGAATCAACCTGTGAGGCCTGTGTTTTCCGGCTTTGGAAAATAGCTTGTGCAAGCCTTGATTCTTGAGAGAAAAGAATCACATGAGGAGTCCAGCTTTCTGCCAACCCTGACACAGGGAGGGGAAGTGGAGGTCTCCATAAATTAAGGAACAGGTAGAGCCTGGTGCTGCTGAAGAGACTAGCGTTTGAAGAGCAGGGTATCAAAGAAGAGGAAAATGTAAAATTTGCAAAAAAAAGGGCGGTCCCTTGGGTCCTTGGCTGAGGGCTGTGTGTGCATGCACAGAGTGAGTCACCAAGAATCTCAGGAGGGATGACTCACGGAAATCAGGAACACTCTTGGCTTACTGCTACTGGATCACTAAAATGGTTACAACTCCAGAACAGCCAAGTGGAAGAGATGCATAGGGATGGCTATGGGGGCAGAGGCATGCACCGAGTTTCCATACCTTCTCTGTGGTCACCGCTCTCCCAGCACCTCAGTGTGTTCACCAACTGGGAAGCTCTCTGAGCCCCATCATGGAAGGGCTTATGGAGGCTACAGTGCACGGGCATCATGGATTAAATCAATGGCTTCTGGTGATTAACTTAATCTTCAGTGCCTCTTCCTCCCCCCAACCGCAGCTGGAACTAAAATTCCAAGCTTCTAATAAAGGCTTGGTCTTTGTAACAACCAGCCCCCATCTTTGTTTCAGGAGCAAGCAAAACTATCGTTATAGAAATTGGATAATGGTTGATCACTGACTACGGCGGGGTGGGGAGCTGTGAGGAAACTTTTAGAGGTGGTAGAGATGTTCTATACCTTGATTCCAGTGGAAATTACCTGTTTGCGTGTGTGTGTATACACACACACATATACAGAGAAAGAGAGAGAGATTTATCAAATTATATACTTATGTGTATTTCACTTCAGGTACATTTTACCTTAAATTTTCAAAGAAAAATTACTACAATAAATTCAATTTGAACTGGAAAAAAGAATGAGAAAAAATATTTCTGAACTTCATCTCTTCTGCTTTTATTTACTTTATTCTTTTAATTTATTTTCTCCTACTTAAATCTCACCAGTCTCCCAGTCTCACTTCAGATGGCTTCTCGAGGAAATGCATAAAGATGCATTTATATAGCAACTACCAGAAAATATTGTGTCTTATAGCTATTTATGTAAATGATATATCTGTAGATATAAATGTATACTGCCTAAGGCAAATATAATAATATACCTGTTCATTCAAGAAAAAAAAAAAAAGAGTGAATCAGACATTGGGGTGTAAAACCTAAGAAGAAAGGTTGCTGTCTTGGACTTCAAGACTATTTTTGTTTTGAATTATTTTGTTCACTGAGTGAATCTATTATTAGAATTTAACCCCCAACATTCACTTCACAGATATGGAAGCATTACCTACGGCACTCACTGAAATGTTTCCAGGCCTTAAAAATAACAGTGATGTCCAGTCAGTTGTGATTCATGACTCCAAGTATCTCACCATTAATGTTCAAATCAAACAACTGAATAAGTAACTTATAAAAATGCAGGGAAGCACGAGATGCTGCCTAAGGCTAAAACAAGTGGCCTAAGCAAATGCCCTGGAGGGAGGGGCATCTAAGGAGAGACTTGAGTGGAGGAGATTAGGGTTAACCTTACAGCCTTACAGCCTTACAGTGTTGCTGAGATTCCACCATTTTTGACCCGCAGAAATGGCAGTTACATATGGCACAAGCTAATGTCTACAAGAACAATGTTTCTGGCAAGAGGAGGGCCTGTGGAAAAGCCCCAAAGGAAAAGTCAGTGTGATGTATTCAAAGAGCTGAACAATTTAGTTCAGTTCCAGGAAGGCTAAGCCCTAGGGTGAGAGTTAAAACTGGAGCAACATGCGAGGTAAAAAGTATAGAATCCAATGCCTATTATTTTACCTTGGGGGTGGGGCGGAGAGACAGACAAAGCGACAGGGAGAGCACTAACACAACAAATGATGGTTGTGATCAAAGCTGCATTTGATCTTCACATTACGAAGCTTGGTATTTTGGAGGGACCACTACATCTGTCTGGGGATGGTTCACTTCACAGGCATCACACATCTTTGTTCCCATTTTCACTGTTTAAATCCTGGCTGTAGAGCTGTTTACCAGCTAGTACCCTTGCATTAAGATATCTGCTTACTCTGGAAAGCTATAATGCCCTAGAAAATATGAGAATTAGGCTTGGCTATATATAGTCCACACCTAAGCTTATTCTTCTATAGGAATTAAGGATTTATTCTAAATAGCACATACTATATTAAGAATATTTGCAAGACACAGCCTACGATTTGCACACAATCAACTGAAATGAATTTTTAAAACTTTTAATTAAAATGTTAATTGATTCCTAAATGCTACCTGAGTATACTCACCCTTTTATTATAGATCCCTAGATTCTTTTCACTTATTCATTGTACGCTAAATAAAAACATGGTGTTTTTATTACACAGATCCTTGGTATATAAAATTTCAAGTTCTGTAACTCTTTTTGAAATACATTTTAGTAGCCAATAATACTAATTGTCAGGAAATGCATTCACATAGCACAGTGTAAATTTTTAATTCACTCATTTGTCACTTCCTCCCATCAACCCTTCCCTGTCATTTATGGAGAGCCTACATGCTGAGGGCACAGAGCCAGAGGGCTTAAGGGACTTAAAGACATTTTACTGTGCGGTGTTTAGGGCCTTGACAAAGATGAGGGATGTCAGGTTTCAGTTTAGTGAGCTACCCACTGAATACAGCAATATAGAATAACATGGGGAGACAGGAAATAAAGGCTGTTCAATAATGGATCCTGTTTATTTGTGGGTTGTCAGTAATTTAACTCGACTCCTTCTGATCCACTCTCGATTGGCAGATGAACCCAGGAAGCTCCACTACCATCAAACAACTGTAATGTACTTGATGTTCAGACTGACTTTCCTTAAAGCATGTTTATTTATTTTTTCTCTTTGCTTTTGGTCTTGCCCTGAGCCTCCAGTGGTTACATTCTCTATCATCTGTGGAAGGTGAGTTGGACCAAGCTCCTGTAGTGGAGACGTGTGTCAATATGCACACATATCTATATCCATACAAGACATTTTCAATAAATATGTGTTATTCTCCTGTGGTGAAAAAGTGTAATAACCCAAGTTTTACAATCTTCATAAAACCTGAAGAAGTTTACTATAATTTTTGGATACAGACATTCAGAAAATATTTATTGTGGCAGTAATAAATAAAAATAGATTAATGGAGTAGCTCTTGAAAAATAAAAATTTAATTTAGTGGAGAAATAACATTCTCCTAGATGATTCTGAGGACATGATTTTTAGTTACATTAAAGACAGTTATCCAAATTTATATGAGAAAAGTCATGGAATTAAGAAACAACCCAGGTTTTTGTCATTTAAAATATAAGGCATTAATAAAATATAAGGTATTAATTTATGAGTATTTGAATGTTATGTGAAATAAACTTATCAAAATGATGTTTTAAAATATTTTGATTCATGTGGCAATTAAATAAAGGCATTTAAAATGTACTTATAAAAATATATTTGAAATCTGAAAAATTGCTTTTGTACTGTCAGTCTTAGACTAATTGTCACTAATTTGGTGACTAAGTGTCAGAATCACTATCAATAAATTATTGTCACATTTCATAAAATCTAAGACACGTTTAAGTTAACACACACCATTATTTAATTACCACTAAGAGAGAAAGAACAGAAGGAAGGAAAGAAGAAACAAAGGAGGGAAGAGAGGAAGGAAGGGAAAACAGAAGGAAAGGAAGAAGACAGGGATGAAGTGGGGAAAGAGAAGGGAGGGAAGAAAAGTAGAAGGAGGAAGGAGTAACTAGGAGGGGCACAAAGATTTTTGGTACTTAAAATTTTCATCTTATACCTATTGGAAAGTTATTTTAAACTCATCTAGATAAAAGTTTTTAAATTATATATTATTGTTGTACCATCTTAAAAATGAAAATGCAAGTTTATTAAGTTGGTTAAGGAGTTCCAAAACTTTTCCATGTTTTTTTTTCCTTCTGATTCATTTTTGATGCTGTCATCAGCATCTCAGTGTTTCACACACTGTCATCCTTGGTGACATCAGAGGGGTGAGAGTGCAGCACAATTTTCCAAGTGTTTCACAGTTTCCTCTGTGTTTGTCTTTCGAGCTGTTGTGACACATTCTACAAGTTTTGTTTTCTTGATTTCACCAGAATAGGTCACTGGAAGGTTTTCAAACAACTCCCAGAACTGACATTCCTTCCTCAAAGTCCTTCAAGAGATTTTTGTGCCTGTCACCCAAAGTCAAATCATCTTCCATCACCATCTGTTTGGCCCCCTTTACCCTCTACGACCTCTCCCTTGAGTGGTGGGCATAGAATGCAATATAAAGAATATGTATCACAGAAATATACACTGGAAACTTACACAGTTTTATTAACCAATGGATTGCTCTGGATGATGATTATCATCCCCAAATTTCCCATGGTGGTGACTATGTAGACAGATAAGAAAACCAAGGAGAGTAAACCTGGAGTTCTAGATATTTTGAAAAACCCAGGAGCATAAAAGTGAAACTTTGATTTCCTTCAGATAACGTCAGGACTTCTGTTAAATAAAGAGCCAAATGTTATTCCTGGAAAGCAGAACAGAATAGAAAGGAGAAGCAAAGAGAAGAAAGAGGCTTAGGTGTCCCTGTGAAGTTGATATGAAACAGTAATTTTCAAAGTATGGCCTTCAAACCAGCAGCAGCAGGAGCACCTGAGAATTTGTTAGGGATGCAAATTCTCTAGCCCCATAACCAGCTTTCTGAATCAAAAATTCTGGGATGAGGCCCACAGTTTGGGAATTAACTGACCTTCTAGGTGATTTGATGCATGTAGAATGGTGAGAAACACTGGTATAGAAAATATACAGTAATCATTCTGTAGGTTAAATGTCAGCCCTTGTTGGCATTATTAATAGGGAACTGAAATATCAATTCAGGGCACAAAAGAAATTGCAAACCACAGAGGCAAGAAAAATGGAACAGAAGCACAGAGTACAGTGTTATAGTTCTAAGAGTTACACAAAGGATCATGGAGGTTGCTTGGCATTACATGTGATGCCACATAAATCCTAGTATTAATTTTTTTTACATCTTCAACCTTTTCTAGGCATCATACAGAAGTAAATAACCATGAATCGATGAGTTTAAGTCTTAAAATGTGTCCATAAGACTGATGCAATATACAGATGATGTATTATGAAATTGTACACTCAAAACCTATACAATTTTATTAACCAATGTCACCCCAATAAATTTGATAAATGTTTTCAAAAAGAAAAAAGGAGTTATTTGAATGAAGCAGAGAGGGGGCAGTTTCCTACATACGCGGGGGTTGGAGAACTGTGACATGGCCACCATCGGCCTGAAAGGGATCGTAAGAAGCTGATTTCAGAGGTGGTAAAATGTGAAAAAGTGTGCATCTCAGAATTATTGAATGCATTATTTTATCATTCACTTCTTTTGCCATTATCGAACTTGTGTGGTTAATTCAAAGATAGCCATTGTTTATCTTATGGGGGGGGCTCTGCTTTGAAGTTCATCAGGTAGTTCAGAGCTTGAGGGCTTTGCTTTCCATGGATTTCCACTTTTCACAGGTCAGTCAGTAGGAGCAAAAGGCATCTCTTGAATTAGTGTTTTGGGTTTCTTTAGATATATTCTCAGAAGTGGGATCACTGGGTCAAAAGGCAGATCTGTTTTTAACATTTTGAGGTATCTCCCATACTGTTTTCCACAGTGGCTGCACCAACCTGTATTCCCCGCAACAGTGCAAAAGGGCTCCCTTTTCTCCACATCCTCACATCCACTTGTTTGCTGATGTATTGATGATAACCATTCTGACAGGTGTGAGGTGATATCTCATTGTGATTTTAACTGCGTTTCCCTGATGATTAGTGATATTGAGCATCTTTCATATCTATCCTCTTTGGAAAAGTATCCATCCAGGTCCTTTGCCTATTTTTTAATTGGATTTTTTTTTAGTGTTGAGTTTTGTTAAGTTCTTTATAAAGTTTTGATATTGACCCCTTATCAGATGAATATGTTCTCCTGTTCCATGGGTTATCTTTTTATTTTTTTGATGGTCTCCCTTGCTGTGCAAAAGCTTTTTAGTTTAATGTAGTCCCATTTGTTTCTTTTTTTCTTTTGTTCCCTTGCCTGGGGAAATATGGCAGATAAAATATTGCTATGAGCGGTATCCAAGACTTTACCACATATGTTTTCTTCTAGAACATAAGCACCCCTAATTCAATGCATGTTATTTACAACTGCCAAGATATAGAAGCAGCCCAAGTGTCCATCGGTAGATGAGTGGTTAAAACAACTATGGGACATTTACACAATGGAATACTACTCAGCCATAAAAAAGAAGAAAATTTTGCCTTTTGTGACAGTATGAATAGGCCTAGGGAACATTATGCTAAGTGAAATAAACCAGTCAGAGAAAGACAAATACCAAATGATTTCACTTATATGTGGAATCTAATGAACAAACTGAACTAACAAGCAAAATAGAAATAGACTTATAGACAGAGAACAGGTTGACAGCTATTGGCAGTGGGGGGGTGGTAAGATAGGGGGTGGAGGGATCGAGCAAAAAGGAAAAAGGACTCATGGACATGAACAACAGTGTGGTGATTGCAGGGAGAGAGGGGATTATAGGGGGACTAAATGGTAATGGAAAAAATACATTTTTTAAAAAATAAAAAATAAAAATGGAAGTAAAATACACATAACAGAAAACTTTTTAAAAAAAGTTATTTCTTGAGATAGAGAGCCGATGTCTTTGTTGGTGACAGCATGATGTCGATTGGAATAACCTCTGTGGTAGTGACTGGAACAGAAAATATGGACAACAAAGAACCTTCAACAAATACTGTAAAGACCAAAGATGTGGTTGTATAATATCTCCAGTCCATATTAATATGGAATATTTCTCTGACCATACTCAGCAGACAGTATTGAAGTGGAGATGAAAGTTAGTAAAGTTTTACAGAGAAAGCTTTGAAGGAAAGTCTCTAAAGAGCCACCCTGCTCTTACTTTCTTGAGAGCTGTAAAAGATCATTGCAAAGGGTGACACTGCAAACAGAATTATGCAAAGAACAGAGACATAAAAACAACGTATCAGTTTTATTTCTGTGTAATGTGTATGTGAATTAAAACTGAAAAAAATATGTGCACACACATAGAAGTTAAAATGATCCAGATTCATCTTGCTTAATGTATCGGTCTTTTCTGACTGCAGTCTATACTCATGTACCAATCTAAGGGTGTTCATCTTTTGTGTAATTATATCTAAGCTCTAAAATCCTTAAAATGTCTTAGAATGAAATTATTTAGAGAGTTTTAAGCTTAAATGATTTATTTTTAACTAAATCAAAGAGTCACCTCTTGCAAGTACAAACTTTATAATTCTGTCACAGAAATAGGCCAAAGATCATTGACCCAGTACCTCTGTACCTCCTACAGTAAAAACCAAATGATTGAATGTCATTATCATTTTAAAAAAGTGGAAACCTTGAAGTCACATTAGTGGCCATTTCAATTACCAAAACCACAAGTGTGTGTAATGTGTACCTCCTGGGTATGAAAGCTACTTGGAGTTGCTCCTAGTACATTTGGTTGATCTCATTTGATCTCTAAGCCCTGAATGAAAATAACCAATCATATTTCAAAGCTTTCTGCCATTTGTATCGTGACTTATTTCAATAAAAACCACATGACTTTGAAACCAAACAATGCATGTCTTCCTTAAAAATAATCTGTTAATATAAAATTATCTATTAAGTGAACTTGGAAGGATCGATCATTATAGGAATAAGAGGAATAAATCCTTTTTTATGCTTCTCCTTTTTATTTACAAATACTAGTGGTATATCTATATTGTGGAAAGCAGAGTTCTACTGGGTAATACACATTCTCAATTGAATGTGTGCATCCCGTTTTGCAGGATGTTGAAAAACTCTGGAACCCTTTAATAATAAAATGTTCAGAAAATTATAATCAGTAACTGATTGAGTGTCAGAATCTCAAAGTCCAGTGTTCCCTTAAGATGCTGGACAATACCCACCTGACGAAACAAATAGCAGAAGCTCTCTTACTAGTGAAAAACTAGAGTCATTCCCACTAAAAGGTAATATGGGGCAAGTATGTCTAATGCAAGATATATTTATTTAAAATTGTTCAGAAAGTGCTAACCAAAACATTTTTTTAAAAGAATATAAAATGATAAATTTTGGGTATTGAGAAGCAAAATCTAGATTTAGATTGATGACCTCCCTAAATAACCCAGGGTAATTGACAGATAAACAGTTGAAATTTATAACAGGGTAGCAAGATAATATACAAAAATGCTTTCCTGTATACTAGCAATAACAAGACAGAAAAAGAATGAAAATTTCCCATACACAAATACAATACCAGTGATATATAAATAGATAGAAATATACTTTCCCCATGATTTGAGAGGTGGTATGAGAGCTTAATGACCAAATGTCATGAGTTCTAAAACCAAGAGAGTGGATAAAGATACAAGTTTTGCCACTCTTGGGCTATGTGATATGAAGCCATTTTAATTTTAAAGAGACATCTCTTCACCTTGGTTCTTTGTGAAATGAATATTATAATGTCAATGTCATAGGGTCATGGTGAGAAGTAAATATTTGTAAAGCTTTAAACAATGCCTACAATATAGTAATCTATAAATATTAGTTATATTAACAATATAATATTTTAATGAAGACCATAAGTAAGTAATTGGATAAAGAATAATCATAATACACAAGAAGGCTTAATATTCAACATTCTTAATTCTCCTCAGATAAATCTGTAGATTTATTTTAAGTCTGAGCCCAATCTCAACAAGAGGTTTTTTTTCCTGATGGAAATGATATATTATAATCATATTAATCATATTGGGTACAAGTTTCAGAATCAGACAACCTGGGTCCCTTATTTAATGGTTCCAATCTTATTTTCTTAACCTCAATAGTTGGCTATTATTATTAATATTTTGGGGGAAAATGATTTTACTAAAGAAATAATTTCACAAAAATAGCAAAATGATTATTAAAAAGAAGGATTACTGGGTTGGGGGAGTGAGGGCGGGGGTGATGACTTGGGAATTATTCTCCTCGATGTGGAAATGCATCATCCTCTATAACACTTAGCACAGTGTGAGACACAGCAAAAGGTGAAGGGAGCTGAAGGTAAAGTACAAAAACAGATGACAGCGATAGTACTCAAGAGCACAGAAGGGTCAGTTTTAGATCTGTACTTGTTTCAGCATTTTTCATAGAAATTAACCAGAACACTGAGAGACAGTGACTGTGGTTACCCTGCACTACAGAGACACAGTTCCTTAGATGAATATTAAGAACCACTCATTTTTATTTATTTTTTTAAAAGGAAACAACTATAAGTGCACAGTAATACAGAAAATGTGTCTATAAATACTTTCTTAATTATTGCATCAAAAGGGAGTCCCAATTCATTGAAAGACAGTAATAACTATTGACATCTTCAAATATCTCAATAAAGAATTGCTAACGTATGATTTCATTTGGCACAAATGATTACTACAGAAAATTATTCTAATGTCTCTTCTAGTAAATGAAGAAAACGTAGATGTTGGTAAGGATGTGGAGAAAAGGGAAACTTATGCATTGTTGGTGGGAATGCAGATTAGTACAGGCACTATGGAAAACAGTAAGGTTTCTCAAAAAATTAAAAGTGGACCTGCCTTATGACCAAGTGATTCTGCTTCTGGGTATATCTCCGAAGACACTCAAAACACTAATTCAAAAGGCTATATGCACCTCTATAATGATTGTAAATGATGCACTGTAGCATCATTTACAATAGCTAAGATATGGAAACGGTCCAAATGCCCATCAGTAGACGAATGGATAAAAAAGACATGGTACACTCCAAGTAATACTCCAAGTAATACTCCAAGTAATACACAGTGGAGTATTACTTGGCTGTAAAAAAAGAATGAAATCCTACCATTTGTGACAGCATGGATGGACCTAGAGGGTATTATGCTAAATGAAATAAGCAGTCAGGCAAAGACAGACACCCTATGATTCCACTTATATGTGGATCTAAAGAACAAAATAAATGAAAAAAGCAAATGGAAACAGATTCATAGATACAGAAAACAGACTAATGGTTACCAGAGGTCGGGGAGCTGTGTGAAGAAAGTGAAGGGACTGAGTAGTACAAATTGGCAGTACAAAATAACCATGGGAATGCATAGTAAAGTATTGGGAACATAGTCAATAATAGTGTAATATCTGTGTATGTGCAGTTGGGTATTGGAAATATTGGGAGGAACACTTCGTACCGTATGTGATTGTCTAACTGCTATGCTGTACACCTGAAACTAACACAAAATAGTATTAAAAATAAATAACATGTCATATCTCTACTTGATAAAATGTACTCGTTAAAACGAGTTTTAGTTTAGTATTTATCCTCACTTTGGTTTATAGGTGACAGGCATTGATTGTCTAGGTGCCAATACAATGATCATATGATAGTAATGACAAATTTTCTTTTTTGTATGTTTTTTAAAACCAGCAGAATTTTAAAAATACATTTCTGGATATTATCTTCACAATTAAATTGTTACTGTTGTTAAAATTAACTATTACAATTGTTTGTCTAATACATGTTCTAGGAGTTGAAACAAGAAAATAAATTTATTACCATACAAATTACATAAAGTGACACTTCCGTATCTGTGCTCTATATCTAGCATGACATGTTCCTATCAGCCTATAAATCCTATTATCTAGGTTGTTTTCACTTCTTCTTATTGATCCATTTATTGATTCAATTATTAATGAAACTTTCCCACTGTGGAGAAGAACAGCCACAGTAATAAAGTCAGCCTCAGGACTAAGTGACCTGACTGGGCTCCGTGCACTGAATATTTAAGAAACAAAATCAAGGGGTGGCCCAATCATTGGCCTACCTTGTATAACTGACAGCTGGAATGGGTCATTTTGTAACATTCCCTCTTCTATACAAAAAGCTATCCTCAATAATAATTATGAAATAGAGCAATAATAGTGACCTCAAGAAAAGGTGAAAATGAAATTTGGTTATACTTTGTATGTATGTTCAAGCTGATGAAGACCAACAAACAGATATTAAAGTACAGAAAAAGGAAATAAGTAACAACTTAATTGTTCTTAGTATATTTCTGCATTTTGGGGAACCAATTAGAAAGAAACATTACTTTCCAGTATTCCACAGTAATGAATAATAACGTAACAGTTCAATAAGTTACAATTATGACATGAATGACAATGAAAAAATTTAGTCTGAAGTTGTATTTGAAAACAAGTAAAATATTACATAAATGGACTAAGATTTGTATGTGCATGGACAGCATTACAGCTTATGGTTTACAATCTCTTTTGCTGTTTCAAATTTGAAATGCAAGTAAAAAGCCATGTACTTACATAGAATGTAACTCAAGATCTGTTTCTGAAAGCTGCACTGTACTATCTTGACTTTGAAATTGAAGGCAGGACTCTAGTTCCACAAGGTTTTGGAAACAAACTGCACGTTCTAACAAGCCGGACCACTGCAAACTTCCTCTTGAAATGAATGCAGGTAGCTGAGTCTGCAGGTTTTGTGGGTTGACGGTATAGCAAGAAGTTGTATATATTACATACAATTCAAATTTCACAGGAACCACAGTAATTAGAACTTAGACCAACAGAAACTTTAGGAGTCGAGGAGTATTTTATCTGTGACATGACACAGAGTTGCTGAACAATGTGTGAGAGAAAAGCAGAGCGGCTTCCACTTGATTTATTATTAAAATTAAATTCTCCAAGGGCCCGTGTACCTGGCACCCAGTGCTCTGCCCCTTTGTCCCACATATGGGCATGCTGCCTCCTCTTCCTTTTAGACCTGCCAGTGACAGTTGGTCTCCTTTTGCACCCAGCCCTCTGTCAGTTTTCCCAGCTCTACTGTCTGGCTTGCGCACACCGTGTACACCAGTTTGGTTCTGCCTCAGGGCCTTTGCACTGCTCCTTCCTCTGCCTTGAAAGTCATCCCTCAGAAGTCCACATGGCTGGCTTCCTCACTCCTCCAACTCTTGGCTCAGTGTCCCCTTCTCAAGGACACATACTTTGATGATACTGCTTCCATTTGCAGCCTTCCTATCCCTCACATTTTACTATTCCTTTTTTTAAATGCATGATTACCAACTTCAAGCAATATATAATTTGTAGATTTATTGTAATAATCATTATTTTATACCTCCTCTTACTAGAATTTAAGTTCCAGGAGGGCAGGGATTTCTGTGTGTCTTCATCACTGATATAGTCCGGACACCTGGGCAGTACCTGACATGTAATGGGTGCTCAATCAATATTTGTTGAATAGCTACACCTAGATTTTTACCATGTGTCATGGGGGTACAAAGTTTTCAAAACTTTGTGTCTTTTTTCATTTAGAGAAAACAGTTTCCCTGATCTTCCATGTCAAGCTTGTGTAATTTAATATTCATGGAGAACAGCAAACAATTACGCTAAGCCTTGTGGGAGAAGTGTGATTATGTTATGCACCATAAAGAAAAGGCTATTGGGAATGTAATGGAACCAATGAACAGCTTTATCATTTTTAAACATATAAATTGTTTTATATTACCAAAATGAATTCTTTCAATAACCTTGTGAGCGAGGCAAAAAAAAAAAAAAAAAAGTTTACTCTTGTTCTGAGAAGGAAGATGCTGAAATAGATTGTGACTTTTCTAGTGGGACATAGATAGGCCTAGCAGAATGGAGGTTGGAGTGCTTCTGGACCAGTGATGTTTCCAGGACACATATTTAACTCTTGCACTGCACACGTTGGAATCAATTGTCTGAGTAATTAAAATGCACCTAACCTAATTAATGTTTTTATACTGCCAAAGAAGCAAAACTGCTCAATAATTATTACATGGAATTCACAAAAGGGGAGGATGGCCCACCTTTTCTGAAATCCTGCACTTAGAGAGGGGCCTTGAATAAGCATGGCAACCTGTAGAAAAACATCTTTCCAACACCTTGAACTTGCCCCTTGTCTCTTAGTAAACCCATGATTCTTCTTTTTTTCTTTCTGAATGAATGCTACACTCAATAAAAGTGAAGTACTTCTAAGGTCTGCTCTTAATATATGTGGCTCTGGCATTTATCATTCCATTGATCAGCAGAATTGATTGGGCCCATTATTCCTTTATCACATCATCGATTGGCAGAGGTTATTGGGCTCTTTATTTCTTGAGAAGCTCTGTCCAGAGAATAGCTTAGACCAACTGAAATGGCTGTTTTCACCCAAAGATGTCTGAATTAGCTCAGCAGCCTCAGAAATGTAAACATTAAATGTAACAATAGCAATTGCTGACAGTGATGCCTTATTATGTACCAGACCCTCTGCTCTCCTTTTCCTGTGTCACGTAGCTCACACCACATTCTGCACAAGAGTTTGAGGAGGAAGGTGCAGCCCTTTCCTTTACGTTGCTGGGACACTGGCCATGGAGAATTTGCAGGCCTTCAAAAGGGGAGCTGTTTGAGATTTGAACCCAGATATGCGTGACTCCAAAGCCTGTCTCTTAATTAATAATCACAGTTACAAAGCTACACATTTTCCCCGTGATAGTGTAACACACTATAGATATCTACATAGCAAAATTAAACGCCAGGAATTTGAACTTAGTCTGTGGCAACCCTAAGGAATTGTTGATTGCCGAGGAAATGTTCAAGGCTTGCAAAGCTGGCCGCATGATGGCGATTCTATTCATTAAGTGAATCTTAAATAACTCTTAATATAATTAGCAATGAAAAGAGATAGTCTGTGACTCCAAATAATTTATGTGCATAATAAAGGCACTGTTGGCACTAAATTATTTTTCCTTCTGTTTTGCAATTTGCTCTCAAGAATTGCTTATTAAATTGTTTTTCTTATACATATGGAAGAAACTGTTATATCACTAAAGCAGTAAGATAATGAGAGGAAAGCATATATGTCTTTTATGATTTCTCATTGAGGATTTCTGAGAATTCATCCCCAGGCCTGCACTTTATTTATCCTTTCAATATGCTGTGGTACCCAAGAGATTTTTCTATATTTTTGTATGTAAGAAATTCCATCTGCAAGAATGTACTTGGGCATGGACTTCATAAAGGTTGTTTCTTCTTGAGGTTCTACAGGGTTTTCAGTCAACTTTCATTGTCAAGATAGGCCTTGGATTTTGTATTTTGTTGAAGCAACATGTATCTTAGATAATAGTTCATTCAAGACTGTTGAGAGAGATTTGAATTTTAATCAGGTCTTTAATTTCCATGCTGAGAAAGGGAAAGTGTTTTCCTTGAAATCTTGGGTCTGTTAAATAATCTGAGGAAAAATAGACCCTATAGTTAAGTAATTTGTGAAAATGGTCCATATAGCCCTATCGGGGAGATTCTTCAAGTGCATTAACCTTTTAGAGGTCCCAAGGCATTTCAGTTTGCCCAGCTGGGAATTTTCCATGTTACTGAGCGATGGATTTTTTTGTGTGTATGTAACAATTACTAATACACAGTAGATCTCATGGTAATAATGGTAATACTGTATTAGAGACAGGATGCGGTAACACGGAACCTGCTATTTAAGTTAAGAGCACTCTTTTGGGCTGTAAAACAGCTGACCTTTTAGAACACTTAGTTAAAGATTGCCTAAGTGTTGTAGAAACTTGACTGTCCACATGAATCACCTGGCCATTTTGCTAATGTAAATTGATTCCATAGGTCTGTAAGGGGACTCAAGTTTCTAACAAGCTCTTAGAGAAGGTCAAAGCTGCCAGTAAGAAGACAACTCTCTGAGTAACAAGAATTTAGCTCAGGGTTCTCACCCTTGGCACTGCTGGCGTTTTGTGCTGGGTAATCCTTTGGTGTGTGTGTGATGCCCTGAGCGTTGGAGGATGTTCAGGTGCATCGCTGGTCTCCACCCACTAGATGACTCTGTGGCACTAGGCAGCACCCCCTCTCCACAGCACTGACTACCAAAAATGTATCCAGACTTTGCCAGTTGTCCCTGGGAGGCAGAATCACTCTCTCTTGAAAACCACCAGTTACAATGGTTTGTATCAAGATGACCTGTCTCTTTGGTTTCTGAAGTATTCCTTCTTACTCTTTCTCATTTCCAGTGGAAATGATTGGGCAAAACCAGAAGGATATTTAAATTGTCACAGATTACAGAATTTTTATTCCTAAAAAGCAATAAGAAAATAGCTTTTCTCAAAATTGGGGTTACCGGAAAGAAAGTATTGGGTGACCCCATGGTTCTATTTCATTTATAGGGATAATTGGTATGCACTTACTGACTTTTTTTCCAGGGAACATATTTATAATTCAAAGGGTCTTTCTAGAGCCAGAAAGTAAAATGGGCTTTGGAGAACTTAAGGGCTTGTGTAGAACTAAGAAGGAAGTGAAGACATCAAGTCTGTTACTGGAGGACCAGTTATTTCTTAGACTAACACGAATGATTCTGTCTATTTTTTAAACTAAAAATAGAATTAAGCAAAGAAAAAATAGGAAACATAAAATAAAGTAACAGAAATGAATGTTGCTAACTTTCTGAGGAGCTGCCTTCTCTAGTGAGAGAGCCAGGGCGGGATGTCCGGGAATGGAGTGCGCTCAGTAGGGAGGCACATGCATTCACTATGTAGCTCCCGAAATGAGAGGCGTGCCTCCGGCTGGCCTGGTCGGGGCTGCTGCTCCCCCAAAGGGGCAGCCGGGAACAGGAAGCCACCACCCTTCATCTGACCGAACTCATCGGAAGCTCTAAGAATGTATTAACGAAACTTTAATAAATCTGAAATGAATTCATTTGACTTTAAAAAATAGGCTATTATATTTTCTCATTAAAAACAAAGACTTTGGAGATGAGTTCTTTACATTAAATTTTACGTTTGACTTATAAGGTATTACTTTTCTTAAGCAGATTAAATGCATATCCAATTTATATTACTTCCCTGGGCCCCAGCAGCTTTATCTATAAAGTGAAGGCTCTGGATTAGATGATCACTATGGTCTCCTTCAGGTTCGAGATGGTGTATTTCAGTAATTCTATAATAGGTTTTGGATGGAGGAGGAGAAACCAAAGTGGGTTTGAAAACGAATCCTAAATAATAACTAAAAAAAATGTGTATATTTCACAGTTATTTTTTGGTGAACAGATTGATGGGCTGGCTTTTAAGGTATATCGTCTTTTACATTGTTAACAAAAATGTAAAGGCCATTATCATAATTTTTAAAGTGAGGACTGAGACATTTATGTGAGTTAGTGATTGATACTGCAGAATGTTGTGTGTCAGTTTAATTTTTAGCAGCATTGTTCCAAGACTAAAGAAGTAGAATTTTGTATTAGGAGATTTTGGTAAATAAGAAGCAATTTGAGTAAGAGTAACTTGTCATGTAAATTTTTTTAAGAAAAGGAATTGGGAGAAAATTAAGCTCAAGGTGTATTGATTTGCAAATTCTCAAGATGAAAATACTTCTAAAATACTGTTCTGTTTGAGCAAAAGCCAACTTCTCAGCTGGTTTTGGGCATTCGTACTCACTTGTTTTTTCAAGGGAGCTATTAGCAAGACAGTCTTTTAATACATCTCTGTACCCCCGAGTTGTCTGTTCTATTAAAATGGTTCATTGGCAAGAACTCAATCTACTTGAGAACATACACTTCCCCTCTATGATTTAAACAAAACTCAGTGGGCATTTAGAAATAGAAAACATTAAGTAAATATCTTCCAAGATCACAATTGTATTATAAAAATGGTAATTTTCTTTTAAAGTTTTACAGCTACTAAAAGAAATTTTTGTTTTGTCATTCAGAAATTGACATCTATTTGTGGCAGTAAGTCCTTTTTCTTCAGGTAACCTTTTTTTTTTTCATGCTTTTCTGGATCATGATATTTATTCCGGCTACAATCCACCTGTACCTTGGAACCCAGAGAAATAAATTCTAAGTCATAAAAGCCCATGTGAGGAATTGCCTTCGACTTCCATAGGAAGGTCATTGCTTAATATTTATGTGGTCTCCACTACTCCTTTTTCATGCTCCGTTCAACACCAATGTGCAGGCCTTAAGCTCGCTCTCTGCGTGTATTGATAAATAGATCTGCTCCAAATGGTTGCACTCCAGCTGGTTGTCAGGATGACACGCTTTATAGTGTTTTAGAAGCATCTTCCAGACTTGAGCATTGGACCTGATTTCCTTTGATTAACAACATTCTACTTTTTCAGGGCGTCAGTGGAGGTAGCTAGCTTGCCAAGTCGTACTGGAGGTTGGGGAATAATCAAGAGAGAACACAGATACTCACTGAAGGTTGTCTGCACTATCATAGCTGCCTGTTACTATGGCAGCTATGATAGCTATGGTGGGGGGAGTCATTTGTGTAACTCCCCCCACCCCAAGTCTACATTTTGTTTGTAGTAAAAGTTTTATTCCATAATTACTGTGGACACGAAATCTCTGCTATTGCTAGGATTTGGATGGATATAGCAAAGCAGTATGTATACTGCTTCACAAAATTATTTCCTAACTTAATAGCTATTTTATTCCAGGAAGGGAGAATGGAGAATAAAAGCTGATATTTCCTGTAGAATGATTCTGGGGCAAGAATACATTTGAGATAGGCTGTAGTTGCAGCTATAAAATATTCTATAGCGAACTTATAAACAGTTTGATAGTGTGTGTGTGTGTGTGTGTGTGTGTGTGTGTGTATGTTTAATTTCCATTGGAAGTATGATATACACACTAAATGGGATATGTTGCAAAGCATCATTTGTGGTGCTAATTTACGGGGCAGGTTTTCCTCATTTTTCTTTCATCCCCTGTAAAATTCCACTAAAGGGGTGGTAGAATTATGAATGAGTGGGAATTAAACAATTGATACTGGGAGGACCTGAGATCACGAAGAATTGAACACATTTCTAGAAGACTGCAAATTAACGGAGGAGCTTTAATTTACAATGCAAAGTAGAGGAAAGAGACACTCAGTACTTACGCAGAAAGAAGCTGGTGTGACAGAGAAGGGAGAGGTGGGAGCTGATCTGCTGGCAGAACCACCGAAGCTACAGGTCTGGACCAGTATGTCTGCGAGGCAAGCCTGGAAAAGTGACTGAAAAAAGGGATGAAAATAATAGCCTATCTGCATTATAAAAAACAAAGGGTACTCTTTCCTATGAGAAATGCAAGGCACTGATTCAGTAAAGTACAGTTATAAAAACAGAAAAAATGAATGTTAGAAATAAGAAGTGCAGAATATTGAGATGTGTTTGAGATGTTGTGGCAATTCTGAAAAACAATCCAGAGCAATTTGGAGAGCTCTAGAAATTAATACTAGAACTGCATTATCCCTAACATCCCTCAGAAATTATGAATTTCCGTCCTTTCCAATCTCAACTGATTTCTTTAAGCCCCTATGACATCCCCGTGGAGCTCCACTTCTCTCCCTTTATATCCCACTTATTTTTGTTTTTCTCATGCTTAGGAGCTGACCTTAAGACTCCACTTTCTCACCCTTCTGTCCCATCATTGCCTCTCCCTCAGGGAGGATACCTTTTTTCCCCCTAAAGATAACATTTAACCACACTGCCCCACACTCTTCTGTTTCATATTCTTCTTGAATCTTACTTCATAACCTGTTCTTTTTCTCATGTTTTTAACTCTTCCCACTGTTCCATATTCTTTGCCTAAAATATGTTCAAATCATTCCCTTCATCTTAAATGTACAGAGAGAGAAATCATCGCTTCACTATTCTCCTTTTGCAAGCTGTCCTACCCTTGCCACACCACCAAATGTCTTCAAAGTATGCTGTGTACTCTGCCTCCAGTTCCTCATTTTCTATTTTGCTTTCAACCTGTTGACTATATCTTCTGCCCCCAATATGACATTTAAATTTCCCTAATGGCTTGTGATCTCCATGCTGCCAAAATAATAACCTCCTTTTCTCCCCCTTAATCTGCGTGGCACATTCATAGCACCTGACGGTGTGGGCTCTTCTCACAGGAAACATGTTCACTCCCAACTCCCCGGCGCCACTGCTCTTGTTCTCGCCCTTTTTCAAGGTTCTTCCCATTTCCCTCACTGGCTCATTTTCTTCCATCTTTCCCTTAAATATAGTACTAAAATGCCCTGTCATTCTACCCTAAAACTTGTTATCACTCTTCATATAATTTTCTGGGCCTTTTTACCTTATCTTTTGTTTCACTACCATTTATTGTAAACAGTAAAATACTCAACTTCTTGATCTGTCTTCCAAATGCAGTGAGAGATTGCGGAGAAGCAGCCACCTATTGAGAACCCAGATTCTCTTATGAAAGACCCATGGTTTGTCATCTCTTCTTCCTCCAGAGGAAGAGCTAAAGGAAAAAGCACACAGATAGTACCAAAAAAAACAAAAAAGGAATTAGGAAGGAAGGAGAATATCCATGTCCTTCACATCCCCATGGAACTGAAGGGAAAGGTCTTATCTGTGTTCTGCTCCCAAAGTTTCAAAATGTGAATGAACTCTCAAGAAAATCAGTTGTGAAGTTCATGGCTTTTAAGAAGGGAAGACAGCCACCCTGCTCCATAGTGTGTAGGAGCCTGTGGACCTGCTGCAGTTCCACTGGGGCTAGAAGAGAATATTAGAAAAATACGATGCTATTTGCAGCCAAATAAATACAGGGTAAAATTCTCCCCATCCAGTCAGTGTAGTGAAGATTGATGCCACTGTGACCAAAGGCCCCGGGGGTGGGAAAAGGAGGATAGACGAGGTTGCGGATTTCCGAAGCACAGGACAGGGTCCTGTGTAGTCCTGTGGCAGCATGAGGCTGACTCTGTCAGCTGGGCAGTGGACTAGGAACATAACCAGATTTCTCCAGGCACTCCCAGTGGGCGCTTCCTGGCTCCACATCCTTTATGAGCACTCGTTCTCTACCAGTTGGCACAGGCATTTCTCAACTTGTTGGATGTGCTGTGGTGACCAGCACAAGGGATATATCCATGTCTATTCATCTTTCCACTAACGCGGTGAAATTGTTCATGTGTTTACAAATAAATACCCACTTTCAATGATAACCTCATAAAGAAACACGTTTTCCCCATCCTGGTCAATACCCAAGAGCAAAGACTAGGTATAAAAAAGAAAGACTACACACCTGTCTGCACAAAATGACTGGAACCTCAAATCTATCCTTTATCAGAGGAAGTTATCCGATTCCAAATGAAAGCTTTTAAAAAATGAGCATAATAAAGTCTTAAGCTAAAAGACACAGTTTTTAACACCTAACATAACTAGAAAGTTATGGAATCAGACAGAAATTCTTTAAGAAAGCTTGTACTTAACAGAAAAGAGGGTTATAAAGAATTCTAGTGCTCACCATACATGTACAGGCTTATTTTTAGATTTTTAAGTCTATTCCTCCAATCTATATTTCTATCAAGTTCCATTCAGTACTGTAAATGGGATATTGAAATTTCCAACTAATGTTGTTGAATTATCTGTCTCTCTTCAATTCATTTGCGCTTTGTGCATTTTGGGGAAATTTTCATTTCTGTAGTTACTTGCATGTATATTCAGAAATTTTATATCTTCCAGATGGATTGATTCCTCTCTCATTAAAAATGTTGCTTTTTATACCTAGTAACATTTGTTGTATAAAGTCTGTTATGTCTGACATTAGAATGGTCACTGAAGGTTTTTGTTTTTGTTTTTTGCTGTTCACGCAGTATATCTTTTCCCATCCATTTGCTTTCAATCTGTCTATGTTTTGAATCCAAAAGGTGTCTCGTCTAGGTAGCATAGGGTTTGATCTTTTGTTTTTGATTTTGTTTTGTTTTATGTCATTTATTTCAATTTCTTCCTTTTGACTAAATTATCTAATTCATATACATTCACTGTTACAGTTGAATTAATCCCTACTAATTTTTCTTTCTGTTTTCTCTGTTTCTTGTCCTTTTTTGGTCTTCTGTTCATCTTTTCTGTTTTTCCTTGCATAAGTGAGTATTTTCTAGTGTAACATTCTAATTCATTTAATTACTACATTTTAAAAAAATACAGGCACATTGTACTTCCATACCATGGAATATTTCTATACAAATCAACTCTATAATTGGGAATAACTACTCACACATGTTTGAAATTCATGATTTTGCACCCAAGAAAAAAAGTCCTCTTATTGTGTTTAACTCACGTGACTAGCTTCATCAGCGTCCTTTTCCATAGTAGTTTTTCTTCACAGCACATGTTTTTCATCTTTTGCTACATTTTTAAAGAAATCGTTTTCTTAGTGGTTACTTTAGGGCCTAAAACTATGTATTAACTTATCAGATTTATATTAAATTCTAGTGAGCTATAGAAAAGTCACTCTGATCCAGCTCATTTCCCTTTTCCCGTTTTTGCACTGTTATTGTTGTATGTATTACATTCATCTATATTACATTACAAAACCAATGATATATTGTTATGAGTATACTTTATATAATTTTGTCTTTAAAAGAAACTTAGAAAGTAGAGCAAGAATATATTTACATAATTTGTTATATTAACTTTTTTTAACCACTTCTAATTCTCTTCATTTGTTTATAAGTATTCTGTTTGCCATCTGGTGTCATGACTTATCTAATAATGCCTTCCTTCCATCTATTTTCTTGGTTCTGTTTTTATAAAAAATGTTACATTTAAAGATTTTATTTATTTACCTTTAAAAGGGGGAAGGGAGGGAGAAGGAGAGGGAGAGAAATATCAGTGTGTGGTTGCCTCTCATGTGACTCCTACCAGGGGGCTGGCCTGCAGCCCAGGCCTGTGCCCTGACTGGGAATTGAACTGGTGACCCTTTGGTTCACAGGCTGGCATTCAATCCATTGAGCCACACCAGCCAGGGCAAAATGTTACATTTATATATGCTTCAGGAACAGTATTACAATAATATACATATTGTTTTATACAATCACTTTTCAAATTAATTAAGAAAAGATAGGGGAAGAATTATGCATTTACACTGTCTTTTTTAAGTACATGATTACCTTGACTGGTGTTCTTTTTTTTTTTTTTTTTTTTAATGTTGATTTGAATTAATGTCTGCTGTCCCATACTTTCAGCCTAAAGATCTTTTCTTATGGATGTACTAGAAATAAACTGCTCAGTTTTTGTTTATTCAAGAGTATATTTATTTCACCTTCATTTTTGAAAGATAGGTTTGATGACTATAACCTTCTTGGTTGAAAGTTTATTTTTCTTTTAGTATTTTGAATATTTCATCCCACTTTTCTTCTTGCTTGCATTGTTTCTGGTGAGGAGTCAACTGTTAGTTATTGGTATTCTCTTGAAAATGAGTCATTTTTTTCCTGCTGCTTCCAAGATTTCTCATTGTCTTTTCCTTTACCTTGTTAATTATGATGTGCCTAGGTGTGAAAACCTTTGTGTTTATCCTACTTGAAGTTTATTGAACTTCTGGGATGTGTAGATCAATGCTTTCCATTAAATTTGGGAAGTTTACAACCATTATATATTTGACAGTTTTTCTGTTTCTTTCTCCTCCTGTGCTTCGGGCTCTCCCTCTGCATGTATAATGGGATGGATCATGGCGTTCCACATTTCTCTGAGGCTCTGTTAGATTTTCTTCATTATTTTTTCTCTCTGATCTTCAGACTGTATAATCACTATTGGTCTATCTGTAAGTTTATTGCATCTTTCTTCTGCCAGATCAGACCTAGTAGGGTTCCCTACTAGTAAATTTTTTAGTTCTGTTATAGTACTTTTCAACTCCAGGATTGTCATTTGGTTCTTTTGGATAATATCTATCTATTGATATTCTCTTTTTGATTAGTCATTGTTCATACATTCCTTTTATTCTTTAAGCATTGTTTTTGTTTTAGTTCTTTGAACATATTTATTACAGCTTCTATGAAATGTAAATCTACCATCTGGGTCCTGTAATGGCAGTTTCTAATGTTGGCTTTTTTTTTTTTTTTGTCCTTTGTATGAGTTATACTTGCTTTTCCATCTTTTTGTGTGTCTAATAAATTTTTGGTTGAAACTTGACATTTTAGATAATACATTGCAGTAAATCTGGACACTGATCTCTTCTCCCACACACACGCCTGATCTTGTGGCTTCTTTTATTTGCATATTTATTTCTCTGCCAACTTGGCTGGACTAGTTCAGTGAAGTTTGTTTTCCCTGTGTAACATCAGGGGGTGCATCCTTTGGCTTGTACACGGTCTCCCTAAATGCCCTTCCTCACCCCGTGGTTGACTTTGCTCACTTTCATTGTCTATTTCTTTGATCCTTCTAGTCTTTGACTTGCTTCAGCTTCCAGAGTGCTCTTCATAGATGTCTTCTTCCTGGGCTCTCTCTGGTAAACATTTAACTGGTCTACCGCTTCATTTATTGCTACCATGGAGCTGCTAACCATCTCTTGATTACTCCACAAAGCTATTTCTTATTTTCAGTAAACCCTTGGGCTGGGGCTTCCTCATACTTGTTTTAAATATAGTCAGTCCCATTAGGGAGGCACTGGAGCTGTGTTCTTTCACTGGCCTCTCCCTTTGGGTAGACCATCTGCATGACTGCCCTGGAGATGAAGGCCAGGGCAAGGACCCACCTCTTTTGGAGGGACACTCCTGGTCTGTGAGCAAGGCACTGAGCTGGAATGGCAACTCCTGGTCTTGTCAGCTTGACCTCTCAGCATGGCGCCTCCTCCTTTCAAGCAAACTGGGGCATGGCCAATCTGAACCAAACATTGTCAGCTTGCTGCAGCTGGGATAGAGCTTCCAGCCTACAAATAGGGCTGGGTGAAAGAAGAGTGCCTCAGACCTCTCAGCCACATTTGCCTGAAATCAAGCTTCTTCCACGTGGAGCCGCAAGGAAAGTGATGCTGCTAGTTTGTCCCCCTTGAAAAGAAATTATAGCCTTAGACCTGTAGGGGGTGAGAGCTTCATGTCCAAGCCAGCTGGAGTGGAGCTGTTATTGCATTTATCAGCAAAGAGGGGAAGGTGCTATGGTTAAATACCACCCACTCTCATCTTACTGAGATTCAGTCAATTATCTTGAGTAAATGTGTCTTCATGTGCTGTATGCCCTTAAGACCATTTCCAGAGACTTTCACAGATCGTTGCTTAATAATTCTTAATGGTTATATTTATTTCGTTGGGGAAGTGCTTCCCTATCACAATCCAGTTTTAGTACCTGCCTTGCACCCAAAAGTTCTCTCGTGCTCTCTTTCATTTAATCCCGGTTACCACCTTCAGCTTTAAGCAGCTACTAATCTGCTTTCTAATGCTATAACTGTGCCGTGTCTAAGCATTGCATAAAAATTACATCATACAATATGTAACATTTTACCTCTGACTTCGTCCATTTATCATAATGCTTTGAGAGTCATTTTAGCATGTACCAGTAATTCATTCCTTTTCATTGCTGAATAGTATTCCATTGTTTAGATATCCCACGTTTTTAAAAATCATTCACCCATAAATACACATTTGTATTGTTTATAGTTTTGGGCTGCTAAGAGTAACACTTCTTTGAATATTTGTGTGCACATCTTTGTGTACACATGAATTTTCATTTTTCATGTGTAGATACATAGGAGAGTATTTCTGTGTAGTGTGAGTTTGTTTAACTTTTAAGCAACTGCCAAACTATTTTCCAAAGTGGATACATATATCATTTTACATTTTCACCAGCAATGTATAAAAGCTAGTTTCCCCATGTTCTAGACAACATTTGTTATTATTTGTTTTTATTACAGACATTTTGAGGAATGTATAACATTTTCTCATTTTAAAATCATGATAATGAAACAGTTATTTTAATTCTCCTAAGTAAAATATTATATATTTTTCAAAATTAGAGTAGATTTTCTCTAAAATATCTGAAAAAAACTCTATTTTGTCTAAAACAAAACTGATATAAGTTACTGGTATTATCTTAAATGATATTACATATAATATTATTGAAATAATGATATGTACCAAAAATGATGAACCATTCTCCCCATGAGATCTCTCAAAGACAAGTTTAATAACATGTTCAATAATGTTTAGACTTCGGAGGGTGTCCTTTCATACCTACATAAAACTGATTCATAAGGACATATTTGGACAATACTATTTTAGATATATTGATTTTATTTCATGAGGTACTTCTAATCCTTTTAGCTTATATTTATTAAATTGCTCATTTCAGTACTGAAGCATGTTACATTACTAGGTATTAATTTAACATAAAATTTCATTGTTCTGGGTTGCTTTTGCTATTTAATTTTCAAGTAACCTACCTTGAAACAAAGGATGCTTCCACATCCTCAGTTGGTATACATACGATCTTATGTTTAATACAAGGCATGAAGGTGAAAGCATAAGTAAAGTCTACCTTCTAGGAAATTTGGCCAGAGATAGAGACATGAAAATTGCCTTTTTTTTTTCACTGAAATTTCTATTTGGGTGGTTTTTATAGGTTCATAAAAAGTTTTAGGGCTTAAACAGACCTTCAATATTATCTTGTCCATTCATTTTATTTTAGAAATCAGAAGACTATGGCTTGGCATAAGATTTTAGTTGTAGAAAACCTTGAACATTATACAGCCTTACCTTATATTAAAAATAAAGGTTTATTCTTAAGAGTAAACATAGTGAAGAGTCTGTTCATGGCAATATATGAATGTTTTTGTGGAAACTTGATGTGTTCCTTAATCTTTGGTTTATATATTATTAGTAATATAATGTGTTTTTTCTATGTCGTAAAATACAGAATGGAATGTTTTTTAAATTAAGTTTCTTACCTTCAATGTATATTTAAAATAATAAGGCCTGTCTTTGCCAAATAATAATAACCATTTCATAGTCATAAAATCTGTATGTTCTTGTTCAGGAAAAGAGTAACAGACCCAACTGCAGAGGAGTCCAGAAAGATTTCTCAAGATATATGTGTCCTTAATATATGATAAAAGTAGTGTAACTTGCAAGGAACCTTAGTTTACTGTGGGAAGAGCAAATAAAACTTCTAATATTTTAAAGACCTAAATGTGAAGATAATCCTATTAAATGTATAGAATAAAATGTTGGAGAATATATTAATGACATAAGGATAGGAAAAACTTTTGTGAACAAGTTTTTCTTTTTTCTAAAAAGCCAGAATCATAAGGAAAAAACATTGACATTATAAATCTGTGTCAGAATTAATATTCCTATTCAGGAGCGGCCAACATGGAGAAAGTTAAGAGCTGCATGGAACAGGTGACTACAGAAAGGCATGTTGACTTACCAGCAGAGAATTAATTCTGAAATTCTAAGGAAGCAATATAAATAAAATTAAAATGGAAGAACTTATTCTGTCAGAAAAATAGGCAAAGCACATAACTGGACAAGTTGTGGAAGCCGAAACCAGAAACTCTTCCTAGTAATGTATGCATGAAATTGAAGAAAAAGATAACCTCTCTATACCAGTAAGCTTGGCAAGAGTATTGAATCGATTCTGTTAGAGCTGCTCAGAATAGAGTGGGGGAACCGTTGTGCGGCTGGTTGGTGTGAGTACTTCCAGCCTGTCTGGAGTCTGGGGAAACTGACTGCGTGCAGTTCACTCTGTGTGTTGTCCAGTGTCCTGCACTCCACCCTGGCCTGCATTGCTGGAGACATTCTCCCAGCTCCCAAAGAGGCATGAGTCACAGCGCTGTCTGGTGGCAGAGACTGGCAAAGCTCTCTGGAGGAATGGATAAGCAAAGTGTGGCCCATGGAGAATTCTGCATCAGCCCAAAATAATAAATTAAATTTCTAAAGAGGCACAGGGATGCAGAAGCATAATGTTGGGTAAAAGAAGGCACAACATATGCTTTCCAAAGGTAAACATATAAGTAGATAACCAAACCAAATGAAAATGGGATTAGAAGAATATATATTAAATACACTTGGGGGAATTACTATAAGCACTGAACTGAGAATAGAAGATGAAGAGGGTCGTGACCAAAACAAACAAAATCAAACGTTATAAAAATGAGTGACCTTCCGTAGACCAACAGTAAGGGTTTCAATGAGAGGAAAATACACAGATTCCTTATTTTTTCCCCTATTAAAAAAATGAGATCCTTTAACTTTAATTACAATTAGTTTTTACCTTAACAATCAAGCATGGCATATTTTATCCTCTTTGAGAGAATAACTCTACTTTACAATAGAAACTAAACAAGTGTCCAGATTGAAACAATATGGGCCTACAAATGAAACATACACTGGGTAACCCAGTAAATGTACAAAAATGGTCAATGGTGTCAACTCAGTGCTTACTCACTATGTCATGATCTCCCCTAATTGCTGGTACTTTTTGTTTGGTACATTCAAACTGCTCTGTTTCAGAAACGGAAATACTTATATTTTCTAAATAAATATGATTATTACTGACCTGAGAACCCTAGAGGATTTTAGTGAGATGCCAGGGATTCCTGGGCCACCTGGAGGGCAGCTGTTGTGTGATTCCCCAAACAGACCTGGCCCGTCTCCTTCTGCCCTCACTGGCTGCAGGCTTAATTGACTATCACATGAGGGCTTTTTTGGTTTTGTTTTTAACTTTTCCATGTTGGGCAATGGGAGCATAGCTAATGTTCAGTAATTCAAAGAGATGCTTAATATTTTTCAAAAACATTGACATGGAACTTAGTTTTTAATCCTAATTTTAATATTCTCATGCTAACTGGGTCATGATAAATATAGAATTATAGCTACTTAGGGTGAGAAGGCAACTTTGTGGTCATCTAGCCAAATCTGCTGTCTTGGACCAACTCCCTGAACTTGCATCATCCGCCTTCCAAAAAAAAATTATCCCCTGCATAGAGGAATTTCCCATCTCAAAAATTAGCCTATTCTATTTTTGTACACTTGCAATTGTTAAATAGTTTTTCGCATCAGCTTAGCCCAACTTCCTGGAGTCATGCCAAAAAAGCAAAATTCAATTTGCAAATGACAGTTTTCCAGATATTTCAAAATGGCAGTTGTGTCCTTCCAAATCTTCTCAAAAGTCATAATCACTCATTCTGTTTTGATCCTTTACCACCCTAAAGATGGTGTAATTTGAAGAACCATCAGTTTATAAAAAGTAGAAAAAGTGGCAAAGAACAATCAGGCCACTTTGCCTGGAAAACATATCTACCCGTGCGGCATAAAATCTTGCTGGTAATTTCAGGAACCAACTCATACCTATACCTCCTTGAGAATCAGTGTAGTATGTTGGTCAGGAGCGTGGTTTTAGACCCAGAGAGCCCAGGAGCCGACAGATACATATTATCTGTATGACCTTGGGTGGGCTACTTAAGCCCTCCCAGTTATTAATGACCTCATGCTTTTCTTGGAGATTTGGATATCACTACCTTGTAGCATTATGGGGATTGAACTAAATGGCACTTATAAAATGTTTTGTACTTTAAACTAATGCATAACAAATGCTCAGTAAATATTTCCTATTAATTTTTTATTTTCTATCCAGGTTATGTTATTAAGCTTCAGTGTGTCCATCCCATACTATAAAATATTTTTACCTGAAATTAGGACTTTTTATCTTTCTTGTTTAAATTTCATTTTTTTAGGATTTAATTCATTGTTCCAGTATGGTGAAAACTCATTGAATTCCTCTGTCATCCAAATAATAGCTATCCCTATCTGAATCACAAATTTAATAAGAAAGTCCGCTGGGTGCTGTAAGATAACACCCTTTCATTTGAAATAGTAAATACCATTTTCATGTTGTCATTAAGTAACTGCCTATATCTACTGTTACCCATAGTGAATTTTCCTCATTTTGTCTGCAGGACTTCATCTACCGCTTTCCTCAAATATTTGTTGATATTTTAATGCAGGCAAACATTATGTTATATTAAGGATCACATTCAAGTAGAAGCGGGTGGTGTTAAAACAAATTGTTAGACCCTGGCTGGTGTGGCTCAATAGATTGAGTGCCGACCTGTGAACCAAAGGATCATCGGTTCGATTCCCAGTCAGGGCACATGCCTGGGTTGTACCCCAGGTCCCCAGTAGGTGGCACATGACAGGCAACCACACATCGATGTTTCTCTTCCTCTCTTCCTCCCTTCCCCTCTCTAAAATTAAATAAATAAAATCTTAAAAAAGAAAACCAAAGAAGCACTCTGATGCACACCTGATAAAATGGCACAACAGAGAAAATTTGATCAGTGAAACTACTGAACAGCTGCTGGTGACTTTACCTGGATTAACTAAGGTCTCCTTTGCAGAGCTGGTGACATCTGGATAGGCCTTGAAGAATAAACAATATGATGAAACTTAGAAGGACATTCCACACAATAGTCCCCTCTTATCCTCAGTTTTACTCTTTTCACTTTCAGTTCCCTTGGTTAAGTGTGGTCTAAAATAGGAAATGGAAAATCCCAGAAATAAACAATTTGTAAGTTTTAAATCGTGCACTGTTCTGAGTAGCATGACGAAATCTCGAACCATCCCACGGCTTTCTTCCTGGGACATGAACCATCCCGTTGTTGAGAGTGTTCACATTGTGTACCTACCCATCCATTCGTCACTTACTAGCTCTCTTAGTTATCAGACTGACTGTCTCCGTATCACCGTGCTTGTGTTCAAGTAACCTTTATCTTACTTAATAGTGACCCCAAAGTGCAAGGGTAGTGATGCTGGCAATTTGGATATGCCAAAGAGAAGCCATAAAGTATATGTATGTATAGGAAAACATGATATATAATATAGAGAGTTCAGTAGTATCTGTGATTTCAGGTATCCACTTGGGGGCCTTGAAATGTATCCCCAGTGGATGGGGGAAGGAGGGGCGACTATACTAGGAACAAGCTTCTCAGATGCTTGACTCAAAGTCAGAAGAATTGTTTTCTCAGAATTTCCTAGTTCTCCCAGGACTAATAAATCTATTAAAAAGACAAAAGATCCGTCTTATGGGACTTGCTCTTGATGAGCCAATTTTGGAACCTAGTGGGTATCAGTAATTTTTCAAGTGCTTTCCAAACACCTCTGCAGATTAACTCAAATTTTATTCAGCACCTACCCTCTAGCTGGCAGCTAAAATAGATGGGACCAGTGTAGCAGAAATAGTGATCGAGCTCCCAGCACACCAAATACGGAGAAAGAAGCACACTTTTGCAAAAATTTTAAAACTTACATTAAAATGCCAGTGGATTGGTTCTTCAGTGTTTTGTGTGTATATGTTTGTGTTTCTGCTTGTGTGTGTGTTAAACTCTTCCCATACTTATACTTTCCTATTTGCATGTAAAACTTAATGTATAGTCTGCAGTAGATATTTCATTTTGTAGAAAACCTGAACCAGTGTATTTTGGTGGGTGGGACACAGAGTGCCATAACTTCCTGTATCTGAGGTAGAGGTAAACTTGCTGTCTTAGCTCTGCTAAAGAGAGAACATTAATTAGACAGTGGCAGCCACCAGAGACAAGGTTAGAGAGTTTAGCAAAATGGAAAACACATTCCAAGACCCAACCACTTAATGACTTAAGTAACTTAAACACCCTGACTCTTCAATTTGTGATGGTTGAATGTAATTTTGTAATTAGCAGTGTGTATGTTTCTAATATGATAGTTTCAATGAATTATATAAATGTCTTACCTGTAAGCTTGTATTTTAGTTTTTACCTCATTACTGAAAAACCACGCATGCTATAGTATTCACTTATAAGACAGTGCAATTAAAAACTTTAAATGAAGTAATTAGGAGACCACAACAAGCAATCAGTCTGAAATGTGCAATTAAATGAAGTAAGATGTAAACATGGCTGAGTGTTTCGGGGGATGTGGACAAGATGCTGTCACCATGTAACAAAAGACTTGGGTGAAAGAAACGTGTCCTTTTGCTGCTTTTGCAAAGGAAAGCTCCGTAACCAGTGAGTTCTTAGATTTTAGTTGGGTTATATTTCCAATGTGGCTCAAGGTTTATTTTCCATCAGGTATCTGATATATAGTAGTTCCCCATTATCTGCTTGAGATATGTTACAGGGCCCCCGCCCCCAGTGGATGGTCTGAAACCACAGATAGTACCAAACCCTGCCCCCCCCACCCCCCACCCCCCCGCCGTCTCTCTCTGACTATCTGTATGTTTTTTTCCCCCTGCATACATATACTTTACAGCTTCTCTTTGGCATATCCAAATTACCAACGTTACTACCCTTATACTTTGGGGTCATTATTAAATAATATAAGGGTGACTTGAACATAAGAACTGCCATACCAGGACAGTCGATCTGATAACTGAGATGACTACTGAGTGACTAATGGGTGGGTACCATCTAGTTGGAGCTACTGGACACACGTCCCAGGTGGGACAGTGTGGGAGAGCAAGAGACTTCATCACACTACTCAGAATGGTACATAATTGAAAACTTATAAATTGTTTATTTCTGCAATTTTTTATTTAATACTTTTAGACTGAGGTACATCTCAGGTAACTGAAACTGCAGAAAGGGAAACCACAGATAAAGGGACTATTGTATGTAGTAATTTGTACTCAGTTTTTGAAAGAAGAAGGTAATGCCAACAAGGTAATGCCATTCTGTACTGGTCAGCAGATTTTTTTTTTTTAATTTAGAGTTTTTAATTATCATTTGGCTTCATGTTGTTTCTATATTACTTGGTTTGGCTTTACATTTATATATTTTTATAACTTGTTGATACTACCCATTACTTTATGCTGTGTGACTCGAAACATCATTTGTAGGGATGATCCGAAATAACTGATATTCTTGGAATTGTGTCTATAACAGAAGTCGTGTGTGGTGGTGGGCGTGTGTCATGGACTGATCTCAGGGTTACGTGCAGTTCATGGTTGGATTTTTGTGAGATCCATTTTGACCACTTGGCAGTTTTATGTTGTATCTAGGATATTAAGTGTCATTCAAAGCAGTGGGCTGGTAGCAGAAATCCTCAGGTGGAATGAGCTTATCTTATTTAAAAAGTTACTTGGGATGGCTAGTTGATTCCTGTAGTGGATGTTTGCTCAAAGGAGGAGAGCCGGAGAAAGGCTGACTCTTCCCAGCTTAGATGAGAACTGTTTTTTCCTGTCATGGTATCATAAGCAAGACCTTGAACTCCAAAGATTGAAACCTAGACATGCTAGTTATTCAAGCAGACCTATCAAGAGATGGACACCCACATCAGAGACTGGTAAGATCCTATTGTAAAGTTTTAAATGTCATATTCCTGAGCTTATCTCACCAGTCTCCTTGCCGTCCTCATTGTTGGACCCCATCCTTCCACATAATCACAGACTTCTGAACCACCTTTCATGTCCTCACCAGTGACCCTGTGTCACTCTGCTGCAGGGGGAGTCTGATTCTCAGGTGGCGAGCACACTCACCTTCATCTCACTCTCTGCTTTGCTGAACTGTAAACCTGAGGCTCAGTAGTTTGAGAGGACCGATTCCTAGCCCTCCTAGTATTTTTATTTCTTTCCCTGGTATTTTATATTTCTGAAAGAGGTTGCATTAACTTTTCATATTGCCATCGTTCACTTGCAGTAGCTGACTGACTAGAAGATACATACACTAAGGAGAATTTAGGTGATTTTGCTTATGTTCACAAAAATGACAGTATTTCACTCAGAATTCATTAAACTGAACTCCTTGTACTCCTCTGGAACATATATTTGGAGAAGAATATGCTTATAATGTTAAAGTTTAATTTCTTTTAAACTTCTCCTAATTGCTATAGCAAACATCGGTGCTATTAAAATTTTTTATGACTTTATTTAGGTATAATTTAAAAATCATAAAACTGACCACTTTTAAGGGTGTAATTCAGTGAATTTAACAGATGTAGCCAGTCATGTAACCACCACTGCAATCACCTGGGAGATCTTCCCCATCACCCAGGAAAGTTCCCTTGCGGCCCTGGGAAATCAGTGCTTTCTTCCCTATACTCCCTAACCTCTGGAAACCATTGATCTATTCTCAGTCACTATAGTTGTGTTTTCTTTTTCTAGAATTTCATGTAAACAGAGTATTTAGTTTTTCATATCTAATTTCTTTTAGTTAGCATAATACTTTTGAGATTCATCCATGTTATTTAGGGTATCAGTATTTTGTTTTTTAATTTTTCAACTTCGTATCTGTTTATCCAATCACTACTTCTTTCTGTTTTTGTGATTATGAATAAAGCTGTTATGAACATTCCAGTACAAGTCTTAGTTTGGGCATATTTTCATCCTCTTGAGTAGACACCTAGAGGTAGAACTGCTAGGTCATATGCTAAGTGTATGTTTTTCAAAGGGAGCCGCCAGCTTTCCTCCAAAGTGCTTCTCCCCGATGCTTTGACGCTGGCAGGGTAGAGGCTTCCGCTGCACCACAACCCCACCAGCAATGGGCGTTATCAATATTTTTTTCCTTTTTAGCATTTTTAGGAGTTGTCAGGGTATCTCATTGTGGTTTTAATTTGCATTTCCCCAGTGACAAAATAGTCTGTGAACCTTTTTATGTGCATATTTTGTCATCTATATACTAACTTTTTGAAGTGCTCATTTAAATCATTTGCCCATCTATTTTCATTGTCACCCTCTTCTCCTCCTCCTCCTCCATCATCATCATCATCATCATCATCATCATCATCAGTACTTTATAAGAGTTTCATATATTCTGGAGACAGTTATCAGATGTGTTTTTTTGCAAATATATTTTTCCAGTTTATGACCTCTCCTTTTCATTTTTTTAACAATGTCTTTTGAAGAGCAAATGTTTGTACTTTTGATACATTTCAATACCTGCATATTTTTATTGTGTGATTCATGTGTCTATGTCATTTTAAAGAAACCTTTGTCCAGCTCATAATCACAAAGACTTTCTCATATTCTCTTGTAGATGTTGTACAGGTTCTATATTTAAGTCTATAACAGATTCAAAGCTAATTTTTTGAAATGGTGTGAAATAAAGGGTCAGGTAGAAATGTATTATCTTTTTCTTATTTTTGTGTACAGTTCCCTAATTGTTTCAGCACCATTTGTTGAAAACTTTATTCTTTCCCCATTGCATTGGGGTGACCGACCCTTTGTTGAAAATCAGTTGACCATGTATATGTGACACTCTGTTACTAGTTTTAGACAAAATGTCTTCCCTTAATTATTCTAACAAGAAAGTTGGTGAAATGAACTTTTGAGGACCAAGTCCTGTCCCTATGAAAACTAAAAACAAGAAACAAAGGGTATATTGACCCCTAGCTATTTTGTAAAATGTCATTGATTAAAGTCTTATCTACCTGTGTTCTAACACTTTCAGCCATGTGGTCATTTTTCTATATGCTATTTATAATGCATTTTGTTGAAATTTACTGTAATTTTGGGGGTTTTTGTGGTTGCTGGATTGTTTATCACTGGATTCTTTATTTTTGTTTTACAGAGTGCTGCTTCTAATATATAAACCACTACTTGCAGTAGATTTCATGCAGTATAACACCTGGCATACAGTGAACTGTAAATAATTATCTGTTAAATAAATGCACAATTGATATATACAGTTTTAACAATGGTAGTTATATGATTGAATTTTATTTTGAAATATTTTTGTAAAAATTTAACACCTCCAATTATGGGGAGGGAAATGAGCTATCATTGTGAAAGTACCTAAAGTTAAATTCCTTTAACTGGAGAAGAATTGTTCTGTTATTAACCCAAATTACAAAAAACAGTTTTTAAAATATACTACTCTTAATAAATATAATTTTTTGACTATTACTGCTCCTTTTTTCAGGTCGTCTTTTAATTTAGTACTTGGAATTACATCTGTTTAATGAAATTACAGCTGAAATTAAATCTGCTTAACAAAATACAACCTACAGACTATATCTACGCTTATTATTGTCATTTAATAAAATGACACCATTGTCACCAAGTCTTAAAAGGAATTCGATGTTATCTTATGCAAATGAAACAATTGGGTTATTTGATATTTTTACTCATCTGTAGAGCTACATTTCACATTTGTGCCTTTTTTTTTCTAACAAGCCTGTTGACTGTATCAAGGCATGTTTTTCTAGAAAGCACTGGACAGAACTATAGTCAATATGTTCATTTTAGCCATTTTAACTGCTTGGTCAGTCTAATCGATTGTGTTTTTAGGATAGTTGAAATAAAACCAAATCAACAAAAACTGTTCAATTCATAAGCCAACATGAATACAAACAACTGTGATCTCTGTTTTTGACAGGAGCTCTTTATAGTCAAAACTGTCTTATATATTATCATTATTGTGTTTACTGCAAAATTCCTTAGATGTATTTGCTTTCTATTGATGTTTTATATTAAGCTATCTAGCCTTTTATCTCCAATCGATAGTAAATTCATCATGTTTTATGTTGGTAAAAAAATAAGTTCATTTAATATTTGGTATTCATTTGAAGTAAATCTTCACTTGGGAAATAGAATCTGTTCAATATAAATTCCTATAAAATCATATTTTTAAAGTCTGTTGAGAGAGTGTGGAACAGGTTACATGATTCCGTACCAAAATTTTACGTTCGGTGATCATTGCAAACCTGCAAGAAGGCACAGGTGCTGCTCTGCTCTCTCAGCGAGCGCGATGTTTTAAACTCTGTATTCGGGGCCCAGTCAGTCATATTCAGAGACTACTGGGTTTTAAAAGATCCACTGAAGAAATTTAAATTTAGTTTTATTTTGAAATGAGGATGAATATTTTATTTTAAAATTGGTATATATTTTTTCTGTAGATATATGTGCAAGTCGCAAAGGTTTTAGGATAAGGAAAGGGAAGGTGCTTACAGGCAGCTTATGGAACATGCCAACTATGGCAGGCAAACTTTCATATATATAATGAAGCAATTCTTACATTTAGGAAATAGCCTAGATCCTTGGCGGATGGGAAACATCACAGAACAATTATAGTAGAATTTTGTCATACATCAAAGCCAAATGGTGATCAAGGTGCTTCCTGTTTTGAGTCAGACTTTCTACTTTGGACTCTTTGGTTGTGTGAAGGAGACTAGGTGTGTGTTCATACGTCATCTCTACACATTTAAATTGAATAAGCTGTGTCATATTATGTTCGAAAGATATGTCTCATGTTCCTACATTATTTAAGCATACTTACATAAACTACAAAGTTGTGCTATTTATAGGTTTTTTCCTCAACAAAAAGATATGAATTCCAAATTCAATGAAATCTATTATCTAACAAAAATCTCTAAAAATTCTAGAACATATTTTGCTTTAATTCTCAATAGTAATATCAGAAAGCAGGCTACTGGAAAAGTAAAATATTTACATTTGTCTTATAATTCTAACCTCCTTTAAGAAAAATATGATTAATATAATCAAGAAGAAATTTGTATTTAAAAGATTTTCCCAAGTATATGTATTATTTTGTTCTATATATGTATATATACACACATTATATAAAACAAAATTATTTCTAAGTACAAATATGGTAGTTCAAAATCCGATACTTGTTTTACACACCTTGCTTAGTAATGATTTTACATGTTTACATATAGTAGAATGATTTTTGACAGATACATGTGAGTATACATGTGTGTATGTGAGTGTGTCTGCATGTACACATGCAGGCACTCAGCCATGGAACCTGAGAATAAATAATGATGATCCAAGACCTAGAGCTGGACTTGACCTCTGGCAGCAGACAGACAACGTCAGCAGGCAGAATGTTGGCTCAAAGGGCACTTCCTGTGGCCATAAACAACTGCTCAGGGCCTATTGGTGTGAGTGCTCCTTGAGGATCGAACAGACTACTCAGTCATTTTGGCATCAGGAAGTGTTGGGAGCAGATGTCAGAGGCACTGGGCTGAGTGTCAGGTAGCACTTTAGTGTCAGGTAGTCCTGCCTGGGACTAGGAAGAACTCCAGGCTCCAGGTATAGAGAGGCCAGAGAAGTCACAGGTTACAAATATAGGGACTTAGAGATAGATATTAAGGCCTGGGCCTAGTGAGCTGTTGTTTTAAAATGTTGGCTTTCTTACTATTGAGGCACGTGAGGTCAGATGATGAGGCGATGGCTGTCATCGAAAGATGGTACTTCAGAGTTCCCAAGAGGCAGGGCGTGCCACAGCGTGCAGGACCTTGCAGGGAAAAGCCGCGGTCAGTTAGGATGCAGAGGGAGCATCCCTAGGATGCATCCCCCCAAGGGGGGAAACGTGGGCAGGAACCTTTGTTGCGGTTCCCTGGCAAGGAACAGGCAAGGCCAGGTAAGCAGCCGAGGGCTGCCTGGCTTCAGAAAGCTTCTAGAATAATACCACCGGCCCGGGGGATAGGAACTATTGGCCCTGAATGTGAGAGCCTAACAGAGGAAGTGGTGGGGTGTGGGGGGTTGGGGAATTCTACCTTGGTTAGTTTGCATATTAAAGATGGTAATGAAGAGAGTCATTTACTGTCTCTGGAATTGGCTGGCCCTGGGAGGGGGAGTCTCTCCAGGGTCAGTGAGACCCCAAGATGTCAAATCATCAGGATTATGGAGAATATGAAGTAATGATTAATACACCCATGAAATAAAACACTCTTGAGAGGAATAACAAATATAATGATAGAAGCTACTATTTACAAAGTATTTATTTAAGATTTATGAGATTTTTAAAATATAGAAAATGTAAAATACCATTGATTAACATTTTATTTCTGTTGATACAGAAATGCATTTGATACATTATCTTAAACATTTTTTGAAAGCATATTGAAAAACAACCATAAAGCCCAATGTTTGACTTCAAATTCAACTTAATATAAACTGTAAATGAGCTTTGTCAACAAATATAGTGCACCAGCAAGAAATGAGTTATGCTTTGCAAGGCAGTAGATATGTATGAAAATTGATAAGTACTGTATAGTATGACAATAACTTTAAAATTCAGATAATAACATGAGTCGTGATTTTTCTTCTGTGAAATCTCCGTACCCTCCAATTTGCATGCCCATTCCTTGTGTACCAACAGATGGCACCAGTAGTTAATGGAGAAGGGTTATGACTCTAGCTGAGCTAAGTGAGGGAATTAGACATCTTCGGCCACTTGTACAGCATTAAGAAACTGGAATGTTTTGTAAATGCCATTTTTATGTACTGGCCTAAGCCAAAATGCTTACGCCTTCCCTTGGGAATAGTTATCTAAACTCTTCTGTCATGGAAACTAGTTCAGAACATTAAAATATCTTAATGATGTCCCATGTCCAGGGTGCGGCCAAGTTCTGATCAGCAGAAACTCTTTGCACCTGTGGTTAAAAAAGGCTAAATAATGAATAACCCACAAGCACCACAAATCAACTGTACTTTCAGACCACACCCAGGGCAAGGCAAAGAAAGAAACTCTGCTGAGAATATATTTTGAGTTGTTTTTATATGTAAGATTATTGTTTGTAGTGTTTATAAATAAAAGCTATACACTAGACAATTCTAGAAAGAAAATATTGGATTTTTCAGATGACTATTAATTTTGCAAAATTCTTACTTAGAGTCCCATATCTCCTAATATTATATAATTTACTTTAAAAAATTGGAGGGAAACATAGTTTTCAGTTAATCAATACTGTGTTTACTAAAATTTATTTTATTTTCAGAAAAAAAGAATTTTTGAGAGACGAAATAATGTACTGATCAAATGAGGATCAAATGATGTCAAATGTATGTCAAGGCTCACCTAATTCCTGGAAGATTGCTTGGATGGTAGTCATAATTTTTTAGGTTTTTTTTTTTTTAACTGAAATAGTCTATACAGATTTGATTATTTTAAAAAATCTATTTATCATTAATTGTGCAACTGAATGAGAGTTAGTTCTTGTTACTATATCAGAGAGCCAGAAATATGGAAAAGGGGAGAAGCTTAAGTAGTATTTATTACTAAGTGCAATTATCATTTAACTCCATACTCTGTGAGAAGTGCTTTTTTATAGGTATGGTAAAGGTGGTGTTGCCGAGATGTTTCTTAGGGAAATTAGTAGTGTATTGTCAGCAACGTGTTCAGGAGAGAAGTAACTAAAAACTTTTTGCTTTTGAATCTAAACATGACCAAAACTGACGTGAGGCTATATATGGCATTGTTAATCTCACTAAATGTGAATAATTGCATGTATTTTTGTAGACTCTGTAATGTGTTGATTTTGGTGTTTCTCCTGACTCTACAGTATATGTATAGTGACATAGTTATATTTTAAAATTCTGCATTTAGAAACAGATCTATGTCCAAGCGTTTTGTATAAGGGATTGTGGACCTGTAATTGGAGAAGCATGCATTGACATTTTTCAAATGATGTGAAATGAACATCAGAATTCAAGCAAGTGTTAAGGTCACATATGATAGGATTTAAACAGAGAGGGGCAGGAAGGAAGGTCAAGGTATAAAGCAGGCTGTCAAAGTGCTAAATATGTGCAGAATAAAAGAGAAAAAATGTTTAGCAATTTAGAAGAAACTATATTAGCCATGATTTTATAGTCTGCTATAATAATTATTTAAGTTCTACTAACATCGGTTTCTGCATCCATAAAATGGGGGCAGGGACACAGCTTGACCACTCTGAGTTGTTACCATGTACCTCGGGTCAGAAACCTTTGTCTAGTATAATAAGTTAATGGTTCTATATCCCTACTTTCTTTCTGGAAATTTACAATGTCTATCAGTGTATCAGTGGATCTGAGAATCATGTGATAAAGACCGTTGTTTAACTTTCACCCATGGTGTGCCAGGATTATTTTTCCGTAACTCTTGTGGAAATATTGTCTCTCTAGAAGACTTTTTCATATTGGCTCATATTTTTTCGGCATACCTATATTACACAGGAAGGAAGGCTATGAGCCATATTTTATTTGTATTCATATTAATATGTTCTGGACTTAACAAAAATCCTAGAATAACACTGCTCAGTAAGTGTTTATTGACTAATTACATGAAAAAAATTCTTTTCAAAGTATCATACAGTATACATACTCCATAAACAATGAAATGGTGGATGAGCTAAAAAATGGTAACATAAAAGACAAAACATAAATCAAGTTAAGGGACTGTGGTATCAATTGCCTGTGGCTGTTAGATGAGATGAGAATGAAATGGTACCAGGGACAGAGCTACTGTGAAATACCCAGGAATTTCTCTCCAGAGTAGAGAAATAGTGACTTGAAGATGGTGTCACTAGAGGTAAATAAAGATCATATTTGACAGACACCTTGAACTTGGAAAAAAATGTAGGAAGCAAATAAAGAAGAGTTGGAGCTAACATCACGGTTTTGAGCCTGGACAACAGGAAGAATGTAACATTATAAACCAAGATGGGCAATCTAGACATAGGGGCATTTGTGTAAGGGAGAAAAATATTGTTATAAACATGATTTTAGTAACCCATGGCCCATTCATGGAGGTAATAGATCATTGAAAATGCAATCTTGGGAATTTTTAGAAAATTTGGGACCGCAGATGCCCAGAAGGATAATCCATCATATTTATAAGTGTTTATGCACATGACGGTAACATGGTAGAGGCACACTGGTTGCTCAGGCTCTGAGGGGGTGGAGGTGTCCACCTCATCCTTTTTTGGGTTCAGGAAGACCTTTATCACTGCATCCTGATAAATGCTGTATAGGCTGAAACAGAAAGACTCCACGATTAAAGGCAGGTAAACAATGATGGCACTGAGTCTTGCTTCAGGTGAAATATTTGTAAATTCTACTTATAGAATTGACAGGTTTTACTATTAGAGAGAATTTTTCTACCAACTTAGACCTTAGACAGGTATCCAAACTTTCGGTTCCAAATTACAGTTTATCTCTAATCTATTTACCTTAGGCAAAGCATCTTCTTATTTCAGCAGACAAGAGCTTCCTTTGGTGGCTTGCAATAGTGTTTTTTCACTAAACATATATGTAGCAAAAGTTCAACAGTGTGACCAAATATGTAATAAATCATCCATATTAGAAATATGAAACTATCACACTTTTTCAAGATAAGTAGATATTTTTGGATTAACATATTTTTACTATGATTGATTTCGGAAACATTCGTGATAATGTTCTGTTGCTTAAAAGTTTTGCACCATCAGCTAGAACCCAAAGGGTTTGCTTTTATAAGCAGAGGAAGAAAAGTTGTTTATTGGAAGGTGGGTACCCTGGGCTGAGGGTAAAATCGAAGACAGCCCTCTGACCTTAAAATATAGTGGTTTATAAACCTGGGACACTCAGGTCTCTTCTCCGGGCCTCAGTTTCTCATCTCTGAGATGGGAATACCATGGTTCTCATACATGCCTGAAGGGGTTGTGGTGAATATCACATCAGATTATCACAGGCTTATCTTTTAAAGTATTTTGAAATGTTCAGCTATTTTTGTAAATAAAGTCTTTAACAACTTTTCAACTAAACAGTTCAAAATCTTTAGTATTTTAAAATACAATACACAAAACAAAATGAAGCTTTTGAACATCACTTCTTTGACAGTACAAACCAAATGTTTGTCCTTCCCAACCTAACAAAGTTGCCCTGTTTTTCTTTGGATCCATCCATGGATGGCATTACTTTCCTGGGGCTGGCTGCGCATCGCGCTGCTCCATGCCAGGGCACTGGTCCAGACACTGTCTGTGCATTTAGAGGCAACTCAGTGTACGGAGAGCTAAAGTCAAACTCTGTGTCTGGATGTAGGCATAAAACTCTTTGTCATGGACACTTATATTGTTATCATAAATCAGCATAGCAAATACTAGGACTCAAACCAAATTGCTGTCAAATAAATCAGGTCTAAATTTCTTCTCATGTTTAAAAGAGGTCATTGCATAGGTTAAAAGAGTCTCAATGTAATTTTGTTAGGAAGAAACTATAATGTGAAGAAAATTTATCATTACTGAGTTGTGAGGTCATAATCCCAACCTTGGGCGTGAATACTGGGGACTCTCATGTTCAAACCTCTTCTTGGAACTTGGCCTCCAACCTAAGGACACCTGGGTTCAACCTGGGCTTTGTCTAAATACGTCTTCCCAGGACTTGAACACAGTCAGATTGACAGACAAGGCATTCATTTCTTCCTCTTATATCACTGTCAGTGTTGGGCATTACCAGTCGCTACTAGACTAAAAAATAAGCTTTGAAATTTTGTCCATTGTTGATATTATAAAATATATTTTTGTTCCCTTAAAAGGTCAAAAAAATGGTATTCTTCTGTTAATGGCGAACAGCACTAGATGTTAGACCTCGGTCTTTATGTTCCTGCTAAGAAAGAATTCAGAGTCAAGACTCAAATACAAGCAGAAGTTTATTGAGAAAGTCACAGAGGTAGAAGAAGTGAGCTGTAAAAGAAGGGAGCCAGCTGGGCAGAGTGAACAGAGCAAGCAAGTTACAGAGGCAAAAGAAGGACCCTTGCAGCTTAGGAGGAAGAAAGGCAGACAAAACTTGCCTGGGGAAAGGAGAGGGGGAAAGTCGTGGTGAGGGAGAGGAAGAGAAGAGGGAAAGGCAGAGAGAGAGAGAGCTGCACTGGGTCCTTCACTGCTTTTATCTGGAGGTCTCAGGGGAGGATCTCAATAGAATATTCATGAGCTTTAAAGGTGTGCCTCCTCAGGGTCATGGCCTCCAATGATTGGCTGGTGCCAGGGCAGGAGGTCATTAGTCATCCCAGCTGGTCCTTATGGCAGCCATGGCATCACCCAGATGGCCTTGCTGCTTTTGTGGGCCTAGAGCTAAAACACACCTGAGGCCTAGATGTTGTCTCCAGTTTGACCAAAACTCTGTGCCTGTGGTCAACAGACCTGAGGCTTTGTTCCTAGGATTATTTGATGCAGGTCAGAACCCCATTGTCCTGAGGGCTTAATGCTTATGGCAGTGACTGTGCAAGGTTTTGGATGGTTGTCATATGAGACTTTTCATCAGCCTTATTGTTCCTCCTTTCAGGGAGCCTACCACATAACTAGTGACACGCCAGGGGAGGAAAGGTCGGAGGAGGGTCCAAACTGCATGACCAGCAATATGAAAGGTCAGCGGGCCTAAAATCCCCTGACCAGCTCTATACTAGGGGGGGAAAGGTCACTCTGGGGGCAAGGTTCCCCATTACAATTGCCTGTTAGGAGGCACCCCGGGCTTTCCTCCCTGGTGACCTTCTATACATGGCTTATTGTTCCTTCTCTGCTCATGTCTTTCTAACTGCCAAGCAAACTTCCATTAGGCTAACAGTGAGTGATTAATAATTCCGCCTCATCTAAGACTGACTGTCATAGTGACTGAAGATCACCTGAAATCCACTGATTTGGAAAGAAATCCATACTCTTACCAAGCACACATTTTCTGTGTTCAGTAGAAAAATACTAGCTATATCATTAGGTAAACTATTCATAATTCATCAAGAAGAAAAAAATAACTTCATGTTTTGTGAAAAGTAAACAGAAACATCATATGGACTTATTGGGGAAGACAAACAATAAATATGTAAGAAAAAGCAATAACCAAAGATAAAAAAGGAAAAGAAATACACATAGTTTCAGGTAGTGGTCGGTGGAATGAAGAATATAAAATGAATGGGTTAATGAAATTGAGAGTGAGTGGGGGAGAGTTTGGCAAGATTACATGAGGGAAGGCTTCTCTGGATAAGCAACATATGTGCTAAGACTCAGTGAGAGAACAGGAGGCAGCAGGAGAAGGGCTGTGGAAAGAGTGGTCCAGGCTAAAGGAATTGCTTCAGGGGTGTGAGGGGAAAAAAGCGGCATATGTTGGAGCTTAGTCAAAAGGGATAATGGTAGAAGCAAAACCAGAAGCAGGGATCAAATCCAGGCTCCCTATGGATGAGATGGTGGTGGTGGCGGTGGCGGTGGTGGTGATGGACTCATGGGAAGCTTTTTGAATATTGTCAGCAAAGAAATGAAATGATGTGATTAAAGCTAGAAAAACTCTCCGGCTGCTGTGCGGAAAATAAAAAGACTCTGGAAGCAGTGGGGGCAGGGCAAGAAGGGAGACTGGGAAACCAAGTAAGATTCTCTTGCAGTAATTCAGAGCAGATGATGGACTAGTTGGTGTCAGTAAGGATGCTGTGAAGGGGAGGGGCTCGATATAATTTGCAGGAGAGCAGAGCCAACAGAAACTTGCTGATATCTTTTTTGTGGGATATAGGAAAAGACTGGTTCAGAATCCCTTCTTTGTTTTTGTCCCCAAGGACTAGAGGATGGTTGTTCCATTTACAGAGATGAGGAAAAATTTGGAGTGATGGAATGGGGATAATGAGAGAAATGACAAATTCTCTTCTGCGTATGTGGACTTAGAGAAGCCTGGTAAATAAATAACCACTGGAAAAGGGAAGTAGGTAGTTGCCTAGCTGTGTCTAGAGTTCAGTGGGGAGGGCGGAGTTGGGATGAAAGCATTGGGAATCATCAGCATATAGATGATGTTTAATGCCTTGGGCTCGGACCAGATAACAGTGTATTAATTTTCTCCTTTAGTCGTGTGCTTTCTGGGTTTCTATGAATCATTGTTTTTCAGAATTTAACAGGACTCTTTATAGCTTCCTTTGCTCTGGGTGGGTTCATATTTCATTTATTTAGCATAATATAGTAACTTGGCAGCTTCTATATTTAGGTTTGTTGCAAATTGTTGATAAAATTTACAAGTGCTATATTTTATGAGAGTATTTTTTTCCTGAATCTTTTTTATGGTTGTTAATGAACTTGAGAGTCTCTTATAATGCACAGTGTTAACTGTAATAGCACATTTCTTGCATGGGGACTAATTATATACAGTATTTTTCCCTTATGGGGCAGGGGAGTACACGTTCCAAGACCTCCAGTGGATCCCTAAAACTGCCGGTAGTATCAAACCCTATATACACTGTTCTTTCTTGTACCTGCATACCTATGATAAAGTTTGATTCATAAATTAGGCATAGAGATAAATTAATATACTAACTAATAATATAATAATTACAGCAGAAACTGTAATAAAAGGTATGTGATTGTGGTCTCTCTCTTTCTTAAAATATCTTATTGTACTTATCTGTACAGCTTGAAAACCCTTGGACGTAAGGATGATTCATGTGAATCATCCCAGGTAGGACGGACTGGGATAGTGTGAGATTTCATCACAGTACTCAGAACGTCATGCAATTTAAAACTTATGAATTGCTTATTTCTGGAATTTTCCATATAATATTTTCAGATTATGCTTTACCACAGATAACTGAAGGGAAAGTGGAACCATGGAGAAGGGAAGGACTACTTTTTTAAACTTTCTTTAGAGTAGAAGGCATGTGTCTTTTGAAGTTGGAGAGTGTTGTCCTGATCAAATCTGCCTCGTTTGTAGATACTCAACTCAAGTTCTGAGTTTCTTCCACTTAGAATGTTGATAATTTGATATTTGTAGGAGGTCTAAGTTAAATAAAACATCATTCGGATAAACTCAAGGAATGTCGCGGAGGAGTGGTTTCATAACGAAGACTAGTGAGCAACTTTCCCTAATTTTTTATGGAGGATTAATATTCAACTAATAGTGAATTGTGTTCATTGAATTTATTATTATTATCTAATAAAATAAATTTAAACTTCTAAGTGACTTTATGCTTTCTAATCAATGTATTTGCTATTTTTTAAAAAACTGAATAATTAAAGTTACATGATTATTGTTGCAATTATTTTAATAGATCACTTTTTCCTTGACATATGTTCATCTATTTTATTTATTTTAAGTGTCTGATAATATTATATTTATCAGCTATGGAAACTGTATTGCTCAAAATATTTCTGTGCACCTGCCTTAGTGGTCAGTGTCACAGTATTATATGTGTGAATCATGTGTGTGAATCATGCATGTGAATTATGCATGTGAATTAATTATGACCGCTGTAACCAAGTACCGCAAACTGGGTGGCTTAAACAAAAGAACTTTATTTCTCAGTTCTGGAGGCTAGACGTCAAAGATCCAGGTGTGCTTCCTTCTGAGGCTGTGACAGAGAGTCTGCATGCTCTCCCTTAGCTTCTGGTGGTTTGCTGGCAATCTTTGGTGTCCCTTGGCTGATAGACACATCACTCTCAGTTCTGCCTTTATCTTCAGTGATTTTTCTCTGTGCTTGTCTCTGCTCCAGATTTCTCCTTTTTATAGGACACCAGTCATTTGGGATTAGGGACTATCCCAATGACCCTATTTTAACCTGACATCTCTAAAGATCCTGTCTCCCATTACAGACACATCGACATGTTCTGGGAATTGGGATGCCAGTGTATCAAGAAGGGAGAATACAGTTTCACCCATAAAAGTGTGTGATCTTCTGTCCTTCCTAACATTTCCCATTTTCCTTAAACATTATTAATAAACAAATCCTGAGGATGTTCCCTCTTTCTCTGTATTTATTCATAGAAGCACACATGTAGCCTGAGTTATGTGTTTATAACACATTTTTGAAGCTGGTTTACATTTCCGGCCCTGACCACCCTTCTGAGCTTCAAATTTATATTTCCACCTGCCTTTTAGTCACCTCCTTGTGGAATAATGATGGACATCTCAAGCTTAACATTTCCAAAACAAATTTTTGTTTTCTATTTCCTTCCTCAGATGTTCATCCATCATTCTTTTCCATCTCAGTAAATGTTTCCTTTATTCCCCTAAATGCTGAAAAGAGCTGAGTCATGCTACATGTCTCTTTCACTTAGTCCCTTCTAATATCTAGCCCGTTGCTGTATTAGTTTTGTATTGCTGCTGGAACAAATCACCGAAACTCAGTGGCTTAAAACAACACAATTTATCTCTGCTTTCGAAGTTGTTCGACCTGGGTCTCATTGGGCTAAAATCAAGGTGTCATCAGAGCTACGTTCCTTCTTGGATGCTCTGAGGAAGAAATTCCTTCCAAGTATGTTCAAGTTGTCAGCCAAATTCAGTTCCATGCCGTCCTTGGGTTGAAACTTCCTTTTCTTTGCTGGCTGGTGCCTGTGCGTCACCCTCAGCTTCTAGAGTTCACCTGCATTCCTTGGTGCACAGCTCCCTCTCTTCATTTTCAAAGCCAGCAGTGGTGACTTCGAATCTCTCTGACCTCCTCTCCTGTCTATCTCTCTGGCTTAAGCCACAGAAAAGTGTGAGCTTTTAAGAACTCATGTAACTAAAATGGGCCAATCTGGATAATCCAGGATAGCCTCCATATTTTTAGGTCAGCTCATATGTAACCGTAAGTCATCTTTAAAGTCTCTTCACAGTAGGACTTATTGGAATGCCTGATTTAATAAAGAGGCACATCTTTAGAGTTCTTATCAGAACTTTGATGTTATCATGCATGTTCTGTTAGGTCCATTTTAGGACAGTTTTACTTTTCTCCCTCCACCACTACTACCATCAATCGCCAGACAGCATCGCCACTGCGGGGTTGCTGCCTTACCCTCCTCACTGAACACTCGCATAATTTCTGTGAATGACGGTGTTTCAGATCCACACAGAACTATTTATTCATAGCTCATATTGTTCCAGATAGTTTCATGTTAAATTTAGCATAACATATTAAGTTGATCTTTCTAAAAACAATCTCTGTCAGATTGTGTCACTTACATCCGTCAGTGAATTCCTTAAAAAAAAAAAACAAAACCCTCCAAAAAATCAAAACAATCCAAACCAAAATCCAACACAAGGCTTTGCTGACTCCAGTGAAAGTTTGATCACTTCACCAGACTTCTATTTTCTGCATAACACGTTTCACCATGAGAAACCATCTTTTCCATTTAGTGTGGGTGTTAATTGCCTATGATGCTCCATTAGAATGTAAGACCCTTATCTGTTTTCTTAGCATCAAATCTTCAGCTCCTATAACACATTGACATTGTTGGCATTTTACATGTTTGTATTCCTATAGAATTTAAATTGTTTTCTCATGTAGACGTTTCTTTCATAGCATGGGTCTGTCTGCTGTGAGGACGTCACTGTGCTGGGCACCCTTCCAGACATGAAAGGAACAGTTCCTGATACATCCTCCTGGACACAGTGAGGAGGGCGAATATGTGTTAGACAAGCCCTCAACCCCACAAAACTTGTAGCTTTAATCTTGTTGTATTTCTGTCACCTTGTACGGAGCTATACTGACTGTATGAGTGTTACTCTAATTTTATAAAGGAAAGAACTTCATTCATGGCAAGCTGAGTGACTTCACCCAAGGACACCAGTTGCTGTAACTAGAACTCAGAGCAGTTGTTCCCACTCAGGATTACGTTCTGAATCCCACCAACACTGTAACTTGTCCCACTGTTCTTGAGGCATAGGCAAAGGAATTAATTAGTCAGTACTTTTTTCCAAAAGTGAATATATATCGTCATCATGTTATTGTTTATTATTTTTTCTTTGTCATTTTTATTACTACCAGACATTTGGTTATATAGAAGATGCCTGAAAACCAGTGACAACATAATATTACACAAAAGGAAACCTTTCTAGATCAAGAAAGAAGGAAGGTTAGAAAGGTGAGATGATCTGCTGAGGGGCCTGGGGTCACACCTGAGGCTGGTCAGTCTTTCTCCAGTTCACCCAGGAACTCGAGAGCAAGCAGATACTCGTTCCTTTACTACTTGGGACCAGGCCTGACTGTGGCTCCGAATTCCACCTTACCTGTTTCTGAGTCCCGGGAGGAGCAAAGGTAAAAGTGGGTCTCCAAAGACTAAAATGAAAACTGCTGAAAATGCTCGTGGAGATCTCCCTCTCATCCCTCCACCCATGTTCTTGGGGTTTTAGATGCTTCATCAGTTTCCCACTCAATGCAGTCATACCTAAGCAACTGTTTTTAATGAGGTACTTTCTGAGATATTGGGACACCAGTGTTTAATTAGGGTCCAGATAACAGTAGAGCTTTGGACAGATCTGGAGAAGGTGAGCCCCAAGCTTTCTAGGGGAGAGGAGAAGAGCTACGATTTGGAAAGCCAGAGAACATGGAAGCAGGGGGCAGAAAAATAAAGAATGTATGCAGAAGAGGGGAAAGTACTTTCAAAAAGCGGGGTTGACATGCTGCAAGGGAAGACTGCAAGTGTGTGGACACACTTTTGCTCAGACCCACTGTCCATGACAGACCAGCTCAGTACCTGGCACCGCAGCTCCCATTCTTGAATCTCTCTCATCTTTATCAAAGGAAAATAGCACTTTATTTGTAATGGTAAGATTTCTTGGTGATATTGATAAAGAACTTTTCACAATGTCTAGATCGTGGTTACTGTTCAGTTCACAGTAACAAGTACAGTGTTTGTACATTTCCCAGGCAAACTAGATGGCAATGAAGACATGGGGGCGAAAGTAGCCTTAGTGGAATGCTGCCGAAATGAAATGCTGCCTTCATTCCCAAATCTCACCCCCGTAGACTACATTCCAGAAACAGAGACTTCAAAGGTAAAAGGAGAAGCAGCCTATGAATACGCATGCTTGCCTAACATGCAATCAGTAAGGTTCTGCGGTCTTATTTCCACCTCTGTGTGTGAGAGTAAAGCAGTAAGTACCTTTGAAGTTTCAGAATATGCCCTAATACTATACATTTTTCACTTGCAAATGAAAATATCTAATCCATCTGTTAGGGCATGACTAAATGCTTACTATGTGCAAGTCACTGTAAGAATAAATAAACCGATTTGTTTAAAAGAGACAAAATTGAGTTTCTAGATGAGTCTGGAACAGATGTCACATACTGAGTATTTCCAAAGTAAAGATGGACTGTAAGCTATGTGAAGGTGGGGCCAGTTCTCTCGTTTTTACTGCCCTTCAGGATAGTACCTAGAGCAAAATATGCATTTAATAACTATTTGTTGAAAGGAGGAAGGAAGGAAGGAAGTGGGGGGCGGTGGGGGCGGAGGAGGGGAGGGAGGGAAGGAAAATGAAATCAAGAGACTTCTCAAACTACGTAATAATTTGTTGTACTATGTGATTGACACCTGTGTAGTATGTATTACCTGTCATAAATTTAGCTACTGACCATCTACATTGATTTTTATTTTTTAGAGAAAATATTCTTTCTGGGTGTTAACATTTTAAATTAAATAATATTATTGTAAAGCTGAATACAGCTCATCAGTAATTAGTCATGCACTATGGATTCCTTTAGGGTTTCCAGTGTATTTCACTTTCAAAGCTGACGCATAAATGGGAGGGTAACCTTTGTTCCTTAAAACAGGCAGGTTTTTCAAAAGTCCTGATGATAATACCAGCAAGGGACCCTAAAGTTGAAAGCCATCAGGTGCTGCACCTATGACATGTAAAATGCTAATGTGCGTAAACTGATTATGGCTGTTGCATAGTATGGTTTGGGTTAAATGCATATACTTAGAACCTATTTTGGAAACAAAAATCAACAACTTCCATATTTATTGAAGAAGTAGGCAACCACCTTTTTAATACACTAAATGCAGATGAAAGTGTGTTCAGATTTATGAAACTATGACATTTCTACGTATATGCTGATGGCAAGTACATGTTGCTTTTTGGAGGTAAAGACATAAAGGCTCAGCAGTTTGTTTGGTGGTTGAGGTATGTACCGTGAAGAACACTCATCTAAATGCCTTTTTTCTTGGTAATAGCGTAGAGAAAAGCCCAAGGGGCATTTTTGATTTTAATTACCAAATGGTTAATAGATGTTATGTTTATCAAAATAATTTACTCAATCCTCTCACAGTGTTGCAGTGTTCAAGATTTATCCTGTTATTGATTTTAGGCTACCACTGGCATGGGAGAATTCTAGAATTAGGATCACTCCAGTCTACCATTATTATACCATCAGTATTTTTAGCTTAAAAAATGAAATGCAGTATTGCAGATTGTTGATTTTGCTGTTGTTGTTGTTACTGTTTAAAGACAAAGTGAAACTGTCTCTTGGTTTCATTCAGGTCTTTCTCAAACCTGAATGCTGTAAGGTTGTTCCATTAATGCCCCTACTGGCTAAGTGAGTCACTCTTCCATCTGGACAGACACTGGATGAGACTCTGTGGTCCCCATGGCCAAAGGGCAGTACCCTTGTTTCTTGCCGTGACTGCCAAAAAAGTGTTTGAATAGTGCTATGTAATGTCATCATGCTTATTATGCATGCTGACACATGTCCATGGGGAACTTGCCTGTAAAGTAATATTTATTTGTGTTGCTTTGGATTTTCATATCTTCCCAGATGACAAAAAGCATGGAGCTATTGTTTGTACCAGCAGTGAAAAAAGTTACTTCTAATTTTTCTCTAGCTATAATTTTTTAATCATGATAATATTAATATTGAAGTGGTGATACTAATGTATTGTTCTGAGTCATTTCCAGTGTTAAAAATAAAATTATTACAGTGGCATATGTTACAATAATGAAATAGATAAAAAAAAAAATTTATCGATTTCCATAACAAGAGAAACAGAATCTCAAGAGTGCCTCTCGTCCCTTTATTATTAAAGGGCCTTAATGACTACAACCTTGGAGGAGTATTCCTGCCTGCCTGAGCCTTGGGAATGAAGGATCATTGGAAGGGGTCACCTTTTCCCATTTGGCAAAACCTCCAACAGAGCTGGGTGGGGAGAGAGGGGTTAAAGAGGTTCAGGTGGATGTTTTGAAACATGGCACTAAGTGCTTTCCTTAATGATCATTACCTCTATATATTTTAATATTTGCCTGAGTATTTTTTGTAATTAGCTTGCTAATTTAACTTCCCAATAAGAAATTTGATATAGATTAGCTCTCTGTTATTAAATTCATAATATATTTCTGGTTTTAGATAATTAATATCTAATTAAACAATTATTAAGATCAAAAGTGATAATTTATGTAAGATCATTTTGTGAACTATAAGACAACAGATGTATTTATGTGGTTATTATTATGATATATTCTCATTTAGAGAAGTATGAGTTATTAAAATCTTAATGACTTGTGAGAAGTGAACAATTAAGTATTAACAATTAAATCTAATGAAGTAATTACCATAAACTCACAATGACCAAGGATTTTCAAAGAGACCACATAAGAATGTAGAAATCTAAGTTTTATTTTTAACGACTTGCATTAAATCTATTCAAATTATTTATGGCTTATTATGATGCCACTTCTATTCAGAGAATTTTCTGTACAAGGAAATAAATTTTCTATATAACAGTATTTCATTTTCTATAGCGTTGTAAGAAGGAGTCTAAAAAATGGAAGGTGGGGAATGGAGTAAGACCATTTCAATTAGGTCATAAACGAAATAGACGCAAATTATACCCTGAAAAAAGGAGGCAACGTGTTTGTGAGATTAGCTTTCCTTCAGTTGTCATACGTACTGCTCAGCAGTATGTACATGTGAAATGTACATATGTGTGTTCTTGTTCACACAAGTATCGATACAAATACATATTTACATAATTCATTCTTTTCTTTCAGAGGTGAGATAGTCTAAAATATGTCTACATCCATATATAGTATTACTGAAATAGAGTATTCCTCGTGAAGAAAAACCTTGCTACTTTACACAAAACCTTGCCGACCTTTAAAATTACTTACTGTATTTGTTAGATTTAGAATTCTTTACATACTTCTTCTTTAATTCAGCTATTTATTTATGAACTGTCAACCTCCACAGTAGCCAGGCCCTCACGGGTGCCCTCACAATATCGCTCCCTACAAGCATGTTTATCGTCACTGCCCTTACTGCCCTCAACTTCGGCGCTCTTACTGCTGGGCTAATGGCTGACGTTTGTTTCCAGATCCAGTGTTGTCTGGAAGCATTCTACCCAATAATTCTGAAATACAATTTCCTGCAATAGTCTTTATTTTAAAAGATATGCGTACATATACTGGTTCTGATGTTGACCTATTTTTTTTCAATTTGGAAAAATAAAATCTACAGTAGACTTAATATATTAGATTAGATTGGATATATTAGATTAATGTATAAGTAGAATATATTTGGTACCTGTTATACATAGATATTTTTAATAGTTTTGGGGTGATCCAAATATGGCTTAGAACATAAATACCAGCAAATGCTTTCCACACACTGATACAAAAAATTGCCCACATACTGATCTAGTAATGTAAATATGTAATCCCCTTAATAGATAAATACCTCGCTTATTGTCTTAGACATCTAACATCAGATGAGGAAAACATTGATGACTGATGGACAAGTGGAAGTTTCAGTCATGTGCTTTAATTATAGGTCATTTTTGCTCACTTTTATATTTATATCTGTGCTTCAGAATTGGATAACAAACATTTATACATTTATGGGACTAATATTTGGGATTTCCTGAAAGTAGGTACCCTGATGCATTTTTTAGCCACTTAGTTTTGACATTCCTCAGCATATAACTTAAGTATCAATTTGATGGCAATAGACTACCATCAGAATATCTGAAGAAACTTGCACCTTTGAGGTTCCCACGTTACAGTAAGATCCTCAAGAAACTAGATGGCTATTTCCATGTGCCAGTTCTTATGAAAATAATAAACTTTGTGGCCTATGAACCCCAATAGAATGTCATTAATATATTATTGCCTCAATCCATCACTGAATTGTACTCTCAGGTACTAATCACTCATTTGATCTACATTGACCTCATAGACAAGCAGAATATCCAAACTTCTAGGATTTTAGGAATTAGAAAAAAGAAAACATAAAGCAAAAAACAACAAAAACACTGAACTCTTTTGCCAAGCATGGATATCAGTTTTGGGGAAATTTACTATATTTGGTAAAAACTGCTGACAAGTTCAAAATTTTATTCACAAATGGGGTTAGTGAAAAAAACAAACTTCCAAAAATGTCATTAAATAAGTATAGCTAAGTATGTTGTTGAACTTATACAAAAAAAGTTTTAAAAGACACAAGCTTCCAAAAGGATGTATTAGAAATAAACTCATTTGATAGAAAACTTGCTATGATAGTTAACTTTTCTCCTTAGCTAGAAAGCTTAGCTTAGTTAGAAAGAAACTGACTTCTTTCAGTTTTCCAGAATTGTTGGAGCATTCTGATCTATTAAAGCAGATTGACCCATACATTTTTGTTGTTATAGACACTGTATTTACTTTTCATATTTATGAGCCAGTCCTTGGTGGATATTAACTCTAATGAATATTAAAGTTTTACACTTGCACTGACTGGTTAAATGTTTTACTTTAGTCCTGTACTTTTTGTAAATTGTCCTAGTGCCTGAAGATAGACATTTTCAGCTCTTGGTCTTCAATCTATGTATTAAAAGACTGTAAAAGTAATAGCTACTTCCTCTCTCCCCTCTACTTGTAAACCTTTCCATAGAAGGCTTAGTGAAGAGGAAAGTGATTTGTGTTTCCTTTGATTCAAGGAAGTACAACTAATGTAAATGTAAGCAGATAAAGGATTTTTAAATTTCTGTATACAATATGGACCTTAAATGACCTTTAAAATGATCAGCAAAACCATAGTTGGTGAAGGATTGCTTAGTAGGTAGGTTGGTTGGGGACAGCTTTGGGATGTGGGCTGATTCTTAGGGCTGGAACTACGCAGTAGAACTTTCATTCTTGGTCGGGGTACATGTATGGACAATCTGATTTTTCATAGTTGTGCAAACCCTGTAAGAATGTAATGTTGTGATTTTTAGGCATGACTCCTGGAAGACAAACTTTAAACCTCATAAATGATTATAGGTATCTCTGTTGGTTCAGAATACCATTTCTGAAGTCAAACTTCTTAAGTTCAAATACAGGTTTTACTACTTCCAATCTGTGCTATTTGGGGCAAGTTACTTAGTCCCTCTGAATCCCTTTCCCCATCTATAAGTGATATTAAAAACTTGCTCCATGTAGATACGTGCAGAAACAATGGTAAAATTCCACTCTACAATTAAGCTGCTTTTTTAGTATGACAGAAAAGACATTTATTCCTTATCACATAAAAGGCAATTCAGGAGTATGGTAAACAAGTTCTTGTCCAATGGTGAACTGCCTACCCAATATAATACCACCTGTTCTCACTGTCATTTTTTTTTATATTCCAAGTCCAGAGTGCTCAACTATAAATTGAGGAAAATTGTTACTAAACGTGGACCCATTTGTGGGGGGCTGGTGCTCAGATACTGTTAGCGAAACAACACCCCACCTTCCTCGGTTTCCCTTTGTTCTAGGTTCTTCGCCCGCCGCCCTTAGAAATTATGGCTCTTAATGCCAGAGTTTGGTGAAAAGGAAAGGCATTATTTATTCAAAAGTTATATAGGGTTTTGAATAATGGCTAAATGTCACTGTTAAATCTCAAAATCCCTTTAAAACACCCACCAACGCACACTCCTGCCTTTCCCCCACTTTGCCCAGTCAGGCCCGTCAGGCCCGTCAGGCCCGTCAGGAGGACCATCCTCAAGGAGGAAAAGAACAGAAGTCCAGAGCTCGGCTAGGAAGGCCTCTCCTGGTTCCTAGCACCTTCTCATGGCCCACCAGAATGAGTCCTTTCTCTGCTTTCCTTCCCGCATGGTCTTCGCATCGTTCCCCCCTGGCGTGGGGAGAACCATCTCTGTGCTCTCATGCACAGGCTCTGTAACTCAGGGAGCTGCTTCCCAGGTAGCCTCCTGGGCTTAAGTTGTGCGAATCTTCCTGGTTAACCTTGTTGATATGCAAAATAACTGCCTTTGCATATCAGGTATGAAGCTGTCTTGCTGTTATGGACACGCATAATGACTCTCAATGGCCTCACTCCATGGCAGGTCTGGAGCTGGCCTGTTGTTGATATGCAAAGTAACTTTGAAAGTCCCAGCTCCATGGCTCCCTTCCCCATGGTAGCCCACCTTGGGGTGGGGGAGGGAGAATATCTTATATCTTTCTTAGACACCCCACATCCTGGACACCATTACAAATCCCTCTTTGGAGGGGCCCTGTTACAAAATCACATTATTGGCAGAGGCCAAATTGTGAACCTAGAACAAGAAATAGTTAACGTATCATAAACCTACAGAGCTAAGTGTTAAGTTTTCATCCCTTCCATCAGATGCCATGAAAAGTTGTGAAAATGCCAAGGAAACATTTCCCGGTAGGCTGCAGTTTTGAGGAGAGCAACCTCCTTATTTAGGAGATTTTGGGAAGTGTTGTTACGAAAAAATGAAATGACCAGACACCAAGGGGTTAGGAGCATGATCTTTATTTACGTGCACGGGCCCAGAGGAGGCAAACTCCAAATTCTGAGCCCAGAACAATAACCCTGCATCCCTTTTATGCTGGGCCAAGTGGAGGAGGGTACTGGGAGGCATAGTATAGATTTGGCTCGAAAAGGGCTTACAGAGGTGGGAGAGAAGCATTTACATCATAAGTCAGGGCAATTAGCATTTCATCTTTGGTATCAGGCTTGATTCCCTCTACAGTGTAAGCACAGCCTCTAGGTATCCAAACAAACACTCGTTTCAAATATGCAGCATCATTCTAGAACCACCTTAAGTTGTATCATAGAGACAAGGCCTCCATCTTCTGGACACCATATTTGGGAAATGTTCAGAAGTAAAGGTGTATTCCAAACATCTTGCAGAAAATTTTTCAAAATTCTCAAAAAAAAGTAATATTTTGACAAGTTATAAGGCACTGAGCCTGTTTTGATTCACATGTGTTTAATACACAGTGGTACAGAATCTGCAAGCAAAGTCCTTTTATTACAGATCAATTTGGACTTGTTTAGGGTAGCTCCTTACACATCCAACCCTTGGCACAGGACAAAGAACTAACTTAGAGATTGTCTTCAGGCATTCAAGAAGAAATAGAACAAATGTGCTGTGGGTCATGAAAGATTGATGACCAAATATTTAAATACCGCTTTCAGTTTTTCAAAATGTTGACAAACAAAAAACATAAAGAGAATGGTAGAGTCTAGAGTTATAGGAATGCCAGCCACATGGAGAAGAGGGTAATCCCCCTCTTCTATGACTGAGTGCCAACTGCCACAGTCCTCTATAACTGCCTAAGTCACTAGTTAAACCTTGAAAGTTAGAGGACAGAATGTTCCTGACTAAATGTTAGAAATTGTGATACTATCCAAGGAATTCATATTCTACAGGGAACCATTATACCGAAATACTTTTGTAGTTACAATTGGTCATATTGAAATGTGTTGTGTTTTTAAGAATTTACTCATGTTTCTTTTAAATGCACCCCTGCGATTTCATTGAACCTTTTTTTTTTTTTTGCGAAGAAATACTTTTAAAGTATTCTCTTTGGCTAGTGGTTTAGCCAAACACATTGTAGGAAGAACTTAAAATGCTTAGTCATGTGCGTTTTCTCGTTGGTATTCCTTAGTTGTCTCAGCCTAGGGCAATGACATAATACAGAAGTCCAGCCAAAGAAACAGGGCCCACTCTGTTTTGACAGAGTATTACTCATGATCACCACTTGATATAAATGTTAAAGAATATCAAATAAAGACATGAGCTAATTATGCAAAAAAACTGAAACAAATGCTTCTCTTAATACTGTGAGATTAAGATGTAATATTCTTAGTAAGATAAAATGAGTTATTTCTTGGAAGATAGTGCCTTCAATAGGGGCTTGAGATACAGACAAGGGTAAAATATGATAGATACTTTAGATACTTTCCATCTGAGTTCTTCCATAAGCGAACCCTTCTTTGTAATTTAAAATTCTACATTCTGCCAAGGGTTATGAGCGCGTGTTTGTGTATGTGTGTGAGACAGAGTGAGAGAGAGTTTTAAAAATGCATATCTGCATTTGTTACTGTGAATATTATTTGGAAAGTGCATATATTCATAGTAAAACTGGCTTGTTGTGGCATTTTAGGCGTACTGCATAGGGCAGATGCGTTTCAACCTTCGGGTAACTAATATGCATTTAATGAATTGTGTCCTAAATCCCTTCTCTTGCAGTCATTGAAATCACATATTTGGTAACTGGGGATTCCTGCCTTCAAGTTTTGATTATGCCAAAAATACAAATTCATATGAATTTCACAGATTGATATTTTACAACATCAGGAAAGCCAAGGGCTTTGCTGAACTGTTACTGCATGGTCAACTACACATCCTATTTAAGAAACCAAGGGTGCTTTGAATACAGTGGAATTAATTTCATGCCAGGGTAGAGCACTCCCCCTGACATCCTTTGCTCTTCTTAATCTGTCATTGCATGAGCTCTAATTTAAGGCATAGAGTGAATGAAAGTGTGTGACTAGCCCAGTGTAAAAAATCCCAAATAAGAATTTTACAGCCTGTTAGGACGAATGATACCCAAGATACATTTTATTAATGGGATTTCGTATGGCCTGCACTCCTAGTGATGGGATTCAAATTTACCCTGATTCAGGAATAAGTGCTAATGTGTGATGTCATGTATTTCCAGGTTCTATGTGTTAAGTGTCCTATTTCTGCGTGTACCCAACACTCCTCTGTGTTTAGCAGCAGCAGGCAGCACAGGCGTTTCAGTTTCCTCTGAGTAGCTGTCACTACCAGGGCCAGGGGCAAAAGCCCAGCATTGTTTGTTTGACTTCCTTCCTCTTACTTTTCTCCTCTTCTTTCCTCTCCCACATCCTACAATCCATTCTCACCATGGACAGCAGAGATAATTGCGGACTACAAATGAAAGCTGAGCTGGCCCTAAAAATATTACTCCTTGCAGCTATTTAATTGCAAAAGAATCTTTGCACTGGAGCTTCACCAAGCCCCCGTGGAAGGCAGATTTGGTAATTTATCTGTCAGTCATTTGTAATTTTATACCTTAGAGTCTGGAGGGACAATAAAATAGAATTACAGAGTTTTACACTGGAATGCTGATTCTTAGAAAACCTAAAGCCAGAATTTTAGGAGAGTCAAATCTTTAAAAAGTAGCTTCCACAGATCAAGTTTATTGAAATGACAAAAGTAAACTCCTCACATTAAACTTATTTGGAAATCACTCCAAAGCTGGTCACTTATTTATTGTATAATGTTAAAGCTTTCCTATATTAGTGCTCCTTTTTCTTCTACCTTACTGTCACTGTTAGTAGATAAAAATGACCAGTACATTAAAATGTATTTTTTCTTCCTTTTTTTAAAACTTTTTTTCCTGAGCAATTGGGTTATTGGTCCAAAGGACCACAACATAGTGAATTATTTTAGAATTGATGATGCCACATGGGGCAGTGATTTCTTCATCCTTTAGTTCTACTTTTATTTTATAACACTTAAAAATTCTTTATTTCCTATTAAAACACAATTGGTAAAGATATTATGGAAACCCCTGAAGTTAAAATGGGACATATTTATTTTTAAATCAGGGGCATTAATAGGTAAAGAATGCTCCTGTTTTCATGCGTGTCTGTTATGACTTCCAATAATCTAGGATTGCAAATAATTTAGGACTTTATTTTTTCAGTAACATACATACAGAAAAATGCATATTTCATCAAGTATATAGCTTTCTCAAGATTATGTGTGTAAAGACTCAGCCGTAATACTGTATTTGGTTAATGGTTTATTTCTGTGCTGAATAGAATTTCATTTTGCACATGCACCATACTGTATCCGTTGTTATCACTGGGCATTCTGTAGTGTCCAGTTGCAGCTGATATGGAAATTGCTGGTATGGGCATGACAGTACATTTCTTCCGGTCTAATTATGTGCACATTTCTGTGGAATGTTTGTCTAGGAGTGGCATTGCTGAGACAGAGCATACACATAAAGAGCTTTAAAAGACTGACAAACATCCAATTTCCTTTGCTATTGTACATTCTCATTCACAGTTCCTAAAAATCCTGATAACACCCAATGCTTGCTAATATTTGACGTTTTTTGCTTCTATCTCGCTCTTTTTCTTAAACCGTTCTGATGGGTACATATTGGCATCCCATGGAGATTTAAATTTGCATATTATCATATGAGTAATGAAGCTGATCATCTGTGCATTTGTTTATTGGCTGAGTAGATATCCTGTTTTGCGAAGTGCTCATTGAAATATTTTGACCTTTTTTTCTATTGGATCGTCTACCATTTTTGCACATATCCCACGTTCCATTCTTTGGCTGGTAAAAGTATAAAGACAGATAGATGGTGCAGACAGATAGCATCCGCACACACACACACACACACACACACACAGAATGAGAATGTTCTCTTACTGCAACCCCTTCACTTTCTCAACCATGTCTTGATAAAATGAATTTCCCAATTTTTAATATGACCAAACATAAATTTTTGAAAATTCCTTTAATGGTTAGCACTTTTTGTGTCTTCCTTAAGAAAGCATTTACTTCTCTACGGTTATGCATGAGTTCCGCATTTTACTTTAATGCTTGATTGTTTAATATTTCACATTTAGATTGGCACTCCATATGAAATTGATTTTGTGTATTTTTTGAGATGGGAGTCAAGGTGCCTTTTTTTTTTTTTTTTTTTTTACCTTCTAGATACCCATGTGAAAGAGCATCTACCTCCCCTGAGGCAGTAACATGAGTCTCATAAATTAGGCATATTGTGTGGCTTGGTGTCTGCATTCTCTCCTGTTCTGCTGTTCAATTTGTCTCTCATCACATGGACACCACACAGACTTAATTGTGCCTTCTTTGTAGCTTTGTAATATGCCTTCTTATCTGGTCAACTCGTTCTTCCAGATTTGTTTCTTTCATTTAAGACTTGCTCCTCCTGGTCCTTCACGCTTTCACATACATTCATTGGATAGGAATTGTGTTAAATCTATCAATTAATCCAAGGAGATCGAAATGTTTATAATGTTACACCTGCCAATCCATAAGTATGGTATTTCTCTTCAGTAATTTAGGTCTTCATTATTTTCAGTTGTGCTGTGTAGTGTTTGGTGAAGAGGTCTTACACCATCCTCATAGGTTTACTTCTAGGTACTGGATGTTTTTCTGTGATATTTATAGATATTATTGTTTAATTTCCTTACTGCTGATAAATTGAAGAAAATTGAGTTTTGTACACTGGCTTTTTGTTTTTACTTTATTAGTACATGTTAAATAGAAATGATAATAGCAGCAAGTAACATATTCATATCTGAAGAGAAGTTTTCAATATTTAACTTTGAGTGTAATTTTAGCTAGTTTTTTTTTTTCCATTATCAAATTGAAGAGATCCTTCTCTATGCCACATTTGGAGAGATTGTTTTTAAATGACTAATGACTGTTGAATTTTATGAAAAAGGAGTATTTATGCCTTTTATGAGTTTAATATCAACTGTTATTGTGTATCTCACACACAGTTCTGTTTATTCTGCTTCTTTACTGGAAGCACTAAAATGAACCAAAAATATAAGAAATTAGAAATACAGTATCATTTACAATGATACTAGGAATGGAATCAGGCACAGATTCATGAAATGGAGGTACACAGAGTTTGAACATCACTTCTCAGAACATCACTTCTCAGATATCACGCAGCGTGCAGATTTCATTAAAACGAAATGAAGGAAGGAGGGAAAAGTCGAAGGGAGAGAGGGAAGGAGGGAGGGAGAAGTGAGAAAGGAAGGGCTCTGATTCCCAGACCTTCACCGGACCACTGGTCTCTGAAGATCAGAGAAGGCACAGGGGAGACAGGAAGTTCGATGGAGGACAGGCTCCAACATGAGAAAATAATGTCGAGGAGGATGTTACAAGAACTGCATTTTTAGTTTCCACCTCATACTCAGGACCTCTCTCCTCCTCAGTCTGTTGTTAAGGAGAAGTGAGGCCAAGATAAAATTGTCATAATTCAAAAATAAATAATTAACTGAAGGGTCTAAGTGTAAGACAGAGGGTTGACATATCAAAAAAAAGAAGCAACAAAGAAATCAGAAAAATGAGAAGATAACACAACAATAATATGCAAAATGCAGAGACAATATAACTCCACAAAAATAAAATTATCCCCAAATAACTTAAGATAAGTCGACCATATACTTTTTTATAGCCTAAAGACATTTAAAATAATGAAAAAAATATGACTCAAAGAGAGACAAAGGAGGCGTCAAAGGAATAACATTGAGCTGGCAGTATTCATGGGAAAATAGAAACAGATAAAGCAATTGCTGAAATAAAATCAGAAGCTTGAAGAAGAATAGATAATGCAGAAATAAAGAGGACTGTTATAAGGAAATATAGCAGAAGAGAGGGAAAAAGACAAAAACAATGAAAAAGAAGGCAACAGATACAGATGAGAGAGAACGGATCTAATATATGGGTGGTGGCTGTTCTCACCTGGAAAGTAATTTTTCTTAAAGAGTAATATTATACTGGCCTTTTAATTCTCCAGTTTTCAGTGTCAGAAGGTATCTGAACGATTTATTCACATATATTGTATAATCGTCTAGGTAGGGCCGTGCGTTGTCCATCCCCAGGGTTGTCATAGAAGATGGGGGGGGGGAGTCTGTTTTTCTGGAGGCACCGTGGACACCCCATTCTAAATAAATAAAGTGCCCTGATGTTACGGAACATGGGTATTTTCCTATCTTGCAGGCAACAGAAAATCTTATCAAATGTGCATTGACAGGAAATGTAGGCACCCATGAGCCTTTCTTGCATAATGGTCTTAAAAACGACATAGATTCAATTAGGACCTTGGTCAAGGTGCATGATTGAAACCTGGATCAGCGAGTGTCTTAAAGGAGAGTGGAACTGCTGTTGGGAGTGTGTGCAGTAAGAACTACCCTTTACTTTTTTAAAGCATGTACTGTTTGAATTTTTAATAAAAGCTTGTATTGTTTTAAACATCATCAAAACCTAATTTTAAAAGTCTCCTTGTTCTTGGTTTGTTTGTTTGTTTGTTTTTGGTATATTTTATTGATTATGCTGTTACAGTTGTCCCATGTTTTTTCCCATTTGAACTGATACTAAATAGTACGCTTTCAAATGAGAACTAGTAATATTTCTTTTCCACATCATCAAGTATTATGAAGGAAATATTTCTTCAATAAGATCATATTATTGATACCTAAAATAACCTAATTACTTTGAGGGGGCTATCTATGCTTTAAATAACTTGCTCCAAGCCATCTAATTATAAAATGTGGATTTGGGGAGCATTTGGTGTACACAGTTCAATAAAAAATGTCTAAAACACTTTGCTGGATTTATGTTTTCAGAAGTCATGGTTAAAAGAGAGAACCGGGTAAAAGACTCTAAGTTGTTTGAGGTGGATATAAGCATGTAACATTTGGTTTCAAAGTCAGCGTCTAGACAGTTTATTTTTTCTGTGAGCCTTTTGGGTTCGTTAGATTTTACTGTATTTTACATCTTTTTTGAATTACAATGTCATTTCGAAAAATTGAAATGATTTTAATAAACTGGTGTTTGTCACACAGTCCGTTTTTGAGATTAAAACTAGACTGGCTTTGAATATGAACTTCAAACAATTTTGAATCTGTCTCTTGCCTTTGAGTTCAAGGAAACAAAGTCTAGATTCAGTTGGAGACAAATTTTATAATTCTGTGGGATTTCTTTCTTTCTTTCTTTCTTTCTTTTTTTTTTTATGTTGAGATTCAGAGAGTTAAGGATCCAGATACAAATTCAGGGCAAAGGAATGGAAGATTAGAAAACTAGAATTTGCTAGGCAAGCTACTGGGAGGGTCCTTTTGTGATGAAATGTTGCATAAATAATGCCAATGGGGGTCTAAATTCACTGTTGCCATGGAGACCTTTGTGCCTGGTTGCACTCAAATCTTTTCTCTTTTAAGAAGGCAACCACTAGGCTTGTGGTATCTCTGATGCGTCTTGCTTTGCTTTCTCTTAAACTGTTGCAAGTGAAAGCAGAAATTAAACTATGATAATTTGGCATCCTGACTTTTTCAAGGCTGTTCTTCCAGTCCATTCGTGATTTTTAGCTCTCGCAGAGCCCTGTGAAGCCCCGGAGCGGGGAGGGAGGAGCAGGTGGAGGAGCCTGGGCTGCCCGTACCCCTCTGCCTGGGCTGCAGGGGAAAGTCACCCCTCATCTTTGTGACTAGTCGACTTGTTTGCCTAGACTACAGTTTTGAAGTGTATAAGGACCATTTGTTTCCAAAGGTAAAAGAGAAAAAGTAAAAACTAAATGTATTTTTTTTTAATTCTTTCGTTATTAATATTGTTTCTGTGATGTTTTCGCTGAAGTTTTAAAACTGCAGGTTGAGCATTATGTGTAGAAAACATGGGCAGGACTTATTACTGCCTCACGGTTGTCAGTTTACTCAGTGCATTAATGTTAAAATTGTAAATGTCAAATAACCGAATTAAATAGAAAGCAGTTGTAAGGATGGATGTGCCATTTCCTATCAACTAACCGTTATAACTGGTTAATAATTATTTTTAGTAAAATTTAATTTTGTGGATATATCCTGTAGATTTTATGAAAGTTATGTGTTCATGTAGATAGCCATTTATAATTAAGTGTGTATTGAGTAATTAAAAGATGATTTGGAAACTGTGGGCCTTTTTTCCTCATTTGGTACACAATTAAATGAATAACCTCATCCAGAAAGAAATTATTCATTGAGAAAGCATAAAAATTCTCTGACCACTATCACTATGTAAAGCCACTGTAAAAATTCAATATTGGACAGCTAACTTGTTGCATTAACTTTGTTTTCTTAAAGATTGTTTTCTCAATGATGAGCTTTATATTAGAAATAGAATACAATAACTACATGTTTTGGTCAATCTAAATGGTGCAGGTGTAAATGGGATGTACACATCCCATAATGATAGACAACCTTTACCATACAAGTTTTTCTAGATTGCTTTTATTCAAATAACTCATTGAGAAAATCATTGATTAAAATTTATGACTTCATAATATCAGCTGTGTCACCACTAGAATTAACAATATTTCTGATGCTCAACAAATTTTTAAAAATTGATTTCAGAAAGCTGGTGATTTGAAGATGACAATCTATGGGAATTTACATTTATTGTTACGTATTTGTAAGGTAGGCAGACATCGCAGGAGTATAAGGAACTTGGAATGTCTGGAAAGTCTTTAGATTTCATCTTTTCAGTGTTTCCAAATGGATGACAAATGACAAAGAATAATTTTCAACTTAACTATCATAATCACAAGATAAATTTCCTACTTGATTAATATTATTAGAAATTTGAATGACTTTGTTACTCATATACTAACTATAAATAATGACCATGATTTAGTATATTAATTGCCTAGTGTGGATATGATTTATTTTAAAGATACTAACAAGGATCACTCATTTTCTGGGGGTACTTTTTAGTAAATATTTCATTTCAATTAATTAGAAATTACAAGTTTATGATAACTCTATTAAGGCTCAGAGATCTTTTCATTTTTAATGAATGAAAGTAAACCTCAATAGTATAGATTGAAAATAGTGAATTAAGAAAACTCTGACCTTTGAAAATGTTTTTCATGCACTGTTATTTAGTAAGACTGCTGAAATATAAAGGTGAATGACTGTGGAGTTTCACTTTAGGAATATAGCTTCTTGCACTCACACTTCGTGTAACGTCAGCGTTCAGGAGACATTAAGTCTTCAAACTGTAGGGTACATTATAATGCATGTGATCCACATAGTTGTTTTTTTTTGTTAATAAAAAGTTAACTAGATGGCCCATTACCCTCACATTGCCAGATATAAATACTATATTTTATATGGGAAAAAAAAACTATTTTCGAGCTTTTTTTTTTTTAATCTTGATATGTATATCATGTGGATACATCCAAAGGTTCTTCAGGTTACATTCCAAAACATAAGCGGAGAGCCAAGAAAAATTTGACTTAAAAGCAATGCTTCATTGCAAAATCTTTTCTGAGCTATTTTACTCAAAAGTTTTATGCACACAATTAAGAAAAATAGTGTCAACTGTTTAAAAATATATATTTGCCCAGATCATCTCAGACTGGATTCAACTCAGTTGATCATATTGTCAGGTTGCAGAATTATAGCTAAAACGTCTAACCAGAAGTTCTAGTTGGCATGGTTTAGGTACAGAGATTTCTGCTTGTGTTTTTACATGTACCTAACCTGGAAATTCTGGTTTAGAGTTCTGTTTTATAGTTTTTAAATTCTTGTATTTTGTAATACCTTATATTCAGCAAATTTTTGTTGAGTCCCTCCTATGTGCTAAACATCATATGAGTTGCTGGGTACAAAAATAGAAAGAGATATCCCCTAGGGTCCAAGAGATGAAAAACCTGTTGGGAATGCAGATGTGAGAATTAGTAGCTGTAATGTAGTAAAATAATTGCTGTAATTGAGGCATGACCAAGAAGAGTGTGCTGTAGCTTATACAGTACATTAAAATACATTAATACGCTCCTCCCAACCTAAATGAGATGAAGAAATGTTAAGTGACTTATATGAAGTAACTGTTAATGAATGACTATAAAGATTATTTCCAGGTGGTAGCCAGAGAAGTCCTATGAAAATGTAAATCCTGTCATGGTACTACTTTATTCAGAGTGAAAGTCAAAGCAAATACAAGCCCCTTTGTGATCTGCGGCACTGTCTGTCCCACATCTCCAAGAGCCTTCCTTCCCTCTTGCTCCCTTTGCTCCAGTGTACAAAACTCCTTGTTTCTAGAATGAGATCCCAGCATATGGCCTTTGCATTTGTCATTCGCCTTTGCTCAAAACACTACCTCACCTTCCCCAAGCCCAACCCAGACATACACTTGCCTCACTCCCTCATGTCCTTCTCATCTTGGCTCACATGTCACCTTGTCAATGAGTTTATTCTTGGCAATCCTACTTTAATCGCCGCCCCACCCCTTCTCTTCCTGCATTATTTTTCTCCATTGCCTTTACCTTAGATGGTGTTCTCACTCATCTTTGGTCCACTTTGCTTAGCATTTGTTTTCTCCACTAAAACATAAACTCCACAAGGGCAGGGATTTGTGCCTGATTTTTTTGGTAAAATGCAAGTAGCAGATTTATACTTGCTTATATATACCAACACTCTTAGTTCGGTCACATGTATCATGACAGAGCAGGAGTTGAGAATTTCCTGTCTATGGCAAGGTCTGTGACAACAGGTGGACTCTTAGGGAGAATACCAAGCATCTTCTCCCCTCTTACCACCCTCTAGCTATAGAAATTTGATTGATGCTTTAGCTCCTGTAGCTGTCTATGGCCTCCTGCAGAGAAGGCGTGCCTGTTACTGTAATGTCCTAGCTCTCACTAAAGCTCTATCTGCATAGAGCTATCTACATAGATTTATCTGCATATTCTTTGAAGTATTTTTTATAAAAAATATAGAAAGAAGTACATTTAATCTCTAAAATATTATGTATTTCTATAATTCTTTAATGTCCAATATCATGATAAAAATTATTCAATAGCTTGGATTATTTATGTAATCATATTCAGTAAGCAGTTCTGTTACATTTCTTCTGAAAAAACAAAATACATTCTTAGGATCCTAGGAATTACTGATAAATATTAATCATGTCCATGGTGGTATCTCCTATACTTTGGTTATATCTAATGCCTGCTTATCTGGAAATTTGTGGATTAGACCACTGACCTCTATCCCACTAAGTTCATCCTATATTTGACAAGTTTAATTAAACTCAACACATAGTTTTAAAAAGGAGGTGGAGGAGAGTATAGGGGGAGAAATGGTGATGGAAGGGCACTTGATTTTGGATGGTAGACGCACCATACAGATGATGTATTGTGTAAATGTGCACCTGTAACCTGTATAATTTTGTTAACCAGTGTCACCCCAATAAATTCAATAAAAAAGGACAAGAAATAAAATAAAAAATAAAATAACTAAGTAAAAAACTAAATGTCTTAGCAAGATGAAAAACAAAAAATAAAAATAAACTCTGCAGGCCCTGGCTGGTGTAACTCAGTGGATTGAGCGTCGACCTGCAAACCAAAGGGTCGCTGGTTCGATTCCCCAGTCAGGGCACATGCCTGGGTTGCGGGCCAGGTCCCTAGTGGGGGCCGCATGAGAGGCAACCACACATTGGTGTTTCTTCCCCTCTCTCCCTTCCTTTCTGTCTAAAAATAAAATAATTTTTTAAAAAAGTTTTAAATAAAAAGAATAAACTCTGCAGCTCTAGAAATTTAATAAACACTATTATGTAAATAACTACATAGTGACATCCTCCAGTGTGTAAATATCTTTCAAAGCTATAAGGGTCACTTCTAGGAAAAAAGGTATGGAGTTAGTCTGCAGCTTCCAATGGCACTAGACTGCTTTTAAAGAAGAAAAACTAATTTTCATTGTTGGTGAAATTTCTGTTTCAGTCTGAAGCCAAAAGATTATTAGAGCCTTTCTGCATCCCATAAATCTCTACCACCATTCTACTTACAGTGTAACATTGGAGCACATGCTTCGCCAATGAGAGGAACTCGGAATACAACCATTTATTGCATAGCCTCTACATTGTTCACATGTCCTTTCTTCGTGAATTTCAGCTGCTTGAGCTCATTTCAAGCCCTCATGCCCTTCTGAACCAATTTCTGGTCATTTGCGTCAGCATTAATAAAGTTTCTGTAAGAGATACTATACTCAGCATTGAAATGTTAAAGGTAATCAAATGTAGGTACCAAGATTGGGGATTAACTGAACCCATAGTATCATGGGGCACTTCTGCCAAAAATTAGAAACCATAAATACAGAGGTGAAACTGAAAGCTCCTTAAAGGAGGTACCTTAGAGCCAGCTGTGGGGCCCTGTCTGCCTAATCACAGGCCTGGGGTGTGTTGGGCCTTTTTGCCCTGCTGTTGTTTGCTGGTTTGTTTTCAGCGCAGGGAGCTGACCTGACATTAGTTTGCAGACCCTGGCACATTCCAGCATATATTTGGCAATTTTAGTGCAAACATATTGGCCAAATGTTAAACGTTTTCTGCATAGAGCATATGGAATTAAATGGAAACTTTGTATCTTTCATTTAAAAACTTATAAATCTTACCCTTTTTTTGTTGGTATTGCTCTGAAATAATGATTGATACACTTATTGGGCAGATCCAGTATCTTCCAGATTAATTACTTAAAACATCTCATTCAGCCTTAACAAATTCCCTATGAGTTAGATATTATCTTTGTACAATAGTTGAGAAACATTAAGTTGAGTAATTATTTCGTTAGGAGATGGTATATCCAAGATTACAGAAATAAGATTAGTGTAAGATTTAGAATCCATGTCTGCTTAGCTCTGCAGCTCACTCACTTTCAGCCTTCTCCCACAGCACTGCCCAGTTTAACCATTTCACTTAGACTTTGGAAAACTTACATAGATTTTTACCTTGTTCCTGGACACTCTTACCCCCGCCCCGCCGTCACCCCCGCCCCACCCCAACCCTAAGGCCCACAGGTCTCTCCGTGTTTTTCCTACTCTGCACTTCCAGCCAGGTAGGCGCCTCAGGCCATTCTCCCTTTTCTCATAAACCATGTGACCAACTAATCACTGTTACTGTTTGGCACCCTGCAGGGCCTGGAGCTCAGGGATTGATAATGGGGCGCATGAATATCACTATCAGGCTTAGCACAAGCAACTGTTAGAAATGCAGCTTCCTTCTCAGCGTCTCAAAGGCTGGAGTTGGACATCCACATTTTTTAATGGGTTCCCTAGATGATTGCTAGACCTACGAGCATTTGAAAACCAACTATGTGATTTTTTTCTTTTTTTTAATTGTTCTATTACAACTGTCCCAATTTTCCCCTGTTGCTCTCCCATGCCCTCCCCCTCCCTGCACCGACAGTCAACTCACACCCTGCTGTCCATGTCCATGGGTCATTTATACTTGTTCTTTAACTAGGCCCTTCACCTTCTATATGATTTTGCAGATGCAGAAACTGGCTGTGAGAGAGGAGGAAAGGGAGAAATTCTTGGGTGATCTGAGAGTTCTCTGCAGAGAATTGGCAGCTGGATAGAGATTGGAGCAGTCCTGTCTGCCACATTGGAGACTCATGCAGGTGTCAGGTTCAAGGTGGTAAGAGATTAAAGGGGTCAACGGCATGCAGTTAATCTCAATTTTGTATTATTCCAGGCCCACTTTCTGCCATCCTGTACTTGTGCATGCACTCGGAAGAAAAAGAGAGAGGGAGATAGGTACACAGAGGGCAAGTCCTGTTGGCCTGGATACAGGGATGGGCCATTTGGTACTACGAAGGTGAAGTCTAGACAGTTGGGTCAAGACTTTATGACGTCCGCCCCGTTCCTCAGTCCACTCGTTCACTGTCTCCACACTGCTTTCATTTTGCGGCCATTGTGCTGCTTGTCTTACTGCGCCGCCTTGTGCATCATTTCATCCTGTCCAGTAAGTGTGTGCATGCTAACATTTCCAAAACATCTCCTAAGGATGTTTTAAACTAAATGGTATAACATAGTAATAACTACATACTACATCACAATTTACTGAGCTCTTACCCAGGCTCTGTTCTAAAAGCCAGGAATAAAGAAATGTAATGACAGCCTTCATGGAGCTGCTGTTACAGTAAGGACCAGATGATAAATCAGTGATTGTTATTACTATCATTTCTCTTCCAAAACAATCACAGTCTAGAAGTAGAGTGTGTTATGGTGACACAGAGGCTACGTGTATTCTAATGACACCCAACAAATTTATCGCTAGCAGGGTTCTAGAATCTAGACAACTTTCTCATCACCTTTGTAGATAACATTAAGGTTTTGGGGAAACTTTGAGAATGTGTGAGTTTTTATTGGAGACAAAATTCCTGGTGTATTTAACTAGACATGAAATAGGCCCCGTAGCTGTGGGGTAGTGGGAAAAAAGAGAGACCCTCAGGTCAGAGGCTTAGTTTTCTGTGTTCCCAGTGTAGTCCAATTGTAGGACACAGAGAAAATGTGGACATGCTTTGCGCATAACTTTCTTGCCATAAAATCAGTGACATTCTTAACATTGTAGTTTAGGTACAATGTGATACCATTTATAACATGTTTGGTAACTTCCTCTTTTATATACAGAAGAACGTTTTACTAGATTAAGATTATCAGTGGATGTCCTTTGTCGTAGACCTTTACTTTTCAGTGCTGTGTTCTTCATATCAGAACAATGTGGGTGTTCCCTGTTTTGAAGGCAGAATCGTAAAGGGGCTTGAAGTTAGGATACGACCATGCTGCACTGAGGAACGCAGCCGACATTTGGAAAATTCACTGCTGGCATTTCTTCCCTGTGCTTAATTTTGTCACCAGAAATTTGGTCAATGTAAGGACAATCCCAAAAGATGTTGTTAAGTGGCTCTTGCCTCTTACCTTCTAATTCCTTCTTTTTCTTTTCTCTTTGCTGTTGGTTTTGGCTTTTGGGTTTTTGGTTTGCTTGCTTGTTTGTTTCTTTATTGGAGTAATATATTTCGAGAGAGAGCTGTGGAATGCAGCCAGGTCTGGCTCTGGTATTAACTTTACTTCATTTCATTTTCTTTTTTCTCAAATGTCCCCAAAGGGCTTTGAAGTGGTTCAATCTAGTCACTTAATCCCTCTGCACCTCAGTTTCCATACCTGCAAAATTAAAGGCTTCAACGCTGTGATCCCTTCCAAATGAAAAGAATAGGATTTTATTATTTCTTCTGTAGTGGCTTCCCAGTGCGAGTTAGGGGTACACCATTTAGCTTTGGAGCAGAACAGACTGGCTAAGGTGGGATCTCACCTGGGTCCCTGGCCTAACCTGTGTGGGTCTCCCATCCAGGGATCTGTAGCCTTTGAGAATTTCACCCCTCAGTCAGTAAAAGTATTTTGAGCCAGAACATCCATTATGTGCTCTTTTATCTGTACCCGGTGTAAACAAACCACTGTACCAAAGTTTATCTTTTAGAAAATATAATAAAAATCTTATTTTTACTAGTGAGAACAATGAAGGTAAACGTAAATCAAACATGACCCCCCCCGTCCCCGTGGATTATCCCATGCACGCCACAAAGGTGACTGCTGCCCTGACCGAGCTGCAGAGCTCAGCACGGTGTTGGGAAGGTAACAAATGCAAGTTGAAATTCAAACCTGAGATGTGAGAAATGGGTACATTTGTTAAGCACGATCACCTGTCCCCATGAGACAGGTGATTGTCTCATGTCTCTGTGTTGATTATAACCAGATTTAGGGATCATTGATAAAGGCAACCTCATGATGGTGAGTGATTGTTCATCGTTTGTAAATGGGAGCATAACGAGTACCAGCTATTCTTACTGGCCCAGAAAGGGGGCCAGTGAGATGATGCTCACTTCATGGTGCACTCCATCCAGTTAACAGAAGCAAACCAAGGCTTAGGCTGACCTTTGAATGCTGATGACATGTGTTTGGCCTACATTTATACATCTCTTTGGATCCACTGTTTAAGATTGTTATAAACATGAAAAAGGGCCTATGGTAGAAAAGTGTTGGGCTAGATACTTTCTATTCAAAATTTGACTCAGAATGGTGAACATACAGTGTACTTTACAGATGATGTATTCTAGAACCGTAGACCAAAACCTATACAATTTTACAAACCAATGTCAACCCACTAAATTTAATAAAAAATAAATAAAACTATAATCAAAGAATTGAGCAGCTATCTTCAAAGCAGGCTCATAGAATTTGCGGATTATCCAAAGCTAAGAACATTATATGTGTGTAATAAAGATTTAGGTTCCAAGATAAAACTAAAATGCTGAAAAAATATGAGGTTAAAAACAAAAACTTAAACATTCGAGGACTTGTCCATATGTTCAAAGGTATCAGCTGCAAAGGTATGTCATGTGTAGATGTATGGTTTGGTGGCAGTTTGGGGAAAAGGTGGCAGAGGTTTACTTGAATTTAAGTTAACTATTGGACAAGGTTAAGAAAGCAAATCCAATCATGGATTAATGGAAGTTCAGTTTCAATGCTACAGATCATGCTTAAGTACTTGACACGTTTCAGACTGTGTTTGGAATAGTGTATGAAATGTTGGGTATTTTGAATTAAGATTTGGGTGGGGGACATCAGCAAATGAGAGGCAACGCAGAGGTGTGGCCAGGATGAAGAGACCCCCTGAAGACAGTGCCGAGACCTCTGAACGGACTCCCTTGAAATCACAAAAAAGATGTGGTTTCACACATCGGGTGGTAGAGTTTATCATTGAAAACATCATTGTAATGCTTTGTTTAATCAGAAGGCAAAACTGTAACAGAAGTCAGAGTCAGAATCAATTATAAGATTTTTATAAGAAGGCCTATATGGTTTTGATGACCAGAGTGATCCTTCCATGAAACAGTGTGCATCTGAGTCTGATTGGCTGTCCCCAGTAGCTCTCAGACTGGCAGAGAAGCAGAATCTTCAAGAAGGATGGGTGATGAACTAAGTGACCTTCCAGATCCCATCTACATATGAAATTGCATGATTTGGGGGCATTAGAACTAGATTGATTAGAACTAGATATAGTTTGGGTGTGTAAAAATCTAGAAATATAATCATGATATTGACAGCACCCATTTCTCTGCATGCTAAGGTTTCTGGGGATAAGAGGGAGGGGTTTTAATTTTGAAAACACCTCCCAAGTGATTCATGTGTACCCGTCGTTTAAGATATAGAACAAGAATAGAAAAGTTAAATTATTCACACAAATATTTATTCATCCTATACTTAAAACTCCAGGGAAATAATCTTAAATTATATATGGAATGTCTGTCCCTTTAACCTAGCAACCAGTTAACCATGGGTAATCTATTCCTCTGTCTTATCATATGTAAAACAGAAATAATAATTGTAATAATGATATCATTAATATCATTCTTTTCCTAATCCCTATGATATTCACTCCACCATGGGAAGAGGAGGACATTGTTTTATAGGGGAAGATGACCTATGTTTATTAAAATAGAAAGGCCCTCTACGTATACAATTGAAGACATTTAGCTTAACTAAGTACAAGTTCTACAGCATTTATTAGATATGGACATTTTGTTGACTATTTCGTTTCTGATTAGATTATTGCTTTTCCCACTTGAATAGCAACGGGAAATTGCGTGGGAGAAAATTGACCTAATATGTACAAAACAGCTGCTGGGGTCCTGAGTAGCTTGCTGCCCAGCTATGCAACCAGGGGGGCTGATGTCGATGAACTCTACCCTCTCTAGCAGGTAAAACTGCAGCTGATGGCAATTACAGTCCCTCATTTCATGGGACACGAGGATAATTTCGTTGCTCCTAAGAAGGCGTAAACAAAATATTGGCTAAATACAGACAGATGTTAAGGTTATACTCTGCACATGAATTCATGTACTAGAATTCACTTTAATGGAGTTGAGCTTATGGTGTAAGATCTTGGAGCTCATTATAACTAAGTTGTTATGGGCTGCTAATTTGCTAGAAGCTGCTGTATCATGAGCTAGCCCAACTGCCTTGATGGGTCTCCTGGTAGTTAATATGGATTAAATGTGAATCTTTTATTTTTTCCCCTGTGGTCTCACATAATGATATTAGCTTGTCTACAGTGTGACAAATTCAGTGTACCAGGAACATCTGGTACACTATTCTTTATGAGTGAAAATAAGCCTGCAAACTTGATAATGCACATCCATTAAGACACTTCTCTGTATTGGGGAGATGTAGAAGGATGATGACAATAGAAGCAATTTGTTGGTCACAGTTCATTTTGCTTCAGCGTACAGCGATTCTTTCAACAGTGGTATATTCATCAGTGCTACATTCCAACAAGTTCTTGTGTGATTATCAGGATGCAAATATGGATATATGCCTTGTTAGACTGTATGTAATTCATTCCCAGTGAAGAGATTTCAAAAAGGAAAAAAATAAATAAAAGGAAAGGAAACTAAAACCTTCACAGCTTGAAGATTGGTTTAAATTCAGTCTTTTGAAGTTGATCTGAGAATGGATCACACTGAAATATTCAAACCATGAAGCTACTTTTGTGAAGACTATATTTTTTAATTGAATGTATAATGTTATGAGAAATGAAAAGTGGAATCAAATCCTGTTGTTCCATTTGGATTTGCAAATGTTGATATAAGAATGTTTATGTTTTGAATTTGTTACTACCCAAACAGTGGGGAAACATATTTCCCAGATGAAACATAGGAGTTGACATGAATATGCACGTTCATATACCTTATCAAGAATGGGAAAGGTCACTGGGATGGCCCCCACTGTGTTATTGTCACTGCTGTACCACTAGCTGAGTAATCTTGAATTATTCATATAACCTCTCTGGTTGCCAGTTTCCCCCTCTTTACACAAATGGATTATATTTTATATCCTAGATCTTCCATTGGGTCATTTGAAGATAAAAAGAAGTAGCAATACAGCTGTTATGCAAGTAGCAAAACCATTATACTCTTACATTCCATTATATACTGTGATGTCAGTCAGCCCTGTGGTAATCTCAGGTTCCTCAGCAGTAGATGTGACAGTAGCAATTAAAAACTTCTCTGGAGGCAACGAGAAAGGGGGCTCTGAAAGATAAACACACACAAAAATATCAACAGAAAGAAATGTCAACAATATAAAAGAAGCAGAAGAGAAATGAAACTGCTTCTTTGGTTGCAGGAGCTGATAGCTGTCTGTGTCCACAGTGCCAGAGGACTTGACTCTTCACCAAAGTATAAAAAGCTCTGCAGTTGACAAGGACATGTAGGGACAGGCAAACACATGTCCTTGCAATACAATATCCTTGTAATGTAGTACAAGATCCATGCTAACACTGTTGCCCTTCAGACATGAAAAAACAGTTAAGTTTTATTGACTGTTTTCCTGTCAATGAAACATGCCAAAATTTCAAAGGGTCTCTTATTTGGAGTATAGAAATAGATGAGATGATGTATCACATTCAGTCACTGAGGAAAATCAGATCATTGTTGAACAGTAACCTTTTACTTAAGTCGGAACTTCCAGTCTAGTTTGCCTGATACTCAGTCTGGCTCTACACTCCCATCAAATTGAACTCTAATTACTCTGTAAAACAACACATGCACACATTCTGTGTTTGCCTAATTCTGTGCCTTAACTCATGCTGTTTCTTCCTTCTGTAGTGCTTTTCTCTACCCTTTCACATGGTCAAATAGTAAACTCTCATTGTTCGTCTCAGATGCTTCCTTCTGCATGTGCCATGGTCTCTGATTTCTTCCTTCTTCCCACCCCATTCTGTCGCCCGTAACTTGATGTTATCTTTTAAATTCATTTATGTCTCTCTCATCACAATTTTGCATTTTACTTTGTATTCCAATTAATGGTCCACAGATTTTCACTTCTTTACTACCCTTAAATACTGTCAGCAGGACCTGGATTAGTCAGGGTTCTCCAGAGAAAAAGAAAAGATAGGATATATAGAGATCTACAGAAAGAAGTTTATTATGGGGGATTGGGTCAGGCAATTATGGAGGGCGAGAAGTCCTACAATCTGCCATCTGTGAGATAGAGGCCCAGAAAGGCTGCGGGTGTAGTTCCAGGCCAAATACAAAGACCTGAGAACCAGGAGAGCCAATAGTGTAAGACTCAGTCCAAATTTGAAGGCACAGAGAGTGATGAGTGTGGATGCTTAGTGGCAGGAGAAGATGGCTGTCTCAGCTCGAGCAGGGAGAGCAGTTTGCCTTTCCGCTGCCTTTTCCTTTATTCAGGCCCTCGAGGAATTGGGTGATGCCTACCTTCATTGCTGAGGGTAATTTTTTTTACTGAGTCTACTGATTCAATACTGAACTCTTTCTGAGACATTCTCACGGACACACTGAGAAATGTTTTACCAGCTCTCTGAGTGTCCCTTAGCACAGTCAAGTAGACACATAAAATTAACCATCACAAGATTCATTCCTGAGCTGATTTTTTACCATGTCTTTTCTGTCTGTCATTCAGCACCTTGCAAAATGTTTTGTGCTTAGTATCTGTTACCCTACTGTTATTTTATTCATTCATTCCCAAAATGTTTATTTGGCACCTACTGTGTGGTGGACACTAGAGGTCTGGATGAAAAAAGTAGCATCGTTCTTGCCTTGGAATCAAACATAAGGAGTCCAAAAATAATTGTGACTGTGGTTTGCTGCCAGTCAAGTAAGCATGGGTGGCTCAATCTCCACCTTTGGTGTCTGCTAGTGAGAAGGCGGTGTTACTTTTCTGTTTCATTTATGCAGCAGAGAAATTTGATACTGTAGTGCTGAAGAGCAGCAATATCAGAAGAGCGGCCATTAAGCGGAAATGTCACCATTCTGTTGGGGAATGATTTTGATTTCCAAGGATCTAATGAGAGAACAGTCTGGGAATTTAGAGGACCCTGAAGAGATTTGAAACATCTAGTCCTGAAACACTAATAAGATACTCTGCTCCCAAAGAGCCACCAGTTAAATGCATTAGCAAGCTTTGTTAGGAAGATGGCAAATGGGGAAATTGATCATTCTGCCATGCAAGTGATATACATAAAATTATAGGAAAATGTCACCTTTACAATTGAGTTTTTTAATGTATTTTTAGTGGGCTTAATGACCCTTGAGTTGTGGTACTTCCTCGTTCCAAATGCCTTATTATATAAATATTTACCATACTGAACATAGGCCTGAGTGTTGGAGCACAAGACCTCAGCATCCATACTGCCTTCCTTGGATGCGCCTGAGTTTGGCAGTGACCCTTAAAATTAAGGGCCATTATTACAAAGGGATTCCAGTTGTTGTGTGAACTCGACCAGTATGATGAGCATGATTATTGCTATGGTTGGACGAAATGATTCCAAGTATTATAAGAAGGCAAGGAAAACTAAAATAAGAGTATGTGAAATGGCAAGCTGTAGTCATTCCTCGCTAAGGAAATTTGTTATTATTGGGCTGTAATTTTCCTGGTTCTGTAGCCTCTCTTGAAACAGTGAGAATAAGTAGTCCTACAGTTTTGAGGCAATGAGGTTCTGAAGTGTTAGTTTGAGTTAGACTTCCTAGTTTTGGTCCCAGCTAATCTTTTGGGGAAACGACGTAAACTCTTTAAACCTGAGATATCTCAGTCAATAAAATGCCCACCTTATTGGGTCAGTGAGAGGAATGAAGAAGTTAACGCATGTAAAGAACCCAGCAGAGCACGGCACATGCTAAGTAAAGACTTACAATGTTAATGACCATTATTATGTGCTCCTGTCGTAAGCAGGTATTCCCAAGCAGGTTATGGGCGTAAACATCTCAAGTAGAACTCTTTTCACAATGTACATATCAGAACCCCATTACCTATAAATTTTCATTCTGCAGTTCTTGGTTATGTACCAGGAATTAAAATAAACTCGAGAGATTATCATAATGTACTTAAGAATCACAAATATAACAGTATCACTAAATTTTTTATGGAACTGAATGGGTTTTTGCGTCATCATAAGCTACCAGGAAATGTTGCCCACTTTATTTCATAGAGTCTTTTTTTCATTTAGATGAATTAAATAAGCTGTGATAAACATGCTTTGTTTGGATAACCAGGCATTTGGCAAGATAACATGGCAGAACAAGGCAGATGGAATCCTATGGCTTGAAGGATTGGGCCAGAAAGAGGTGTTTTGTTACATTTTTATTTTATTGAAACTGTTGTGGAAAGGGGCCTATGATTCCGCTTCAGGGTGCTGATTCCCGTCATCTTCTGTCTTGCTAGGTGACCCAGGATGACACTGCGGTTGTTTAAAACACTTGTCTGTCAGTTTTGTGAACTTTCACAGACAGCTCTTTGCCATTGTTTTTGCCTCTGCGCCGAGGTCTACACGGTTACACAGTTGACATTGATTTGTTCCATTCCGTCTCGACATCATGGCCCCTGCTTTCCAGATTTGTTGGACACTTTGCCGAAGGCTTGCTGTTATTACCATGTCACCTGTGCCAACTTCCCTTCACATTTGTCTTCACAATGTGTCTCCGTGGTATGAAATTAACACCGCCAGGAGTTTGTGGTTATGAAGGAACTCATTCATGTTACAGGGGGATAAAAAGTATTGTTCAGGAAAAGGCCACCCAGGATTAAACCCTTGATGAATGCAGACACGAGGGACACCAGGGAGCAGATCCCATCTACACAGCGGAATGCTGGTCTTTCATCTCTTCTGCGGAACCACCAAGCCAGAGGACCCTGATCTTCTCCTAGGTAGAAGAACACCTGAGGACAACATCAACACAATGATACCAGCTATAGTTCATTTTCTAATAAAATATGTGAAAACACTTGAACAGCCATTTTGCTCCACTATTAAAAGCGCAGTTACTATGTCATATTCCCTGAAGATACTAGATCTTAGAGCCTGAGCAGTAATAGCAGAAATTATCTCCCATTCCCTCATTATACATAGAACTGGCATGATTGGGTTGCTATTTATGCTTCTAAGAACAAGGTCTTAGAACGTGATGTGGGCTAGGGTTTTGCTTGGAGAGAGAGTAGGAGGACCAACCTATGTAACTTGAGTCCTCCAGCTCAGAGCATTCGTCAGAGGGTACAAAGCTGGGGGCATGTTAAGTTCACTCTTACTCAGGTATGCACCCCTTTCTCTGAGGTTTCCAATTTCTTTTTGAAAGCGACCTGCCCTCCAAATAAAGAAGGTAAATTGGACCCTTACACTAACACCAGCTCCCTCACCAAAATGGCAATGAGACTTTTTAAAGGGGATAACTCCACAAACCTAGAGAATGGGCTAATAGGGAACTATATTTCACCAAGTTGGAAAGACCATAAACTATTAGCATTCCTTTGTGTACTATGAAGAAAGCAAGAATGCTTTTTAAACTATCACGTTATCAAATAGAAGTCAAGAGATAGTAAACCCAGAGTTAAATATTTTTTTTAAAAATATTAGAACTGATTTAATATCAGTTTGACCCCCAGGTTCCTCACCTCACCATACACAACTGGTTGACTGTTCCCACTCCACATTGGGGAAGATGAGAGGATTATTCTCTGGATGGGATAAAATTAAAGTCTCAACTCCAGGACCACAAGAAAGAGTGTTTAAGGTGGGGTATTTAAGAGTGTTTAAGGTGGGGCAAGATGAGAATGGGAAAAAGTGAAATTTTGCTTACTAAATTTTAAGCCCCTCCCTGCCCCTGGCCTCTACATGGCACAGTTTTGAAATAGGGGCAGCCAAATGTTTACACTTGTACCTGGAGTGGGAGGACTCTTCTCTGGGAGTTTTGCTTGCACACATGTACACGCATGTAGTGGTTCCCATGCAAGAGCAGAGCTAACAAGCCCCACTTATGCTGAGAGTCTGACAGCTGTCTACCCCTCCCTCCCAAATAAAAGCAAACTACCAGGGAACTTAGATGTTTCAAAATGCCTATAACATGAAAGATAAGTTCTAAAACAAACAAAATTATTATAAAATAGGAACCGTGCTGAGAGAAGGAAACAACAACATTAACACCGCTGAGAGAGGGAAGAGAGGATTTCACATCTACAAAAGAAACCCAGGATGAAAATTAAAAGAAATAAAGGAAAAAAACAGGTCTTAGAAATTAAAAGTATAACAACAACAACAATAAACCACTTGTTAGAGACCTATATTATTTCAGTTCTTTTGGACAAACACCCAGAAGGGGGATTACTAAGTCATATGGTAGTTCTATTTTTGATTTTTTACATGTATACAGTTTTATTAGTAGCTGCATTATTTTACATTTCCACCAACACTACAGGAGGGTTCCAGTGTCTTCACATCCTTGCTAAATGTGTTACCTTTCATGCTTTTATGACAGCCATCCTAGCAGGTGAGAGGTGATATTTCATTGTGGTTTTGATTTGCATTTTCCGATGGTTAGTGATGATGAGCAACTTTTTATATACCTGTTGTCCATTTGTATGTCTTTTTTTGAAAAGTGTATATACCACTACTTTGCCCATTTTTTGTTGTTGTTTACTATTGACTTATATGAGTTTTTTAACGTATTTTAGAAATTAACCTCTTTAAATATTTTCTCCCATTTCATAGGTTGTCTTTTCACTCTGTTGGCTGTTTTCTTTCCTTTTCAGTTTTGGGTAGTCCTGTCTGTTTTTGCTTTTGTTTCCTGTGTATTAGGTATCGGTCACTTTTTATAGTCTGATTTACATTACCACTTCCGCACTGCCCAGGAGGAAGTCATACTGGTAGTATTTTGCCACATAATTATTCTTTTATTAATTTTGCTGATTTCTCTTTTCCATTCTACCTTCCAAGTCTAGATAACATTCTGGTAAAGATCTTTCTTCATTCTTATTCTCATCATTTTTTTTAAAGTCTCAGCTTCACCAAATTAATTTAATACCACATATTCACTTAATTTTACTAAATATTTCCACATACTTTTATGTTTCTGATTGATTTGTTAGGTACCAACCAGTCTTGTTAGGAACATCCTCTCTTCAGTGCCCTTCCACCTGAAAGTCTGTAAGAATCCCAGGGAATTATTCAGTCCTGGGTGCTCTTCACTTTCTCCGAACATCGCACTGAATTAAAACTGGAGAACTGTCATCTCTCCACCCACTTCATAGTTTAAGTATCTCTGGTGGTATAGAAGCTCACTTCCTGTCATGATGGGGCCATAGGTGATGCTATGGATGCCTTTAGGCCACAGGAGTATCCAACCTGTGAGAACCACAGTTCTGGCTCTTTGATTCCCAAGTCTAAGGTCAGTTTTCAGTTCAACGTAATATCCTACCAGGATTCCAACCATAGGATGTGGCAAAAACAGCTAAGAAATGATTATAATATGAGTGACAGTGTAGTAAGTCATTTCAGGACCTGGGCTCTAGAGTTTATTTTTAAAAACTAAGTATTTTAGTATGAGTATTAATGAACTTCATAGTGTATATTGGCATCATAAGTCCTCTACATTAATAGACTGCTATTTCTCTAAAAAGAATTGAAAATAATAGGAGTATTTAGTGCATCCAAAATTAATTAGTTCTTTCAACACCCCCATTCTCTATATCCAGATCCCCTAAAACATCATTTTTGATCTATTTTCTTTTCTGCTTTTCAAGAAAGAATTTCTTTCCTGGCTAAGGCTAAACCTTTCATCTTAATTACCCTAACATTATTTTGTAAAGTGAGAAAAAAAATGGAAGCTAGGAAATAGTGGTTTTAAGGTATTTACAAGGTAATACATGTAAAGCACATAGTTCAGTGCACATACATTTATTTAACAGATATTGATTAAGCACCTACTATGCGCCAGTACCACTTGAGAGACTAGATATCGTAGCAACCCAGCAGAAAAAGTCTCTGCCTTGTGTACTGTCCTAGTAATTAAGCACTCAATAGTCAGCTCTCAATAAACATTTAGCCTCTGATTTTATTGTATCTTGTGTTATTAATAAAATATAGGATTTCAGATGAAGAAGAGAAACTTTCTTGCTCCTTAAGGACCTTGACATTTATGTGTACTCCTTAGTGAAGCAGAGGGATAATTCACTTAATTACTTGCTTGTTTCATATACACAATGACAAAGTAAGTATTTATTGAATGGACATTTCAAAGAGGCAACACATTGATTCAGTTTCCTTAATAAAGAAAATGTCAGTTCATTTAAAATGTCATCAGGCAAATAAAAGTAACAGCCCAAAGGTAGCCTATATTTTTAATACTGTAATAGTGAACTTTTTTTTTAAGTGTGGAACTGTAAGTACTTAGCTGGTTACTCATTTGTTCGGTGTGAATTTTTAAATATGGTGGAAAATTTGCATATAAAAAATCAAGTGCAGGGGGAAAATTGTTATTTTTTAAAAAACCTTCCAGCTTTCTTTAAAGATATAGCAACAGGACTTGGAAATACCTTCTACCTGAAACAACCACAACAAAACATGTACAGACAAAAAATATGAATGAAACACCGATTATCAAGACACTGAATTGTAGGCAATGAAGGATGGTGATTCCCAAGACACGTGAAGCAAATTAAGATGAGCCCTGTGGTTGTCCCAGCTTATAGCTGTGAGAGAGTTTCCTTATGACAGTAGAGATGGGGCCCCAGACCCAGCCCAGACCATTCCTTGAGTCTGGGAGACAGCCTTGAGAATCCAGGATGTTAAAAGGTGGCTAGAATTTGCAGGAAAAATAGAAGAAAGGATATTGCTGTTAGAGAACCCTTGAGACCTGCAAAGGATCACCTTCTCCTATTCAGTGGAGAACTGAGCAGTCTCTGTGTGTAAGGAAGCCACCGAGGGGCAGGGAAAGAACCGCCTGAAAGAAGGGGAGGAGATGACACCTGATGCTCACACCAGGGCCAAGGCCTGTGCCTACACCCACCAGCCCGCTGGGAAACCCTGTAATTTACAGGTCCTGGAGTGGAGCCCTCTGTAGGGTGTGTCTATGCAGTGCAATTAGCCCTACGCTAAATGCCGTCCTGTTGCCCCAACAAATACGAGACTCAAATATATCAAAGTGTTTCCACATAAATGTGCCCCAGAACAGAGCTTAAGATATTTGTAGGACTATGAAAATAACCAGAACATAATAAGATAAAATTCAAAATGTTTTGTGTTCACATGTCACCACACATGAAGAGGAGCAGAAATAGCAGCATACTGAAGAGAAAAATTGATTAGTTGAAACTGACACAGATGCTAGAATGAGGACATTTAAACAATTTTGACATGTGTATTCCATATGTTCAAAAAGTGAGATAGAGACGTGGAAGGTATAAAAAATTCTCATGAAACTTCTGGAGGTTTGATTCATCTGAGATAAAAATACTCTCAGCAAGACTGATGGTAGGTTCAACATTGCGGAATAAAGGATTGGTTAATTAAAAAACACCCACAGAAATTATCCAAAATGAAACACAAAGGGAGAGAAATTTTTTTTTAAATGGGAAAAGAATTCATGAGCTGTGGGGCCATTCCAAGTGACCTAACACACAATTAACTGTAGTCACTGAAAAAGAGCAAACAGTGGGCAAGAGAAAGAATTATTTGAAGAAATAATGGCTGAAAATTTTTGAGATTTGAGGGGAACCTTAAATCCAAACACTGAAGAAGCCCAATGACTCACAGGCACAAGAATCGAAGAAACCACTCCAAGGAACACGAAAATCAAGTTGGTCAGCAGCACTAGTGATAAAGAAGAAATCTAAAAGGAGTCAGAGAAAAAAGACAATATATCAAGAAGCAAACCAAGATAAGTAATACCATACTTTTTTTTTGTCAGAAATAATGCAGATGAGAGGACAGTGAAGCAAAAATGTCTTTAAAAAATGAGGGCAAATAAAGACTCCTGCAGGCCATGTAAAGCTGAAAGAATTCATCACGGAAAGAACCACGTATAGGAAATATTAAGGGAAGTCTTTCAGACCGAAGGAAAATGAAGCCAGGTGGTAATGCCGATCTGTACAAAGTGATGAGGAGCACTGGAAATTGTGACGGTGTTTGAAAGGCAGCTCACAAATGGAAAAATACCTCCTATCAATCCCACTCGTAAGACTGAAATGAAGAAAATATATAGCAAGGCCACAGCTTTGAGCAAGCACATCCAAGTACAGGGTCTGTCCCAGCAGAATCCCAGGAAAGTTTGCGAGTCCTGACTCAGAATGCTGCACTGTCTCACTTGTATTGAACTAGTTGTAACATATCCAAACGTGCAGCAAATTAAAGTCCTTTACATAATACAAATAATGAAATTCCACCTACCTATGAGGAGTTCTCTACAGTCCTCAGGTATTATGTTTTTAAGGTGTTATCAATTCAAAGGAATGAGTTGGTTTCCTGCTATACAGAGAAATTTAAGGTAATATATTGTAAAGCCTAGTAATGAAAAATCTCCTAGAAGTTGCATATTTTTTGAGGAAAGAAACTTACAAAAAAAGCATAACTTGAAAGCAGAAGAGGGGAAGGTTAGCTGCACAAAAATACACTCAGCAGAGGTCTTGGTTCTTGTTCTTCACAAATATCTTTGCCATCCTTCAAATATACAAGAGTAAAAGTTTGATCTCAAACAACAGCATGATTCCTAAGTTTTAGCATCTGTAAAGGGAAGAGTCGAGCTGTCCTATGTAGAGTATCTCTTACATAGATCCCCTAAATAATGTCGACATTAAAAAAAATCTGCTTTTATGGAAAAAAGTAAGGATATTCTTAATTCACATAGAGGAAAAAACACATCCTACTTTTTAAAGGTCACACCCACGGGTGTCCCAGGGTAATAAGTAAAAATAACTCATATTTTCTGGAAAGACAAATCCCTGCAATATTGGGAGTTTTAGTTTTCCAAAAGTGACCACAGCCCTATCTATATTTCATTATCTTTCAGCATTCCTGTTTCTATCACCAAAACATAACTGTGCAGATAGTTTATTTTAAAGAAGTTAAATGTGACATAGTAAAAATGCTTCTTGAAATGTTTAGTTAAAGCACATGATTTGTTATAATTATATTTATTTAAAAACTTAAGTGTACCAGAAAGTAAAATACAAAGACTAAAATATGATATAAAGTCCAGAAGTTGGAACAGCTAAGATTCTTGATGCACTGACTGAATCATTTTTCATTAGAGTTAATCCTTTAACAGAGGATTTTGGGATGCTCTGTAGAACTATTCTTCATTGGTTTAATTGGCTATTTTAAAAAATGATATAGCAAAATTTCAAAGGTCATTCCCTTAGTAACTAGCCTGTATGGAATCTATCATTGCCACTCTGCTGAAATTTAAAGCATACGGAAGTATAGGTCTGAGCATTACTTTTCTTCAGTACAGTATGTAAGTAATATGAAGATCAAATTAATTATTTGATACCTTAATACTGAGGCAGCTAGAAGGCCAGTAGGGAATAAACACTATACTCCAAATGATAGAAGAATTAAATGTTTCACTTTTGGTGTCTGTGGGGCTGTTGGTCATCTGCCAAACATAGCATAGGCTAATTTTTCATGGACAGTGTCTCATTTAGTCCTCATGCCAGCCTTATGAAATAAGTATTGCGAACCCATTTTATAGATAATAAAATCGATATTTAGATTAAATAACTTATTCAAGGTCCTGTACCTAATGGGTCCCAGGACTGTGATATAAAGTTGGGTCTGTCTGAACTGCAAATTCTTCTTCGGTTCCATTTCAACACTCTCTATTTCTTAAATTTGACATCTTGGTAAGTCAGATTTTTCCCTGTTGATCGTCCTGTCATTTGGGTCTGGATTCCACTTTTTACATAAATGATGGAATTAATCTTTTTGGTGGTTCTCTTTTAGGAATTACAATTCGAAAGACTGACTCGAGAGCTGGAGGCAGAACGCCAGATCGTGGCCAGCCAGCTGGAGCGATGCAAGCTGGGGTCGGAGACCGGCAGCATGAGCAGTATCAGGTACTGGGCACCCCGCTCTCTGCAGCCTGTGCTTTGAGTTGCCAATGAAAGTAAACTGTGGTGTTTATCTTCTTCTTACAAACCTGGCAGTGGAATTGGAACATTCAGTCAGATGTTGGAAAGGAATTGTAACTGACCTGATTTAAGATGTTCAAAAGCTGACTGAAATGGCCTGATTTGTCCTTGAAACTCTTTTAACAAAATTAGTCCCTGCCCTGAATGCAAAGTATGCATAATTTTACACAAAGGAAGGCTTTTTCATTTAGTCACCTTGCTTAAAGCCAGGAGATGCCGTACCACAGCCTCCCAGTTTGTCCTTCCTTTCTAAATGATCCAGAGTTGCAGGTTCTGGACATGAGAGAACATTGCTGTAACCTCTGTTGTTTGCTAATATATGATGCTAAATTATAAAATTCCTCCTTCCATGTCAACCACACATTCAATTGCCATGTGTAAAAAAATATTTCAAATTCATAGGTAGAGGGATTATTCAATTAGGGGTTAGTTTGAGGTTATGAAATATGTAAAAACAAAACAAAGTATAGTCATTTGGCAACAGGATACATGATCCACTTTAGGACCTTATTTTTATATTTAAAAATAATGTGTATGTGCGTGCATGTGTGCGAAATACATCAAGCTCTATATGTCAACTTTCATTTCTCAGAAATGCATTGTACTTTTCTGTCATCTTGTTCTATGTTGTTTTTGACATTCCGTTTTTAGGGAAGAGTGATGGTTCAGGAAACAATAGTTTCTGCATCAAATAAACTCCAACATTATAGTAACTCAACACAAGAGCATGTTGCTTCTCATTCATGCACCTGATAGAGGTAGGAGATACTGGTCAGGGAACTGCTTCCTTGCTTCTCCTCTGTGCCATGAGCAAGGACCCAGCTTCTCTCTTCAGTACCCCTGTGGCCTCACTGTCAAACACATCACTGTAATCACAGTCCATTGGTGAGAACCAGTCACATGGCCTCTCAAAGTGGGAAGTGGGGTAGGGATTCGTAGTCCTGGGGTCTATACCCGCTCTGCTCCGGAAGCAGAAGCTCGAGTTTGGTGAGCTCTTGCTGCCATAAAAGAGTTAAAACATCGTTATATCCATTGCTCTAATGCATTTATTGCAAGAGTAAATTTGCACTTGCAACAATAAATTTGCATTTTGGAGGCATCTGCCATTAGTCTTTTAATACTGTTCTTATCTACATGGAACAGTGGTAAACCTTTAAACAGAAATGATTGCAACTCATATTGTTAGATTAGGTTGCTTGAATGGATATCATTGTCAGTTGCAAAGCTGTATTTGGAGCATGTGGAGGCATATCCACTTCTTCAGTACCTTGGCAGCAGGAAACTGCCAGTAGGTAAGTTGTGATCTCTTAAACTTGTCTGAACACCCAAGCTAATGGAAGCAGGATGGACAAGAAAAAGGAAAAGCAAATTGTGTCCATTTGAAATTGTGTTTACAAGGATAACTGGTGGAAGGTGGTGAATCTAAGGTAGGGAGAAAAATAATATTTATAAGAGTGTATTTCAATTACTACATCTACTTAAGAGCTTTTTTATTGCTGAACACATTCTCAGAAGCTACGCTTGTTGGGTTTTTGGGTTCACAAGCACCACTGAATTGACATCTATTTAACTATGAAAACAGTTGTTTCCTTATTGGTCTGATTACCCGTGGAGTTCATATTCCTAATCTTTCTGTGTGATATTTTGCATACTGCACATCTTGTATTGTTCACCAGCTCTCTGGCCCTGGTAAGAGCAGGCCTGAGGGACCATGTTGTATTCTGTACCTCAGTCCCCAGCTTCTGTTTGGATCAGAAGTGGATGTCAAACCCAAGGCATTCTGTCCAGTGACAGGCCTGTAAGAAATTGGGCCCTTACTCTTTAGAATGTGTAAGAAGTGAGCCCCAAATCTGCGACATCCTGTGGTAAGTGCTAGGGGATGGTGGCCATGTGCTTTGTGTGTTAGTGGAGGAGTCTGTGGTGATGGAGGGCAGTCCAACAGAGAGACACCATATCGTTCCTAAAAGCTAAAAAAGCCAGTGCAGTTATCACTAAGACTGGCTGCATTACAGATGTTGCATCTATATTTCTTTTTAAATTCTTAAATAATTTTTTCCCCTCACATTTGATTTGATTGGGTTTTCTTGGGTCCAAAGTGTCTTGGATAGAACACATCAGTGAACCACCCAAGTAGACCGAACATTATCCATGACAATGTTTGGTTCTTCACACTTTCTCAGATCTGTGTTAAATGTGTATTAAGTAATAGTGACACTGCCTCGTTATGCCTGCACCATATACCTCTATAATATTCAGTCTTCATCAAGCTTAATTATTTTGTATTTTGGGAATCTCTAAGGTATGAATCTGCATTTAAATAGTACAAGCAATTTACTGATATTTCACTGGAGAAAACCCAATACTACCTTCCATTGTTCTTTTTTTTTTTTGCTCAGCCTCAGATATTCACCTTTCGAAATTCAAGTCTTCATTAAGGGTGACAGACTAAGCTAGTTAGCACATCAAAAGGGATATTTAAAAATTAAAAAATAGAATATAAACAATTTTTGAGAAAGGAGGACAGGTAAAGAAGTGTGGTAATTTAGATGTTTCATACTTCTTAGGATTAGAGGGAGGGGTAAGAGAGTTTCACAGAAAAAATAAAACAAAATCAAGTACTTTTCAGACTTTTTATATAAATGGTAAAAATGACTGATAATTATAGTTTGGGTTCCCTCTGCCTTTACTGGCAATGGGAAATTGCTTCATCTGGGTCCTAAGACCTCGTGTTATTAATCACACTGATAGTTTAAACTTATTGAAAAAATGTTACTGGTATGCATTTATAACAGTCAACTTTATACTAGCCAATCAAATAAAAAATGAGAGCACTGTAACTTTGGAGAAAGGAGAACCTGGGATATCCATTGTTGCAGCCTGTCAGCTTCTGCATTCAAGTATCTAGGATAAAAGTAACTACAGTAGGACCATTGCAATATCTTAAAATCTTCACAGACTTTTCAAACACCCAAATGCGTATCGTAACTCCCAGAATTCAGGTCATTTAGTGGTTGGTTAAGTGTTACAACTCTTCTACAGAGAAATAATTGATGCCTCTCACTGCAGCTATATGTCTACCATTTCTTCCTATTTCACTTTCCTCCCTCTATTTCCAAGCCAAACATTTCCAAACTTTGGGACTTTTCTCCCTTCCTACAACTAGCTTGGTTCCATACCTTCTCCCTGATTCCTAAGAACCATCCAAATCTGAAACTGGAACATTATTTATATTGATGATGCCCTTTATTTAAGGTCACAATCAAATCCCTCCTGCTAGTAACCCACTCCCACCTTTTGGCTAGTTGTGATTACTTGGCTCACACCTGTCCCTCAGGCAAAGAATCGTCCACGAGGTCTTGGTCCAGTAGCTCTATGAGCCATTTATTCCCTCCCAGTCTGGGGACCCTGAATTGCTTGTATAAATCCAATGGCCTGAAGACCTGCCTGTGCCCATGTCCTTGTCATACTCTCCACAGACCCCTGTAACAGCACTCTGAGCCACCCCTCTGATTGTACTCTGCACAGATCTATCTTCCATGCAGCGTGACTTTGATCTGTATAATGGATAAATCAGAACCATGTCTATGAAGGACCTCTATTTCCCACTTCTGCAATTTCATAGCTACACTGTTCTTTCCCATCTCAGTGTCTATGACTGAATGATCCCTTCCATCTTGAATATCCTCCCGTTTTTGCCTGGCCCCTTTCTCCTATGGACTAGCTGCAACTGAGAGCCTCTACCCTTCTGAATGCCTTCTTGATCAGCCCAAATAGGGCCAAGTGTCCCTTCCTTGGAAATCATTAGAATTTAACAATATTGGAGATGAGACCCTGTTGAGCCTTCTAGAAGTTCCATGCCACAGAATATTTTAACCTTCAATCAAAGGATGTGTAGGGATTTCTTAAGTGCTAATGAAAAGTTAAGGACAACAAAATTGATGTCTACTCATACTCCTTGAGTCTAATGGGCATTAAGAATGTAGTGGGAGAGAAATACCTTCAAATCACAGGTGAGCCTATCTTATAACCTCCTAAAGACCTCATTCTTGGAAGCCTGAAGATAATTATGATGAGGAGGAGGATGACGACAGTGGTCTAGAGCTCAGAGACAAAGGAAGTCGGAAATTCAGTACTAGAGAGGTTTCACACACGATAAATTCTTCCTTGCAGGTGTGCCTAGCAGTGCACACAGCTCCTAAAGGCTTAGAACAACACCCGACATACAACCGACAAAGAGAAGAGGACCTCAGTCCTATAACCAAAAGGAATTGAGTTCGTTTCACACCTGGAATGAATTTGGGAGCATATTATTCCCCAGAATTTCTGGAAAGGAAGGTAGCCTAGCAGAAACCCTAGTGATAACTTTGCAAGACCCTGAACAGAGAACCCAATTATGCCATAACTCAACTTTACAAAACTTAAAAAACCGTAAGATTAAAAAAAAAAGTGGACATTAAGTTCTGCAGTTGATAGTAATTGGTTATGCAGTAATAGAGAATGAATAGAATGCTTTTCAATAATTTGTATTAGATATGCAGGGTGAGGCAAAAGCAGGTTTACAGTAGTGAGTATAGGAAACAGTTTATTCTTATATAATTATTTATTAATTTCTGTATTATTTTCCATACAAACAACTGTAAACCTAATTTTGCCTCACCCTGTATATTATAGCAAGTCGAATTATGAAAGTGTTTTAGAGAAAATAAATTTTACTCTGTGACTGCCTGTAGTACATTCAGAAGTTTAATTTGTATATCCAGTTTTATTCTTCATGCATGTACACATGCATCTGAGTTTACATATCAAAACAATGTGCTGTTTTGATTCTAAGAAGTGGAGGTATTTGAATGTGGAAGAGTTGCTATTTCATGTAGAATAAGGACAACTAAGTAAAACAATCATTTTAGTCTCATTATTTTTATAATGTAGATACTCAAGAATGATTGGAGTTATATACACAAGATCTATCCAGAAGGCATCCAGACATGTAATATGAAAAATAGAGACATTTACTGAAGAAACTACAAGACACAAGAAACATTGTACATAGGAAAATGATGCCTCAGTCTCCTTGCAAATAGGCACCTTGTGACCCCACACAGTTCTCCCGATCACCATCAGGTGCCCCGTCATATTTTCCTGAATCTCACCGATGGTCTGAAACCTCTTGCCTTTCAAAGATGATTTCAGTTTTGGGAAAATCCAAAAGTCACAGGGTACCAAATCTGAGCTATAGGGAAGCTGAGTCACCTGGGTGATATGAAGTTTCACCAAGAAATTTTGCATGAGATGTGATGTGTGAGTGGGCAAATTGTCATGATGAAGCTGCCAATCACCAGTTGCCCATAGCTGTGGCCTTCTGAATCATCCAAATAGTTTCCACAGAGGAATGTTCAAGTTTAACACAAAATTTAATGCAGATTTGATGCTCTACTTGCACAGTCATTTTGGATGCATCCGCCACACAGTACTTGCACTCGCTCAATGGCACCTACTGCCCCCACTAAGTACAGTGAAGTCATCATTGTTCACACATGTGCATTCCAGCCCACTCTGGCTGCCAGGTTACATCAGTGTCAGACAAACCGTTCTCATTATGTTAACAATGGCTGGATTTTCTGGACAGACCTTGTATATTTAAAACGACAAAATGAAATATATACACGAAAATATCTTGCTTCACCTAAGAACATGCTCTTTATTTCCCATAGCGACTGTTGAATTTCTTGCCAACACGTTTTCACAAAAATCTGCCATATTTTGGAGAGCGGAATACAAAAAGAATTAATGTTACAACTGTTATGAAAGGTCGTTCTCTTTATTAACTAACTTCTGTGAGCCCAAATGCCAACAGTTCTATAAATAGTGTACAGATCTTTTTCATACCTACAAAGAAACCAGGCTTATTTTAGAGAAAATGCTGATTGCTGGTTAAATTAGTGTGAAGAAACAAGTCAAGTAGCCCAATACATTTATGTCAGAATGAAATGTATAATTTAAAAGCATGATCATCGAGCTTCCTTAATGAAATAAATCATATATGAATATAATTGTTTCTCAAAGTCATACATTTTGTGCATTTTTAATTTTTCTATAGGATATGATATTTAAACAAGTAGATACTGACCTTTATTCTTTTTAAATAAAGAAGGAATAAATCTACCAAAATATTTTATTTTAAAGACAGACACCTTAGATAATTAAATAATTACTTTTAAAATTTTGAGTTTTTAAAAAATTTTTATTACATTGCCATTTATACATATACACATTTTTCCAAACACAGTCATCTAGCCAAAGGTTAAAAAAATCACTCTTACTCAGAATTCTAAATTTTTATGACCAGTAAATAGATGTTTGCCACTTTTAAAAAAATCACTTTTAATTATTTTTTAATTTTATTTTTTCATTAAATACATTTTAAATTTTAAATTTAGAGAATAGCTGTTGGTTCTCATGATCATTTTTCATGTGGTTAAAATACTACTCTTCCCACAAAGTCATACTGATTTATTTTAATGAGACATTTACTTTACTGAATTGGTAATCAGAATTAACATTGCAGTGGTATTTATGAAGTCATTTAGAATGTCTGCTTCATTATAAAAACAGAAAAAAGAACAAAATATAAGGACTATAGACATATTTTAGCTTAGTTATCTACATTGCCAATTTTGTTATTTTTTAAAAAGTATTTTGCTTTTTTCCTTCAAATATTAATTCCTGAGCAGAAAACATCCTCAAGAATATTCCTAATTTTCTTAAGTCCCTTCATGAACCACTGTTCTTATTGTAACTTTTGTACAACCATCTTTCATATATATATTTCAGTTTCCTGGCCTCTTATAACTTGCTTTTAGTGCTGAGATTGTTTTTTTAGGGTTTCCTGTTACATTTTTTTCCTTTTTCCTGCAGGAATTAGGATGGATGTTCTAGAATACTTGAATAGTTTCTAGGTCCTCAGGACTCATGCTCATAGCACCCAGCACCATCACATTTCTGCCCAGGCCTCCACTTAGGCCTCTTTTTTTCATTCAGAAGGAACCAGAACATTTACAGGTATTGCTCATTTAACTGGGATGTGCTATTGTCAGGCCTCTGAGCCTTTCCCAGCCTGCATAGAGTCCAAGGTCACTATGCTGAGCCATCTCTGTAGTACCTTAGAGTCCTCTGAACTCCTAACCCTGTAGCAAAATTTACAACCCAGGTTAAATCTGCTGCATTCTCCGTACCTACAGTGAGACGTTGTTGAACCTTCTCAACAACTACAAGCAGCTGCTTGCCTCTCTTCTGTTTTCTCCGCTGCCCTCCAATTCCGCAAGCACAGGGACGGAGGATATGCCCAAGAATGGCCAGTACGTGATAACGGTCCGGTCAATACCAAGTGAATAAGTGAATGGACAAGTATACAGTAACTCTACTACTGTTCCTATCCTCATTGCTATTATTTCAGGAAATGTACCAGTTTTATTAATCTATAAATATTTCCATCTGTCTATATTCTAGAATGTATCTTTTATGTATGACACACATATGATAAATTATAATTCATATTAAATATTGTATACTCTTCTGATCGAGCCAGATCAGAATTATTTTTCACTATTCATTCTAGTTAGTTTTCTTGTTAAAATGGTGCCCTGGATCCCAGGGCGCGTTGGCTTGATGTACTTTATGTGTGGAACAGTGGTTGACCTAGTCTCATACCTCTACCGTCTTCACTCTGATACCATCATTATCTTCACTCTGATCTTAAGAAGATGATGATAATAGTGATAACAATAGCAATATTAGTGATAACTATAATAATTATAATGATAGCATTTATTGAGCAATTTCCACAGACCAGGCACAGCATTAACTGGCTTATATGGATCATACCATTTACTCCTAGTGAAGCCTGTGAATTAAGTCTTCTTAGTTAACATTGTACATGCAAACAGTAGGATTCAGAGAGGAAAATTCACTTTCCCAGCCTCTAACACCAAGTGACCAAGCACTGACTGTTGACCCCAGGTATCTTTATTCCTCAAGGACACGTGGTAAAATGCCTCACCACACAGTGCTGCTGTTCCGTCTTAAATGGTGTCTTGAGTTATGTTGTAAAAGACCATCTAAATTACTCCAGTCCATTTTCACCCTGAGCACACAAACATTTTTGGACTTATTTTGTGCTAATTTTTCCTCCTCCACTCCCCATCCCAATAATTATAGCTATTTTGAAGTTCTTCATCTGAATATGTTTCTGAAATTTATTCTTACACAAATGAGGTAAAGGGTGTTAATAGTATATATTATCATTGCTTTTAAATACACCCAGAGTAATTATTCAGTATTCTCTTGCAAATTGCCAATGGACAAATTATGCTAATACTTATGTCTATAAAATTCTAATTATCCTATTGTCTTAGTCCCTTCAGGCTACTATAAAAAAGTACTGTAGATTGGGTGACTCATAAATAACATAAATTTATTTCTCACATTTCTAGCGGAAGGGAAGTCCAAGATCAAGGCACAGGCAAATTCAGTGTCTGCTAAGAACCTGTTTCCTTGCTCATAGATTTTGCGGTGTGCCCTCACGTAGTCCACGGTCCTGAGAATCTGACGCGGGTCCTGAAAAAAGTTCAGTGCTTACGGCTTATAATCACTTGATACGTGTCTTATATCAGCTACGCTATCAACGCTTTTGCCTCAATTTTGAAGCATAACTTTTTCCTGAAATATCTTATATAAAAACTAATTAACTTTACATATAACAACCATGTACCAAATTTTACTTAGAGGTTTTGCATTATAGAACAGATGTTTTAGGAAAACTAACTCTAATATATTTTGAAATTTAATATTCTCGCTCATGGAGAGCTGAATATTTATACATTTAATTAGTCTAGAAAATTCTTCATATTTTCTCTCATCCTGAGAGCATTTTTAACTCATAGTCTGAAAGGTGAAGTTTTCAGTTTTATAATGTAGAGCTAAATATCATTACCATGTTTTTATGGTATTGCCTAGCTTTGTTAATTTCTCTCAATTTCATTTTCCTCATCTGCGCAAATGGGAATAATACTCCTTTGTAATTTAGTAAAGATTAAATGAGAAATGTAAGTAAAGCATCTCACATACCACTTTCACACTGTTACTAGTGAACTCTACCCATTTTCTCTTTTATGAAGAATATATAGATAATCTTTTCATTGAAGCCTCCTTCTTAATTTTTCTACAAAAGGTTATCAAGTGGTTCCTCTAACTATGGGCTAAAATGACACATAGGATAGCACTGATTGGCCTCCTTCATAATACAGACTAAAAAGCACACAGAAACCGACACAAAGAAATGGAAGAAAGTTCAAATCAATTTTGCATTCACATGGCACAACAAAGCATGTCCCTGTACCCACTGCTGACGTTGCAGGTGATACCTGTGATATTGCATGGTTGTAAAAAAAAAAAAGAGCAATAGTGCAGGGGTAACATATGTATGACAGGAAATGCTTAGTAAATTAAGATTTAGAGGTTAGTGACTCTTTGAATAGATATTTTTCAGAGAACAGCAAGAGGAGAATACATTGCCAAAAGACGTATGCTTACTGTTCTCCCTTGTGGTTTGCATGGGTAGATATGGTGAAAAGTTGAAGCGCCTGTTAATGGAGTCACTTGCCTATCTGTCATACGGGTTCTACCTTTGCTCCCGTGCTGTGGGTGCAAAAGCTTTTACCAAATTGTTTTATACTGGGTCCGGCAGAAGTAAGGCCTGTTTGAGTGGGGTGGTTAGGGTAATAATATGGGTAATAATTTATAGTTTTAATTTGAACATTTCACCTAAAATGTCATATGGTGTGCTTGAGTGTGATATTGTTATGTTATGGAATTACATGCTTATGATTTTGTAATAAAAAAGGGGTGCTATTTGTGCCAGACCCTGTAGTTATTCGTTTATACTTGTTTCAAAGGATTACTAACTGGTGATCTTTCAACTGACAAAGTAACAATGAGCACTTGACTCACTAAAAAGAAAGAACTTGAATCATCAACACTGGGATGAGGACAGGCTACTGAACACTGTGAACATTGTGTATTCAATCAAATAACAGGGAAACGGTAGCGGCGCGTAGCAGGAAGAATGGTGTAGTCAGGGTGCCGGTGCACTCAAGGCGTGACTTGGGATAAGTCATCTGGGGTTTCTGGGCCTCCGTTTTCTCACCTTAAAATAGGAAAAAATGAGTGTCTAGGTTTGTTCCAGCACTACTCTTGTGCTCTTCATCGCATTCAAATGTTGCATTATAGGCAAGATGTCACATCTGAATGTTTTAATACGGGGACATTATTTGAACCTAAATAACAAGTCAAAGTAAGTAAGTAGTGAGGATAGTAAGATGTTACCAAATAGATCCCATGCTTCAGTGGAAGGCACTTAGATGTCTGTCTGTGCGTGTAAGTAGTTTTTTTTTTTTCTTTTCAATATGGGAATCTCCATTTAGGTCAAGGCGTGGACTTTATATTTGGGAAAACACGGTCTAAAAGAAGTTTATAAGAATGCCGTAAGCTGCTTTAGATGGTGTAGAGTTGTTTCTAGTTTGGCTAAATCATGGGGTAAAGATAGGGAGCTGGAACAAAGGGTTTCACACCGAGAAATCTTGTGGAGTGGGCCTTTTGAGAAATAATCATGGGATGATTAAAAATGTGATGAAGTGCTTCTAAGGGTCCACCATGTCAATAAGCACTCCTAGTGCTCCATACATGAATATGATGCAGCTCCTGGCCTCCAGGGGGCTACTCTCAAATACAGAGAGCCATCTAAGCAGGAAAACATGATAAAATGCTTTGATGCCCTGAACACAACAGGAAGTCACCCCAAGGATGGTTTCACAGAGGGATATTTGTGTGTCAGCAAGATGAAACATTGTCAGGGAACGAAATGGGATCAAGGCACTGCTCCCAGGGAAAGTGGAAAGTCAGAAATACAGGAGTCAAGTTAGAAGCAGTGTGGTTGGAATAGCAAGCCCAAGGAGTAGAGTGGAGCCAGATAAAGGTGCAGACAAGCATAACCATTCTGTAGGCAGCCATTTAAGTCAGGCCAGAGACCTAGAGACTTTGGGTTTGTAGACTAGGTGATAGACATGGAAGATGGTTTCACCCAAGGAAGTGATCACATCAGCTCAGGATGCGCCAGCTACAAGAGGGATGGGCTGAAGCTCGTGGAGGCTGGGGACTGCAGTGCAGCTTACAGATGGCAACTCTTGTAAGGAGGTAGGTCAGAAAACTGCAACCAAGGTCCTAAGCATTTCCATTGGTTTTTGAATTAGTGTTGGGAGGGTCTGGGGACACATTTGTATCAAAAGAGACAGCATAGGAGTGCAAAATTATTTCAAAAATACTTGTAACATTTGGTGAGCTAGACCAACACTGAACTTAGCTTCTACCACAAGCAACACCCGTTTTCAACAAGGAACCTTTGATTTTTTTATTCCATGTATGTGAATGTATTCTAATTCCCTTTTATCCAGGAGAAACTATCATTGAATTTTAAATTTAAGAGATTGCTGTGTTAGCAGCAGGCAGCAAAGATGTTGCCTAATTTGTTGACAGTAAAGCTGTATTCATAAGCCCCAGCCTTGTCAAACATCTGTTTGTTTAGTACCTCAAGAGCTGAGGAAGTTTAAAAATCGTCACACGTTGTTGCTTAGTCTTATGCACTTATTTGAGAATGTAACTCTCAGCAAGATTTTATTGGAAAGCTCTATCCAAGGGATTGGCTGCCAACTTTACTCAGAACTTAGCAATCAACCTTCTCTCTCTAATGTGTAAATGATGGCCTCCACCTGCAGAGGACTGTCATTTTGACATTTCTCGCTTAAGGTAAAGAGTTTCATTCTATCTTTGGAGACACACATATTGCCTGTCATATCATAAATGCCCAACAAATATTCAAGCTCTGATTTTAGGAGGTGGTACAGGGTCCTATTTAAGACAATGGAGTTTGGATTGTCAGTTTTGGATTCGAATCTCAGCTCTGTTTATTGCTATCTGGGCGACAGTGGGAAATATACTGGTCCTCCAGAAACCCCCTTTATCCAACTGTAAATTGGGGAGAATAATATTTACCTTACAAGTTTGTTCTAAGAATTAAATGTGAAAGTGTGTTTAAAACAGATAACAGTGTTTGTGGCTGAGAAAATATTCAATATATGTGGGCTGGACCTTTTCCTGATTGATTAATAATTAATTAATTGCCTGTAACTGTTACAATTCTGACTTGTCACATGCACAAGTAGATAGGATATGCCCTCATCTTCACAGAGAGATATGGTTTATTTATACCTTCTCTTCTTTTTCCTTTTACTTCCTGGGTGGTTATGATGATATCAAGTTAACTGGAGACCGAGTAGTCTAACCATTGCCATTCTCTGCCAGGGAATGCCAGAGTAAAGAGGCATCCTTACATTAATGGGGGAACAATGAGTTGCTCAAGATCGCTATTTATGGTTCATTTATTGCCTTCATAACCTGATACTAGAAAAGAATTTTACCAGAGAGCCGAAGGAGGGGATGGAGAAAATCCTCAATATTTCCTTTTGTTTGCATTTTTTAAAGCCCTGGGATCTTCCATGGATTGTGGAAACTAAGGACTTCCCTCTGGAACTTGAATCTGAAAGCTGAAGTCTGCCTCTCTAGTCCCTAATTTAGAGAAAGCTTGCTGGGGTCAATAAAACAAGGAAAAATTTACAGGAACATGGATTTGTGAAGTTCCTCCCTTATGGCAGGAAGGAGTGAGAGATCTCATTAATCCGCTCTTTCAGTCATTCATCATTAAACCTGTAGGAGAATGTATATATCATGGATCTACCATGTGTGTATAATAGACAGTAGGAGTACAGTTCTGAATGAGGAAAGCGAATTCCCTGCCTTCATGTAACCTATAGTCTTAACACTGCCTTTAGGATATGACTCTACTTAGTAGGAATGTGAACAAGATCTTTGCCTTGTTAAAATTTCTCTCTCTAGTGTCTATAGCAAATTGTTAGAATCAAGTTAACTTTCATGTGCACGACTGACCACATAATACTCAGAGGACACAGCAAATGCAGGATCAAAATTCAAAAGACAGAATTAAATTAGTTCAATTCTATTTAATCTATCCTTTGGGGTAGAAACACAAAAGTGTGTTTTAAACTTAAATCTGACCATTATCATATACTTATTATATTTGGCTAATGAACTAACACTCCCGAGGGAAAAAATCAATCAGAACTTTGTTTCATGTGCAACTCATGGAGTCAGAACAAAGGTATTATAAACTAATGAAGAAATGAAGTTCTGTAGAATATTTGAAAGTTTTTAAAGAGATATTAAAACTTCAAAATAAGGGGGATTTTAGGAAATAAGTTGTAAAGGAGATGGCAGTGTGTCTGCCAGGGGATTGGAGTCACCATTTTTCATAGAAGAGTTAAGTTGCATTATTATTCCTAGGGAGAATTCTTTCATTTCCAGTGAGAAGTTTACAAAACTAAATAAAACTCTGAGATGCTAATTGAACACGATGATAAAATTAGTTACTTTTAAATAAAAGTATTCCATTAAAATAGACTGGTGATCTATTTTTAATATGCTATCATTTATTAATAGGGCTTTAGTAATGAAGTAAAAAATAAGATTATGCTATACAAGAATTTTTAGAAACAAATCTTTTATTTTAAGATAGGGGCATATAGAGTATTACAAAGTCTGTGGTGTATACAGTGAGGAATTGGTGATATATTTTCATATGTGTGGTTTGAAAAATGCTCTAGCCCTGCTGAGGAGTAGAATTTTGATCAGGAGTTGGAGGCTTTTCCCCGCCCTTCTCTCATGATATCTCTAACTCAGGGGTGAACACTCGACGAATTTTGTGTTTATTCTTTTCCTTGGACTTTTTTATGTGGCCCCACATATATGCATCCAAGTATGCAAGATATTATTTGGTTTGCTTATTTTTGAATCGTACGTGCTTTATGTTACATATTTTTTACAGCATGCTTTTTGAACTCGGCTGTAATGTTTTACAGATTTCTTTCCTGTTGATATGGGTGCTTGTAGATTATGCCTTTTTTTTTAACTGATGCCTCCTAGTCTGACTTGTGAATATGACAAATGGATGCATCTTTTCTCCTGAGAAAAACATTTGCAGAGGTCTCAGGTTTTGCTTTTAGAAGCATATGGCTTGGGACATAATTATGCTGGACTCCCCATGAGGGCGTGCACGTGTCTCTCTTGGGCATGTACAGAAAAGCGCTGGCTGTCTTGCAGGATTTGAACATCTTCAATCTCTCCCTAATGCCAAAGAATTTCCAAATGTTACGGCACAAACTTACATTCCCATTAGCAAGGAAGACTCTATTGCTTCATATACTCACCAAAACTTCCTCTTTTCAAAGTATTCGTTGGTGCTGTTGTTGCAAATCCGGTGAGCTTGAAGTTTGCACCTCCCTGACTTCTGCACTAATAGCACTTTTTATATGTTTATTAAATATTCATTTTTATTCTTTCATTAAATTCCTATTTATGCCTTTTGTACATTTCTCTATTGGTGGCTTTTCTTTTCTTAGTTGTTTTAATTTTCAGTATATTTGGGTACTAGTCTTTTGTTAGTTGAATGTTACAACCATCTTCTCACAGTTTGTTTTTTCATTTTCTTATCACATCCTCTGATGAACAGAAGTGTTTACGTTAATGTTGGTAGGTTGATCAGCCTGTTTTCTTTAGGATTTATGGTTTTGGAATCTTGTTTAAGAAACCTTACCTACTAAAACAACATTAAAACAATTTCCAATGTTTAAATAATTACGAAGTTATACCTTTTTACATTAAATTTAGTTCATTTGTAATTGTTTTTTTTAACCTAGCAAAAGGTAGAGTTTCAGTTCTCTTCTTTTCCACATAAATAAGTGATTGTCCCAATGCCAGCTGCTGAGTAGATTCCGTTTGTCCCCTAAGCTATTGTGCCATCTCTGTCTATCATGTATCAGATTTTCACTTGCGTGTGTTCTACTTCTGGGAAACTGGGGGAGAATTGAAGCTTTATTCTTTTGAGTCTTCCTGTTTATGAACTCAATGTCAGTCCATTTTTTAAAATGTCTTTCGATGAAGTGTATGCATTTCTTCTTAAGGGCTTTGCACTGTTCTTGGTTCCATACCCTCCTTGGCTCCTTGGAGTGTTCTGTTGCTCTTGGAAATGTTATCTTTTTTTATAAGGTAAATTTGCTAAGAGATTCTTTTTTATATAAAAATGCAATTGATTTTTATATATTGATCTGATAACAAGAAAAACTTGCTAAACTCTCTTACTACTTCTATAATTTGTTCATTGAATTTGATAGGGTTTTTTATTTAAGTAATCTGTGAAGACTATGGTATTATGTCTTTTTTTAAAAATCTTTTAACTTTCGCTTTGTTTTGATTCCTTTTTGTACTAGTAAGAACTGGGGTAGAGTAGGCAACCTTTTTTATTTAATGGAATTTCTTTAATCTTTGGCACTGTAAGAACTGCTTCAGGGTTATTTTTAATACCTTCATTGGGATATAATTCATGCAGCATTGAATTCACTTATTTAAAGAAAAATGAATGGTTTTTTAGTATATTTATGCAGTCTTGCAATCATCACCACAATCAAATTTAGAACATTTTTATCACCCCAAATAGAAGTCTCATACCCTCCCCAGCCTTTTCTGGGCATTTCATATGAATGAAGTCATGCAATAAGAGGTCTGTTATCATTGACTTCTTTTACTTATCATAATATTTTCAAAGTTCATCCATTTTAAACCATGTATCAGTGCTTCATTTATTTTTATTTCCTAATAATATTTTTGTATGGATATACCACAGTTTGTCCGTGAATCAGTTGTTGGACACTAGGTTGTTTTCCATTTTGGATTATTAGGAGTAGTGCTACTTTGAAAATTCATGTGCACATTTTTACAGGCATGTGTTTTATTTCTGTTGGGTATATAGCTACAAGTGGGATTGCTCGATCACTCTGCTTAATGTAGTTTTTTATAGATTCCTTTTATCTAGTTAAGATCATTTGTTTTAATTGCTACTTCACTAAATGTTTCATCACAAAGAACTATTAAATTTTAGTTGTTACAGGTTTCAATAGCTCATTGCTTTTTGTGGCTAAATAGTATTCCAGTGTATCGATATAGCACCATTAGTGTATTCAATTCAATGAAGTAGTAAAACACCACAAAATAAAGCAAAACCAGCCAACAAAAAGCCTTCAAACTATCTAGTTGTTACAAACATGCATTATACAAGTAATACAAACATATATTATTTTGCCCTAAACCCCACTGTCTTTCTACAACTTCCTTAGATCATGGAATACCTACATATATGGAGAACAATTACCTTGAGTAGAAAGCACAGCTCATCACTTTGGTGATCAATTCCTGTTATATTTCAACATTTAGAAACACTTTTACAGCCTAGAATGTGTGCAGATTTAATCTACCTGGAAGATGATAAGAGGACCTAACTATTTTGGCTGTCGCTGAATAGCTTTCAGTGTTAGACCTGAGAAGAATTCCATGATTTTAACTGCCCTTGATGAGCAGACTCATAGGCAAACTTTCATTCTACTTACGCCCAATACCTGCCTGTGACCCCAGAGCGGTTAGAGGAAGTATACACACATATATGGAGTTCCACAGATTCCCAACAATCACAGTCCTTGCTTATGCTAAGATTCTCTGTGAAGACCCAGTGTTAATAAGTGAGAGTACTAGAATTCAGTAATGAAGTTCAGGGAGAGCCTGTGGCCCCGCCCCAAATGTTTCGCCCCTCTTCCTCATTACTGTGGGTTTTGCAGGACCCACATAAATCTGAAGTAGGGTGATTGCTTTATTCAGACTTTGTAACATTCCAGAAGAGGGGCGGGGTTTTCATTTACACACAAAGAGTAAAGATGGAATCCACTTTTTTTTGTATGTTTACTGAGAAACTGCTTACGTTGTATAGCAAGCTTTTCATTTCTTTCAAAAGTTTAATTTTAATGACTTCACTGAATTATATGCCTCCTTAAGTTTCTTATTAAGTACCCAATCTTTTCACCACCTTATCACTATTTAAATAATATATGTAAAAGAATTTTTAAATGGTAAAGTATCATATAAATGAAAGTTGCTGTGGATCTTAATAAAGTACTTTTGCATTACTCGCTGCTCTATGTTACCAACTTATTTTGGCGGCTGTAGCCATCGATTGTTTATTTTAACACTAAACAAAGTTAATACTCAGAATTATCATCCTGAGAGTTTACTCAGAAAGTGAACAGAAAAATATGGAATATTAAAAGGGATATTTGAAATACTGAATAAATTGAGTCATTCTTTTGTTTTACATTTTCTACTTTTCCTCAATAGAAGGTCGTTTTTAACAGTCAGTAGGTCTCTGCAACATTATACAGGGCAAGGGCTTAGAGTTTGACACAATTTGCTATTTTTTTAAATTGAGAGAGAGAGAGAGAGAGACATCAATTTCTTGTGCCACTTACTTAATGCATTCATTAGTTGATTCTTATATGTGCCCTGACTGTAGATTGAACCCTCAACCTTAGCATATCGGGACAAAGTGCTGACCATTTCGGCTACCCAGCCAGGGCAACACAATTCGTTATTGACTGTGAGCCCTTACTGATTCTAAGATTCCAGATTATCCTCTGGGGTTTCCTCTGCAGCAACACCCGCCCCCCCCCCCCCCGTCCTGCCCCACCACTCCCCACACACACACAGCTCAGGCTCTCGGTTGATAGAACCGTTTAAGGTATAACAAGCATTCTCAACAGGGGGAGTGAGGTCTCCAACAGGGTAAAGCTTGTTTTTGTTGGGAAGGACAAAACAATATACCCCTAAGATATTAGAGTAGCCTGTGTTCCTCCAGAGACCACATACATCCACAGACATGCAGTATATCTATGGTACTAAAATTGTATACAGGGTGTGACTTGAGGCGGGGGACCTAAAAAGACTCCTTCAGGGGACCAATAGTGGGGGGAAAGATAGAAAAACATGACTTGGAGGATATGGATTTTTGTCTCATATAGAGCTCAACTGCTGGGGCCTGGTATGCATTTGGATTCATGTGCCCTGAGAAAAGTTTATTGTAGTCAAGTAATAGAATCATTTTAATGCAGATATAATGGCCAAGTGTTCTCTTATCAAAGGTAAAACTATTTCCTGTCCCTTATCTATAGCCATGTATAGGAAAAGGCAAGCATGTTTGTGATTATCTAGGGCTAAAAGCTTAGTTATACTTTTTCCTTGATCACTAAACACTTGTCACTAAATTTAATTTGGGAGTGTGTTCTGTTTTTTGATTTCGGTTTATGGGGGTGGCGATGGTTTGGGGAAATCACAGTAACAGAAGTGGCAGTTCCTTTCTTCTTGGGGTGCGGCAACTCTGGAGTGGAACTTTTAGTTATGGTTCCTTACCATTATCCCGGAAACTAGCACCAAACTACTATAAGTAATAGTTAAGTGTGGCTCAGAGTGTTTGACACTGGGGGTTCTCAAGCCTGGCTGTACTGTTAGGATCACCTGGGACCCAGAAAAGCACTGATGACTGGGCCCCGACCTTGGGGTGTCTGATTTCACTAGTCCGAGAAGCCGAGGGACCCGTGGCTTTTAAGGGACCCTAGGTGACCCTTAAAGGGGCCTAGGCCCCTGCTCTGAGTTCTCGAACAGCCTCTCTCCTTCATTAAAGATGGCCAGGGCTATGCACACTGGGCCTTGGATCAGTCCAGTCCTCAATATCTCTGTGGGAGGGCTGGACTGTGAGTTTACAAGAGACTAGTTTGTACCATTTGTCATTTTGAAATAAAATAATAATAATAATAATAAATAGCTGAAAGCCATCGAACCCTTGCCTGAGAAGGTGACTTTTAAAATTCTTATGCCAAACTATGAGGTAAGTATAAAACTATTATTCTTTTCATTTTCAGGTAGAGGTAAACCAGTAGGAAAGAATTACCTTGGGATTTGAACATGGGCGTTATGACCACAGGTTTGGGTAAATAACTGTTTTCTCTACCTCCCCTGGCATTCTCAATGACTCTTGCAAATAATTATAAAGCACTTACAAGGAGCAAGGGGATCTGTGAGATACAAAGGTGAAGGGGAGTGGGCACAGCTCTCAAGAGGACCGGCTGTGAACAGCCTAATGGCAAGGAACGTGTCATAAAGGGCGATGCTGGCAACTTGAAAGTACCCCAAAGACGGACCCTGGAGGAGGCAGAGATTTCTTGCAGCTGAAATGAGCAGCAAGATCATAGGTGTAAATGCAGTTCATTTCAAACTGGAACCATGGGATATAGTGTATAGATTTGCAGAAATATTAGGGCAAGTATATGAAATTTAGAATAACTGACCATTCAACCTATAACTCTAGCAATTTCGTAAGGTTCAGCCTATGAGAGAGGGCAATTCCAGTGAAGAGATGAGCATATGACAGTGCCGTGAATGTCCCTGTGGATACCAATGACATAGCATTGGCTGGAGAAGGGCCGTGAATTCCACAGACCATTGGAGTCGTCCATGACCTGCTAATTGTACCAATATTACATGGAGCCAATTCTTGCAACTGAGCGACTTGCTCATCTAGACCTTGGGCATGGGCTAATGATTCCTCAAAGAGCAGTAGCACAAGGTGACTCCAGTGCCGCTAAGCCACTCGTGAATGAGAAGTTAAAATAGGCGATTGGAAGACAGGTTCAGATGTTCAGATGTGCTTCATTTGTGCTGAGACCATGTAGCTTCAGGGGTGTGGGAAGAACTTACTGAACTGACCATTATGGTAGATCGCGGGCTGGGCCCTAGGTCTCAGAGACAGGTGAGCTCTCCCAAGGCACCCATCACCGGGAAGGGCATGAACCAAATGTAGATGCACTCTATAGTCAGCCAGAGGACCTTCTAAGTCCAAGAACAATCTTCACGTGCTCACAATGTTTGAGAGACCCCGCGCCTCCCATCTGCCATGGGAGGCACCTGGAGAGCAGCAACCCGGCCATGTCCGTCTTCAAATCCCCCCGCTGTCTGAACAGAGAACACCAAGACACATTTTACACTTACAAGTTGAAGTGACCTGACATATACACCACACATGTGGGAAGCAACAAATTAATGTTAATAACAATACTTTTAATTAATCTTAATAACAGTAACTTAGGCATTTAAAAGTTGAGGGCACATGCTACACATCATTTTTATAAGAATTATTTAAGGCTTTTGTGGGTGCCATTTAACTGTTATTATAGACATCCAAGTGACAAATCTTATCAACCTACTGGAAAGCTACATAGAACTGTTTATAAGAACTTTGTCATTAAAAATAACATCCTGTGAGTTGCTGGAGAGCCCTACAAGACAGAAGACATTAGCCTAAGTGTTCCCAGCCAGTCTGATTAGAAAAGAGCTCTTCTCAAAAAGTAACTAACAAGGCACCAAGACCTACAGTACTTCCATTCCTCTTTGCTAAAACTCTATATCTCAAGTAGAATGTCAATGAGTAATGATGGAACATACAGGATAAAGTTATTCAGCTGCCATGTTACTGGGTTTCTTAGCATCCAGAAAGTATTATGAAATTAGCATAAGCAGCAGCATTAATGGCAGGGATTAATCTTTGAAATTAAGATCAGGAAGAAAATTGTTATAATAAATAAAGCTCTTCGCCCTGATTATACAGCATCCCTTACTTTGATGTGGTAAGAATACTCTTAAGGATAGCAGCCCTTGGTTCAATGAGAAAACTATTAGGTTGATAAAAGTGTTGAAATGAGTACAAGGTGCAGCTGTGCTTCCTTCTGATGAGCACAGTTGTTGGCATAAAATTATTACGCAATTGCCATAGATTTGTGTGCTTCACTGAGTGTCTGCAAAAATCCATGAATTTTTCTCCCTTTCTCCCATCTTCCATTAGATGAAAATCCTGACTTCTAAACTATTCCAAAAATTTGGAAACTGACTCTATCTGATTCTTACGGGATTCAAAACTCTGCTTAACCTGCTAGTTCCAGGGAAGGACCCGGTTTATGGACACGCTGCCGCCTTGCTGTGTGGACACACCAGTACAGGCATGGATAGAACCTGCTCCAAAGCAGCGCTCGGGCGGAAAGGGCACCTTCAGATTTAGTTCATGGCGAATCCACCAAATGGCAGGTGGGTTCTGGAGTTCCTTCAGGATATTCTAGAAATATTGTGGGTGAATGTAGAGCATCTGAAGTTGGTGATTAATGAGCTCAAAAGTGGCATTTACAGTTCAACACTATATAATATTATTTTACCAGAGAACATAATTATAAAAGCTTATGAATTTGTATTTTAAAGTTTCCTTTTACTTCATTTTTAGAAGAGATGTTAAAATATGCTTTTCATAAACCTAGTTACTAAAGCTATTACTGCACTTCAGGCAGTCCCCCACCCTTGGAAAGAGTGCCCCCTGCTGAACCTCACTGTGCAAGCATGCCCATTCCCCCAACCTAAGAGTATCTTGTCACTTTAATCATTTCTCTCCTTGTATACCTCAAAACAGTAAAAAGGAAACAATTTTTAAAGTAACCATTTATTCTTTGTTTGTAGGATACTAATGCCCAATTCAAAAGAATCATACAATATCTGAGAATGAGCAGATTTTCAAAAGTATGAGCTGTTCAATGTATATAAATTGTATTCAATCTCATAATTTATTATTAAGATCTAATGTTAATACATATACTTAATTTTGGATCAAGTTACATCATAACAAAACAGGTAGTTTCTACAGTATTTGTCAGATGTTATTTCATTAACTTGAGGACAAGTTTACCCTTCAGAATACTGGAGTGTCATAAAGGTCATGAACTCATGGTAAGGATCCCTGAATCATCTCTAAGTCGTGCTTTACAGCTTTTAACCAACCTTTCCCTCACCACCTCCAGTTAACTCATGCGTAAGACAAAACCAGAAACCACTGGGAATGCTTATCTATAAAAAGGGTCAGTGGTATATTCTGTCTTTATCTGAGTGGTTTGCAGATTTGAAAGTGCATCACAGTGACCTGGAAAGCTTATTATAGACTAATTGCTGTTCCCTCTCTGCCCTCACCCCCAGATTCTGATTCAGTCGGTCTCAGATCAGGGCCAGGAATTTGTATTTCTGTCCCCAGGTGATGCTGACACTACAGGTCCAGGGACCACACTTTGAGAACCACTGCTCTAAAACATTGAATGCATTTCAAAATAATAATAGCTAGTGTTTATTGAGTGCTTATTCTGGACCAAGGATAAGCATTGAAGTGTTTTACTATAGATTTGCATTTAAATCTTAAAACCAGCCCATGAGGGAAGCTCTGGGTTTCACCCTGTGTTGCAGTTGGGGAAATAGAAGGTGACAGAGTTCAGGATACTTTTCTAGGTCTGCCAACCAGCAAGGGGTGGACCTGGGACCTGAACCCAGAAGTGGAGGCCCAGAGCTCATGCTCGTTGCATGAAAAATGCCTTTGTAAGTCAACCTTTTCATAAATTTTACTAGTTGTATAATTTTCCCACTGCATATTGTTTGTATTTCACCAATTCCATATTTCTGAGATATGTCAAACATGGACATACCATATTTTTATAATAATTTGTGATATTAACCATGCGGTGATACCTTTAATTTCCTTCAATCCATAAGCACTCAAGAAATAAACAAAGAAAAAGCTGCCTCTTACAAGATTACACTTGTAAAAGTACTCAGGTTAGAATGGAGAGGAAAGAAAGCAGGGCAAGAAATTTCACACTCAGCATGATACTACCTATGGGAAAATTATATATATGAAACAAACAAATTTGAGAACAAAATATGGCATAATGCCAACATACACACAAGAGAATGTTCTACATGGGTATTTTGAAGCACGCTTTAAACCATATTGCAAGCTGTTTCCTTGACAAGGCAGTGTAGTTGAGTAAAATGAGAAACTGAATCATTTTATTAGAATTCCTTTTGCATTTTAAATTAGTGCACATTAATTAATATTCCTTAAATAAATGTGGTTGTTTTTTTATATTCAGTGTTTTAATAACAAAGAACAGAATGAGAAGATTGTCAGAAAAGTCTCTGAGAAAAAGCTAGCTTATGTGTTTCTCAGAATATTTAGCTCACCAACAGGTCCCCATGCTTCAGAGCATTTTATTCTGTTAACAACTCTCTAAAGAGGGAGGCATCACTTCCAGTTTTAGACAAAGAACCTGACACTCAGATTTTAAATGCCTGTGGACAGACCCAAGGGCAGAGTCTCAGCCCTAGGACCTCTGCCTCCTACCCCTACTAGCTACACTGTCCCCCAGTTTCCTCCCAGGAAGTGGGACCCTGGTGCGTACAAGAAGCCGGGAAACAGCGGGAGTCCGCAGCTATGCCCACAGCCTTGAGGCTTTCCATTTTACTGCCAGATGTTCCTCCTCATCAAATTAATTAAGGAAGGTGAAATGGTTTTCAGAATAGAAACAATAAGCACAAAAAGAAAAACAACTTCCAGACAGGGACAGCACTGTGGTGACTGAGGTGGGGAGAGGAGTGGGTGGAGGTAGGAAAGGGTGTAAGGGAGATAAATCATAAGGGAAAAAATACAATAAAAAATAAACTATTTTAAAAACATCCAGTTAAAGAAATGGAGTGGGAAAAGCTGTTTTTGGATCCCTGCCATTTGAGAAGGAAAGGATGGGTGCTGATTTTTGAGGTGGGTGGGCGTTAAGGGAGAGAACTGTTTGCCTAAGATGATCCTGTAAATCACTGCTGTCCGGAAGCCGCGTGCTATGAATGTGTTTATTTGGCAAGTGGGAACGCAGGAGCTCTCAGTAATGCTGTGCAAGCTTCTCCTCCCTCCAGTCTAGATCACTCGGCTCTGGCTTCCCCCGGGGATGTGCCAGGCCTGGGAACAACAGGGCAGCTTGTTTGACATGCAGCATCTCAAGACCCTGGGGTAGTTTTGAATACCTATCAAGTTTCGAGAGAAGTTGCCCTGAGTTCAACCCCTCTCCTTGTAATACTTGTGTCTTCAGGTAGGCAAAGAGATCGATCTGCCTCAGGTAAGGGTGTTGATGTGCAAGGGGAGGTCCTTTGCCCAGAAAGGAAGTTCATGAGCCACCAGGGAGAACGAGTTGTGCTGTACACCAGGACTTAGCCGGGACCAGATTACCTGGCCCCCTGGGGTGTGGTCAAGGCCAAAGGGTGCTCAAGGCCTGGGCAGCTTTTGCTCATGATCCCCAACGGAGTCTGCTCCTTTGGGAAGACGTTTTTCTCCCTGGGGCAGCTGTGGGTATCAAGTTTCACCCCAGGGGGAAGGAGTGAAGAAGTCCCCGTAGGACTTCAAGGAACCATCCTTGAGTATGATTTATTTAATGAAGCTGCTCGGGGTCATTAACTGATAACTCAGAAACACAAGCATAGCCTATCATGTCGTTTCCTATTGAAATGCTTATCTATGTCGGCATTCAAAGGCTCATATTTGATGCAAGAATTAATGTACGTTCAGTGTTTTTAGAGAAGATGGCTGACCTCTTCTGCATGCGGATGCCAGCTCTTCTTGACTCCTCTTGGCTCAGAGTGTCTCTGTGAACTCGCATTTCCACCTTTCCCCTCCTCAGCCCCCTGGGGCTGCCACTTCATGTGAAGCTAGTGCCTTATCATTTTATAAAGAGGCATTAATTGCTCACATAATTTCCTCTTTTCCTGTGAATCTCAGACGCTTTTTATGCAAAGTGACTACTTGAAGTGCTTTCCCACTCCCTCCCCACCTTTTTCCTATTAGTAGCAGAACAACAAGCACACCTTGGATAGAGCCGGGAATCTTGCTTCAGCACCTAATGTAAAAATGTATTCTATCAAATACTGCTTAAAGTTTATTTCCAGAGCTAGCAGATGACGATTTTCTCCAAGCCCCATTTTGATTTTGTTTTTCGAACCTATAGAAATAATTGGAAATGGTAGTACAAAATACTTTTAGGCACAGTGTTTTTCCTACTCCCCACTAATTTCACTGATTTCATTCCATGTTTTACACAGTGCTGTTTGCTGTAGACGGCTGACCCCAACTCACCTATGTAGAAACAACACTCACAGTATACAACACATCACACACTCAAATGAACATGCATGCACACATGTGCACACACATGCATCACTATTTCCCAGAGAATTTACAGATCAAGGACTGTGCATCAAGGACTATGCCTGTTTTAATCATGTATTTTCAGCCCCTGGCAAGGTTGATGCCCTACAGTAGATGCTCCATAGCTTAATAAAAATTTGCTTTATAGTTTAAAGACCTTTACATCCTTTTTGGTTAAGAGAGTATTTTAAAATTTTAAAATTGAAATTGTAAAATGCTGTCTCAAAAAGAGTTGGAGGTTAAATATCTTTTTCTTTCCCAATATATGCCAGTTTTAGGTCAGGTTACCCAGAAGCCAGCTCTGATACGGAAAGTAGTGTGCAGGATGTTTGGGGGTTGCTTTTGGAGTGGGTCCTATGGGAGGAAGCAAGACTGGGCTGAGGGAGAAGTTGGGGAGTCCACAAAACAAAGGCCCTAGTCGACCTGACCCACAGGGCAGCGGTAGGGCAGCTCGGGGCAAGGGCACTGAGCCTATAAATTTCCAAAGTCAACTGGTCATGGGATGAAGGCTGTTTGAGGAAGGGGGAGTGAGTCTTGAGCTGAATCACTCCACATGGGGGCTGACAGGTGAGGGTTGTCTGGTCGCTGTTCTTCTTGGTAATAGGTGCTTCCCTCCTGATGGACACTTGGGCAGAGCATCACGGCACCCGCTGCAGTTAGCATGTCTTGTAATAATGTTACTGGACTTTATTTAGAAGATAAGGTGAATCAGTGATCAAAATAATTGTTAAATAGCACTTAATGTAAAATTTGGTGAAAACAGCAGAATGTAATTATCTAAGTGCAATGTATCGACTGTGTAAAATATTCATGGACAGGAAGCTTAGAAAAGCACATATCAAAATGGTATTATCTTTAGGTGGTTTTTATTCTTTATTCTTTTTTGAGTTGTCTTATTTTAATAATAGGTGGTTTTTATTCTTTATTCTTTTTTGAGTTGTCTTATTTTAATAATTAATATTTACTACCTTATGGTAATAACCCCCATGGCATTGGTTCACCCTGACTCTGAACTTACCCCAGAGGCCGTGATCCCCTGCTGTCCCCGCTTCCTTATCTGTCCTCTACACAGTTTTGATTAGCTTATTTAGTCCCCTCTTGTTTGCCTTTGTTCCAACACTTGACACGTTGCCATGGCCCTATTCCCTGGCTAGCCTTGCATTTATGGAGACAATTACAGCATCCACACTAGCCCAACGACGCTGGATGAAACCCTTTTGTAAGTTCAGAATTCTCAGTTTTAATGAGGCATTGACATTTTCTATCACTCCTCTCCCGCCAGTGGAGAAAACCACTAATAATGGTTATATCTACAGGATATCATTCTTATTATCATTCTTATTGTTTGCAGGAGAGAAAACCTTGTGTTATATTGCTCAAGAGTAGTTCATTACAAAGATACTTCATTGTTAACAGGGTGCTTATATGTGTGTGTTTGCAAGTTAACATTATTTGCCACCCTAAGGATGGATAATAAACAGTTGAGAACCTGAATTGGGAGTCCATAATCTAGCAATGATCGATCACTGGGCCCTTCAAAAATAGGTACCAAAACCCATCCCAGTGGGTTTGGTCAATCAGAAGGAAGGCTAGAGACATGGAGTTATGGATGAGATGAGCAATGTCAAGATACAGATGTCATTGAAAATGTTGGCAAGGCCCTAGCTAGTGTGATGTCAGCTTCTGGAAAATCATGCACTCTAGGACTTTGGGGGCACTGCCTAGGGCTTGGGCCATGAAGGCCTGGGAACCCCGCATCTCCACAGCTCCAGAGGACTCCATCTTGGAGACGGACCGTTTCTGCCAGGGAAATGCTGCAGTGTCCGTTTTGGAGTGAACGCGCCTCTCTCCTGGAAGGGTCAGGCCCCAGGATCTGAAAGCAGAGCAGGGGACTCCCCCAAGCCACAAGCATAGGCTGTGCGACTTTTGTGACTTGTGCTTGTGTTTTGTGCTTGGCCAAATTAGGTCTAAAACTGTATTCTTTTAAATCACATGATGGTTGTAGGGACAGGAATATTCACCTGTCATCCATTTCTAACCATCCGAGTTGATATTTACTGAAAGAAGCATTCAGCTGGTATATTCATTATTTATTTAGCTATTATAAGCCAGTCTGGAATCCTCATCTCACACTGGCTTTCCAGATGGAATTGTCCTGACTGCTTTGATAATGGAAACTTTGAGGTGGGCATTTAGAGAGTTAAAACCAAAGGAGCTATTGTACTCAAGGAAAACCTAGGATGCCCATTTGATAGGAACATTTTGGTATCCAAAACTAAGCTGATTACACGGTACAGTATAGCTTAAAGCCCCAGAAAACGTACAGCTTAAAAAGGTAATCTTATGGCATACAGTATGTAATTTTCAAGATAAATTGCTATTTCTAAGTAATATAAGAATGATGGAGTTATCAGTACAAAAGGATTTTGATAATTCTCTTCTAGATACCTAAGTGCATATTGTTCTGAGCAATTTTAAAGATGATAAACCAAAGAAAGCTCTTTCAAATCCATGATTTTAGATTGTTTGAAAATACCATTAATCTCTTTCTAGCCATTTTTTATGAAAATATTTCTAAATCTGTTTGAAATTTCACTCTGAATAAAGCTTACACTAGCTGCATAATCTTGGGTTAACTCTGAAGTCCTCATTCATATTCATGGTTTTGCTAAAGATACAGTAAACCCAGTGCATGCTTGTATTTAGGAAAGTACACAAACAGTCTCCAAACAAAGCTTTATTTGATTATGCTCCAGCGAGGGTATTGCTTTTTATTTTATTTATTTTTGTTTTGTTTTGTTTTTTTACTTTCCGATATTGCTTTTTATTGAATCCCTTTTTCCCTGTGAGTTTCTCGTGAGCACCAAAGCAGAGTTAAAAATAGATCAGAGCTGGCTTGAGTTATGTAGAACCGTAGTATATATTTCTTATTTATGAATTATAGGAGAATTTTCTTTCTCTTTTGTCTCCTTTTCTCAATATCTACAGATAACGTATTTCATGGAAAGAAGGCTCTGGCTTTATAGAGCATTTGATTTTTTAACAGAAATAAAATAAATCAGTTTACTAGCATTCTCAAATGTAATAATATTTCCCTTTAAAAAATCTGTGCTTTTTACAAATGGATAGGACTTTTGAGGTAAGCATTGTTCCTTCATTTGGTAGTTGTGTTCATAATTAACATTCCCACTTTCCCCAGGGAAGAGCACTTAATAGAATGGAAAGACTACTGGCTTTGGGTCAAGCCTTGAGTTCCATTTCAGGGGTAAGCCACACTTACATCCCCAGATCTCTCAGCCAGTGAACACCAAGCTTTCTTGTCTTCAGCTTTGCCATTTACTGCAAGCACCCATCTGCCCAGGTCAGCACAGTATGATCCAGGGGTTTCTCTTCTCAAATATTTTCATCACACCATGGAAGTCAACACAAGCCTTCTGATGTCTCTCAGAGGATCAGAAACTTGGGTGTGTCTCCTGAAGATAAAGACATAAAAAGGCAACCCCAGAAAACTCTGCTCAGTCCCAGCAGCAGCTGAGACCACCTTCCTTCTGATGATGACAAGCAGCGTTATGTCCCTCAATGAAATCAAGACAAATAGGGATTAATTCAAAGAAATCCCAGCCATGCCTGTCTGCCTCCTGTTCAGCAGGTACATCAGTGGCCATCACTTACGCGGTCCTGGCCGATTCCAGATGAAAAAGGACAGCATGTTCAGTTCTGCTTGGCCATCTTCCCTGACACGGTCTCAGGCCGAATTGGGCAGGGCTTGGCATCAGTGTGCAGTGGACGTTTGGGCCAGGGTTCCGTGAGAACTTGGAAGTGCCTGTCACACCAGCTCTAGGTCCTGCACCTCCCTTGTGGTGGTTTCATAGAAACCTTGTTTCCCCACTCCCGTCACGGCTATCCAAATCCTTCTGATATATTTCAATTACTTCGACTTTCCAAAATCTCCAGTAAGAAGGAAGTCTAAATCCCCAATATATATAATAAGAAATGGCATTTTTAAGTGGTCACTTAGGAACAAAAATACTGCTTGGTTGTAAAATTTCCTGGATTGCTGAGTTTTACTTGATGAACCCAAAGTAAGTGTGCAAATGAAAAGCTAGCTAGTCATTCTTTAAGAGCATGGTTTTGAGACTGAGAATAGAGTATCCCAAAAAACCTCAGTGCATACACTTTAAAGCAGGCTTGGCTTGAATTTTCCATGCTGCCTTCTTGATGGATGATGTTGTCATTTGACACCAAGTACAATTGCGGGAGTAACAATATGTTCATTCTTTCTGAACCTTGTATAAGATGTCTGGGCTTAGAGACTGATTGTGAAAGTGACATTGATTGATAAGTCCTCTGGAAGCTTTTAAATATGCCTCTCTTTATATGTATGCTTATGCCGTATGAGGTTTCGTTTTTTTTTTAAACTGAACCTATTAATATTGTTGTTATATTATTCTAGTTTACTTACTTTTCTAGAGAAATCTATTTATATCTGTTTAGAAAAACACTCTGAAATCATCTCGGTGACATGCATCTCAGTGTCCAAGTCATAAACTTTTGCCATTATGTAAATGACACCTTAGGGTACCAATTAGGATGACATTCCTCATTGCAAATGTTTATTGTGTGTCTCTGCATCTGCTGTTCTCTGTTAAGTGCTGAGGGAAAAATAAAGCGTAAGATCATCTTCTCTACTTTAAAAGTATATAGTAAAATGTAGAAGACAGGCTTATATGAAATGTTAAATATAGTAACATAGTAGCTTAGAAGAGTGCCATCCGGTGAAAAAGTTCTTGGTGAGAAACTATCACTAAAAGAGCAAATAATAAAACGCCCCAGAGGTACAGACTAGTGGGCCTTAGGAGGAGATGTCGGTGGGACAGCCATTGACTTCATCTGCGCTTCTGTTGGTCCAAAGTGAAACGTGCAGGAAGTAGGAAGGTGATCTGTAGAACATGAAGAGAAAGGGAGGGAGGCGCCGGGGAAGAGCTGAGGCAGGGCGAGGGCGGGGAGGTGCAGAGTCTGACGGGAAGTACATTAGAAGGAAGGTGAGAGCCATGGGCAGGCGTGCAGATGACCTTGCCTGGGTCTCGTGGAGACTTGGTGGGCCTCCATGGTTGACCATGATGTGGCTTGTGCACACGTGTCTCGATCCATTCACACAGCTAGCACAGGGGGCAGCCCAGGGTGCAGGTGTGCGAGCTCTGCTGGCCCAGAGCTGAGGGTGTGGCCTCTGGCAGCGGGCGGCCTGAGCTCCAGGCCGGGCCCTGCCGTTCACCGGCTCAGTGACGTGGACCATGGCATTCCACTTCTTTGCCTCTTCGTTCAAAAGAAATATATATTTTTTACTGTGATAAAATACAGATAACAAAATTTATTATTTTTGTGTACAAGTCAGTGCCATTAAGTACAGTCACAGTGTTTTAAAACCATCACAACTATTTACTTCTAGAACTTTTTCCTCTTCCGAAGCTGAAAATCTGGGCTATTAAACAGTAATTCCCTATCCCCCCTCCTCCTAGTCTCTACTTTCTGTCGCTATGAATTTGACTCTTTTATGTACCACATGTAAATGCGATGATGTTATAATCTCCCTTCTGTGTCCGACTGACTTCACATAGCATGTTGTCTTCAAAGTTCACCCGTGTTGTGGCATACATCATAATTTTACTCCTTTTTAATATTCCACTGTGTGGATATACCTCATTTTGTTTGTCCACTCATCCATCAGTGGACACTTTGAGCTGTTTGAACCCTTTGGCTGCGGTAAATAATGCTGCTGTGAACACGGGTGTGCGAGTATCAGTTTCGGTCCCCGCTTTCAATTCTCTTGGGAATCTAGCTGGCAGAGGAAATTGCTGGTTCGAATGGAATGTCTGTGTTTAACGCCTTAGTTTTCTTATGTATGAATAGGGGATAATGATAGTTCCTAATGAACGGGGCGGTTGTGAGGATTAAATATTAGCGTATATGAAGTGTTTACCCATGTTTAGAGGAGAGCTGGCATATGGCGAGCCGGTGAAGTTCACTTAAAGACACGACCTTGTGGAGCCTGCATGGCGAGCACCTGGAGGTGGGGCCTGAGCATCAGCACTTTTGCCAACAAGGCAGCGTGTCACTGCCGGCAGTGTTGGTGCATCCTTTTCGGACACGTGCAGTTCCTGTCTTCCTCTAACTTTTGATGTGTCTGGTGCCTCACGGGTAGGTGACGAGTATCGAGATCTTAAATGAAAATGTTTAAATTAAACCACTTCCTAAATTCTTCAGAAAATCAAATATGATTTATGTTTTTAATGTGAAAATTTTATTCATAGTATAAAAAGGCAGTGTATCCATTTGTGCAGTTTATAAGGTTAACTTGGAAACATCCCGTTTGTTGTCTAAAGCCTCCTGGTGAGGGGGTTATTCTGAAATGTGTTTCCCGTGATAATTCAAGAATTATTGATAATCGATCATTCATTAACCAATTCTTGCTGCTAATTGTTCTCTGAGTGCTGTGAGTTGAGCTGAGAATGAAAACTCTCCTTAGACACGTACCCTCACATGGATGTTTGGCCACCCGAAGAGCACGAAAGCCCTGGACAGGGCATTTCTCATGCAAATATTAGAACCATGGATGTGTTTGCTCGCTTTCACTGGGGAAAGGTCATATTATAATAAACACAAAAATCACTTTCAGCTTCTCGAGCCAACGTGCTTTTCTAAATCAGTTAAAATTAAATATCCTGTTAAAGTCCTATGTCAAATAATATCATACAAAGCATCTGAGCCCTGACTTGTGGGGCTCAGTGGCTTGGGTATCATCACACAAAACGAAAGGCCACTGATTCGATTCCTGGTTAGGGCACATGCCTGGGTTGTGGGGCCAGTGCCCGGTCAGCGCGTGTGCGAGAGGCAGTGGGTCAATGCTTCTCTCACACGTAGATGTTTTTCTCCCTCTCTTTCTCCCTCCCTCCCCCCTCTCTAAAAATAAATAAATAAAACCTTTTCTTAAAAGCGCCTTGAGAACGTGGGTAAGCTATGAATCAATAAGCAGTGCATCTAAAGGATTCAGGTAAAAGGACACCATTATATTATTTTTTTTAATCTCTGCTTCCTTTACATGATGGGAAACAACGTACATTTTGCAAAATGAATTGATTATACAAATAATTTCATGTATGATACAAGTTCTCATGTATATTGCCACTGGAGAACATTCATACTTCATTTATTTCATTAACGGGCAATTATTTTATTGATGTATGTAGGTTCTTTGTTGAAAAAAGAAAAGACAGACTTTTTTAGAGAGCGAAACTTGTAAAGTAACAGACAGAAACTATTCACCCCCAATTGTCCTCTGTCACCCTATCACCAATCTTCAAATTGCCTAAAGTCCCTTTAGAGAGGCCTTTGTTGGGGAAAGAAAACTTGTGAACACAGGGTTCTCCATGCATGACATGTCACTGTCGGTGCCCTCTCTGGGCCCACCATTAAAGCAACAAGGACTTGAGTGCCCCTTCACTGGTCCTTCTAGACCCAAAACAATAAAAATCTCCTGTTCACCGATGCTTTAAATTATGTTAGCCAAAGAACAAAAGCTTTTCATTCTGTAACTTACAGCAAGAATACTTTCAGTTGAATGTTTTAGTGTGTTTTGTGTTGAAGTCAGGGTGTAATAGGTCAAGGAAACCAATAAAATGGCTCTGTTTTGTTAGGAGGTGAAAGGGCAGGCGTTGTGACTGAGTGCTGAATTGAAGGGGGTGTCAGACAGAGGGGCATGGGAACGTGGAGACCAGGGTGGGTACCGAAGGCGTGGGATGCCAGGGCAGTGAAGGGATCGGAGATGCCAGCACAGGGCTTTACAGCTTCTCCTGGCTATAGGCTTACCTTCAACTGAGACAGTTCCAAAAGGAGCTGTCCCTTAAGTGATTTTTTTTCCTGCACCAGCATTTCTGCCCATCATGATTTATGAGGATCACTTTTTAAACATGGTTGAACTTGTATAACCAGGGGATTAATTAGCTAAAGAATCACTGTGACAATAATATAGATAAGGTACCAGGACCCAGAGCCATGGGTAGAGGCCTGGCTCTTACAGTGCATGGTGCTTGGTGAGAGGGGACATGCGATACAGGTGATCTGTGTTCCCCGTCACAGCAAGGAGAGGTCAGCAGTGCTGGCCAAGTTCAAAAAGGGCTGATAGAGATTGGGAGTGAATGGATCTGGCTGAGAAGGGTGGGCAGGATTTGGATATGTTTAGAGAAAGCATTTCAGCCAGAGAGGGGAGAGAGAGACAGACAGACAGGATGGATCTTTTCAGACACCAGTGAATGGACTAGTCCATTCTTCTCAATATGTTCCACTTGATGATCTGGGATTGTCACTCCTGTGGAATAGAGCTGTAAAATATAAATATAGGATTAAATGTTTTTGTTCTGGATATTGATGTCACTATGATCATTAATTGTGAAGGGAATTGATGGTTATGCAACTCTATGCATTTATGTCTACTGGAAAATTATATTTAAAGGCACGGAAACAACTCCAAATCAGAAACCATAAGAATTTTAAAACAAACTCTTATGTGATTTGAAAATATCAGTACCCACATTCACATATTACTAGAGCTATTGCAGAATGATTTACTTTAGAGCTGGAACAAGTCTTGGAGAAAACCTAACTATTTTTCTTCATAATTGTATTGCACATTAAATATTGAACAGGGGCAGTATTTGTGGATTAAATGTGAAATTAGTACCAGTTATGGACTTTTAAAAAATCTACATATTCAATAACAAATGACATGGGGAAACCAGGCCATGGCATGTAATCATGCCGAACAGCTCCACTATAACTTTTTCATATCACTAATATTGCACAATTATGTAGAAAATGACCTAGGTTTCACCATAAACTTAATTTAAAAGTAATTAAAATGTATGTGTGCTTCTGTACAAAAATATATGTGTATGTGTAGTTCATAGAGATAGTATTTAACATGTTAAATTTTTCTTCTTTTCAGAAATTTCTTTTTTTTTTTGATAGGTGGTTTATTTTTTTATTGTATTTTTCCCATTACCATTTAGTCCCCTTATACCATCCTCTCCTGTACTCCACAATCACCACACTGTTGTCCATGCCCATGAGTTCTTTTTCCTTTTTGCTCAACCCCTTGACCCCCTACCCTCCGCCATCGCACTAGCTGCCATCCTGCTCTCAGTCTGTGAGTCTGTCTCCATTTTGCTTGTTCAGTTTGTTCAGTAGATTCCACATATAAGTGAAATCAAATGGTATTTGTCTTTCTCTGACTGGCTTACTTCACTTAGCATAATGTTCTCCAGGTCCATCTATGCTGTCAAAAAGGGTAAATCTTTCTTCTTTTTTATGGCTGAGTAGTATTCCATTGTGTGAATATCCCATAGTTGTTTCATCCACTCATCTATTGATGGACATTTGGGCTGCTTCCATATCTTGGCAATTGTAAATAATGCTTCAGTGAACATAGGGTTGCTTATGTTCTTTCGAATCAGTGTTTTGGGTTCCTTTGGATATATTCCCAAAAGTGATAGGCTGAAGGGCAGATCCACTTTCAAATCTTTGAGGTATCCCCATACTGCCATCCATAGTGGCGGCACCACCCTGCATTCCCATCAACAGTGCAAAAGGATTCCCTTTCTCCGCATCCTCACCAGCACTTGATGTTTGTTATTTATTGACAATAGCCATTCTGACAGGTGTGAGGTGATATCTCATTGTGGTTTTAATTTGCATTTCTCAAACCCACACCTTTATAGTCAATTAATATTTGACAGAGGAAGCGAGTACATACAATGGCCTAAAGGTAGTTTAATCAATAAATGGTGGTGGGCAAATTGGACAGATATGCACAGTATGTGCAGAAAAGTGAAACTAGATCACCTTACACAGCACACAGGAATAAATTAAAATGGATTAAAGACTTAAATGTTAGACCCAAGACCATATAAATCATAGAAGAACACATAGGCAGCAAAAATCTTGGACATTGCTCATAACAATATTTTATCAGCTATGTCTCCCCAGGCAAGAGGAACAAAGGAAAAAATAAACAAATGGGACTGCATCAAACTAAAAAGTTTTTGCACAGCAAAGGGAAATAGCAACAAAATAAGGAAACAACCCACAAAATGTGAGAACATATTCACCAATACATTAGATAAGGGGTTAATATCCAAAATTTATAAAGAACTTACAAAACTCTACACCAAAAACACAAGCAATCCAATTAAAAAATGGGCAAAGGATCTGAATAGACACTGCCCTAAAGAGGACATACAGATGGCCAATAGAGATATGAAACGATGCTCAGTGTCTCCTTTTTTAATCATCCAAGAATGGTGCCTGTGTCTGTTTGGAATAACAGGATTTACTTAGCCTTGAGTAATGTGATCTGATACCTGTTACAGCCGTGTCCACCATCTCATCATGAGCAGGCTAGGATTAGAATATATGGGGCATACTAGTTAATGATGTCTTTAGACTGCATGAGAGATTCTTGTCACGTGGAGAAGTAGCTGGCTGGCTGCAGTAAATCTGCATTGTGAGTGCTGATTGGATATTATCTCTCTGAGATAGAGCTGGGATAGAATGTTGAATTCTAACATGTAGAATTGTGTTGATTGTAGTCTGTGGCACTGCTTCTGGAAGCTGATACTAACAAAACACCAGATTGTGAGGATGAGGTTATATTACTGGAAACTTAGTGTTGTACAACTATAAGGGAGCTGACATGTTTCAGAGAAAAACTAGGTCCTGGACATAAGGTGACTTATCCAGGACTACACAGTGAGAATTTTGGGACCTCCAGTCCAGGATTCTTTCCATTCAACCAAACAGTGTAGAGATTGAATAAATTGTACCTTCATCATGTTGAGCATGTAAAATTTATGATCTTTATTCCAATGTGCACAGACTTAAAGATCTTTATAATGGCAATATTAAGTAGATTCTGCTGTAGTCAGCATTTTACCTGTTTGCTATTTAATTTTTTTAATTCTTACATTTTTCGATGTCAGCCTCACTAGTTAATAGGCAGCGAGCCTGGCAGGTTTGAGATGGATCCCATGCTACACTGTGTCATAGCCGTGGGAAACTGGTCTCATCCAGCCAGATAGGCTGTGCAGGTTACAGCAGCATTCTTCATACATGTAATTAGTTATCACTAAAGAGCAAGAAAAAAGGGTTTATAAATTATCCTTACTGGGAGTAGATTTAGTGTAACGTGTCACTGTAATGAACAGGCAGCTGTCTGCATCATCTAATGGACTGTCTGTGATCGGCTGTGCGCCATCCAGTCAAGGAGCATGCGTTGCGTTTGCCGTCCCTAACACTAAACCCAGCCTAGGAGAGATGCAACACGACCTTTGCCTGAGTGGGACTAGAAAAGGAGATGATGTGTGACCAACACTCAATATGCATTTACTAAATGCTTAATTTCCACCCCGTACTTTGTTGGGACCAGAATTCTAATCATGTGTGGCAAACTATTTTGAAGAATGTTAAGAAAACTCAAAGTGTTGATTATACTTTGGTTTCACGGTGATGGCAGTGAGCGTGATGGCTGACGGAGACACATTGGGCATTTACTGTGGGGCAAGCATCGTGTGAAATATTTTCCCTGGATTATTCCATTCAGTCATCAGAGCAGCTCTTGGAGAAAGATGTGTTATAATTCCTTTGTGGGAACAATATGGAAAAGGAGGCTTAGATAGATCAAATGAATTACTCAAGAATAATCTAAGGATGCTCGGTTAGAAGAATCCTCTGATATGTGCCTTGATGGTAAGATATGATTCACTTGACATTGCAATTGCTAAGGGAGGGGACAAAATTAATAGAGCTATTGAAAGGTAAATAGCATTTAAACATGTATGGCCACTTTATGAAAAAAAATGTATGTATGTCATTTTTCTGGAATTCACAATGCCCAATATTCCTTTGATATTAATGTGTATTTCTTAGTCGTAGTAAGTACATCTTCTGCTTGAACATTCAAATTACTCCTATTTCCCCATGACTTAAAATAGGAAATATAGAAAACAGGGAAACAATGAAAATTTCATTAAGCAAACTCCAAACCAAAGAGCACAAAATAGTAATTTATTTCCATGTGCGTCTTTAGATTCATATAATCACACTTACCCATTGTTAAAAATTGCTATCATCATTAGCATTTCTTCTGAACAGAAATCCTGGCTACGTTAAGTCAGTGTATTGCGGACTATGAGGTGCTGAGCCCCGGCGCGTGGTAGACGAAATAACGCGGCTTCCCCACAAAAGCTGAGGGTCGGCTGGAGGTTGGGCTTGGGCGCCGCCTATCTGACTGGGAACGCGGGACGCACGCGGCTGATGGGTTGTCACTGGATGAAGGCAGTATAAACGAGGAGGGCCACGCTGTGAGGTCAGTCTAGACAGCATTAGATAGAACTCAAAGGAAATTAACTAAGGCCTTGGAGAGTCCTACAGGTGACAGCCTGCTGTGACTGAATGCAGGCCTAAAGTGGTAGGCTTCTCGGAAACACCTGTAAAAGGAATCCGCTACTACACGCTTAAGCACTTTAGGCCTAGTACATATGCCTGCATGCCAAAAAGGAAGTGGCCCTGTGTCTGTAAAGACGATGTTTTTAATAACTGCTTTGTTGAGATAAAGTTTACATGCAATAAAGTGCACACTTTAAAATGTACAATTCAGTGAGTTTTAGTATATTCACACAGTTGTGCAGTTATCCCCACTATCTAATATCAGAACATTTCCATTAACCTGCCCCAATTCCCCCCAAAGTCCTATCCCAATTATCTGTAGTTCCCTAGTCTCGTCTCCTCTTACGCCGTCCAACCTTGATCTACTTTTCGTCTCTATGTATTTGCCTATTCTGGACCTTTCATATGCATGAAGTCATGCAGTCTGTGACCTGTTGTAATTGGCTTCTTTTACTTAGCATAATGCTTTCAAGGTTCATTCATTTTGAAACAAACATATTTGTACTTCATCCCTGTTTATGCCTGAACAATATTTCATTGTGTGAATGTACCATATAATGTTTATCCTATCATCAATCGATGGACAGTTGATTTGTTTCCACTTTTTGGCTATACTGAATAATACGACAAGAACTTTTACACACAAGTTTTTATGTGGAGTTATGCTCTCATTATCATGAGTGCATACCTAGAAGTGGATTTGCTGGGTCATTTGGTAACTCTAAGGGACTGCAAGATTGTCTTCCAGAATGATAGCACCATTTAGATTCCCAACAGCAATGAATGAGGGGTCAAATTTCTCAACATTCGTGTCAGCACTGGTTAGTGTCTGCTTTTCATTTTATTTTAGCCATCCTAGTAGGTGTGAAGCAGCATCTCACTATGAATTTGATTTGCATTTCCCAAATGACTAATGACCTCGAGGAGTTTTTCATTTGCTTATTGGCCATTTGTGTATCTTCTTTGTAGAAATGTCTATTCAGATCCTGTGCCCATTTTAAAACCAGGTTGTCTTCATATTGTTGGGTTCAGATGTTTCCTTTCGTTCTGTGGTTGCCATTTCACATACTTAGTGGTTTTCTTTGAAACACAAATGTTCTTTATTTTGATAAAATCTAATTTATCTAATTTGATCTTTTGTTGCATATGTGTTTTATGTCATATCTAAGAAACCATCACCTTATCCAAGGTCATTAAGATTTATTCCTGTGTTTTCTTCTAAGAGTTTTATAGTTTGGCTCTTATATGTAGGTCTATTATATTTTGAGTTAGCTTTTCTATGCATCATGAGGTTAGATGTTCAGTTTTATTCTTTTGCATGTAGATATCCAGTTGTTAAAAAGACTATTATTTACCCCATTAAATTGTATTGTCACCATTATAGAAATCAGTTGTCTTTAATCTAAGAATTTATTTCAGGATTCTCAATTCTATTCCATTAATCTATATATGTATATCTACCCTTGTGTCAGTATGGCATTGTCATGAATACTGCAGCTTTTTAGTAAGTTTTGACATTGGAAGGTATGAGTTTTCCATGTTTGTTCTTTCTTTTCAGTATTATTTGACTATTCCATATCCTTGCACTTTCATATGAATTTTAGGATTAGCTTGTCGATTTCTACAGAAAAAGAAAAAACAACTTGAGATTCTGATAGAAATTATGTTGCATCTATAAACTAATTTGAGTATTGCCATTTTAATAATATGAAAATTTCCAGTTCATGATTATGGAGTTTTTTTTACATTTATTCAGATCTTTTTTGTTTTCTTTCAATATTTTTTTTTCATATTCACGATGTAAATTTTGCATTTTGTGCTAAATTTATTCCTAAGTGATTATTTTTGATGCCCTTCTAAGTGACATTTTGTTCTTAATTTAACCTTCAGATTGTCTGTTGCTAGCGTGTAGACATGTAAATGACTCTGTGTGATGATCCTGAGTCCCGTAACTCTGCTGAACTTTACCGTTGGTTTTAAAAGCTGTTTTATGAATTCTTAAGATTTTCCTTTTGCAAGATCAAGTCATCTGTGAACAGAGAAAGTTTTATTTCTTCCATTCCAATCTGAATACCTTTTATTTCTTTTTCTTGCCTAATAGCCCTGGCCAGGATCTCCATTTCAATGTTGAGTAGAAATGGTGATAATGGACATTTTTATCTAGTTCCTAACTTTAGGAATTATAATTTAAGATATGATTACTTATAATTAGATACATTGACAGTGACTCTGAAAATTCAGTTATTCTTACTCCCTTTCTTATTTAATAATAATGAAATTATTGCACTTAATAAGTTAATATTTTACCTGAACTGAACTATTAACAAGTTTTCTATTAACTATATTAAATTATTTTATTATAGATTCTATAACTACTTTAGAGCTTTTTAACAGAAAACTCTACCTTTGAATATTTAGATTTTTCTTGTAATTAAAATATATACTTCTAAAATTCAAATGTGAATTTGTTATTTTAAAGCCCAGTGTGGTGCTATGTTCATTAAAAAACTTACTTTAAACTGTTGTAAAAATTATATAATTACACATTTGTGGTTTGCTTTTATGTCTAGGATTACCAGTTACAAAGAAGTTCAAGGGTACACTGTGGTATAGAATATGGTCTACCTCAACTTAGTTCACCCTTTGATTATAACATTCTGAAACCTCTTAGCCATAAATTAAATAACTAGATGCATTTTATGTCTCACCTAGTTAAATGGAGCCCCTGCTGGTTAAGCTACACAGTAAACTGGATCTCATTTGAGACTCTGGTCCTCTCTTTAAAAATTTTTCACATTGCATTGCTGTGGGCTTGTCAGCAGAAAGAGGCTAGTAGCTTCATTTTGTCTGCAGGGTTTCACATCATTAACCTTCCAGTGTCACTTTTATTATATGAGGAAAACAAATGGACTAATATTTGAGGAAAATCACTGCGGTATTCCCGTTGCTGAGAAAACGTGCTTTCAGAGTGTGATGACCATGATACTTCAGCAAAGAAAAGCAGCCCCTTTTGTTAGGGAATTGGTTTTGCTGGTGTGAATTAACAGGATGCATGTTTTTTCTTTGCTTATTTGCTTTCCCTGCCTTTAAGGAAGTTTGAGTGATTTCATATGCCCATTATGGGACACAGATGTTAGAGCACATTCTTTTCATTGCAGCAATGCAAAAGTATGTGAACATATAGAAATATTACTGCATGTGATTCCTTGAGGGGGCTGTGTGTGTGTGCATATGTGTTTGCATCTTAGTCAGAAGTAAGGTCAGAGTCTAAGCAAATGGGCACCTCAGAGGTTTATTTATTTGTTTAAATTATTTTTTTAAAGATTTTATTTATTTATTTTTAGAGAGGGGGAAAGGAGGGAGGAAGAGAGGAAGAAAAAGATCACTGTGTGCTTGCCTCTCACGCGCCCCTCGGGGCATCCGGCCCGCAACCCAGGCACGTGCCCTGACTGGGAATTGAACCAGGGACCCTTTGGTTCACAGGCTGGTACTCAATCCCCCAGCCACACCAGCCAGGGCTCAGAGGTTTATTTTAATACTTCCTGGGCACATGCCTTAAATATCAACTCCTGTGTATAACTGTCACTGCACATTCATGCAGCGTTGCTGCTTGAGGTCATACTGTGACATTTAAAGATGAGAAAATTTTTATACTGTAGACAGTTTAAAGGACAGTAAATTAAGCTTGTCAGCTGATCATCCTTGAGACATATTGTGCAATTATACAGAGGAAAAATCATTTAAAATATTTGTATTATATTCATACTCTTATACATATCAGTAACTCAAATCCATCATGTGAATATAGCCAGCTGTCTGGAGAAGAACATAACCAACTTCTTTCTAGAACAAAAAATATTTATGAGGAAATTCCATACTGTTTTCCACAGTGGCTGCACCAGTCTGCATTCCCATCAACTGTGTACTAGAGTCCCTTTTTCTCCACAACCTCACCAAAAACATCAGCAAAATGAAAAGGGAACCAACCATATGGGAAAGTATATTTGCCAATGATACCTCGGACAAGGGTTTGATCTCCAAAATGTATTAAGAACTCACACGACTCCACACCAGGAAGACAAACAACCCAATTAAAAAATGGGCGAAGGACCTGAACAGACACTTCTCCAAGAAGGACATACACAGGGCCCAGAGACACATGAAAGGATGCTCAGCATCACTAACCATCAGAGAGATGCAAATTAAAACCACAGTGAGATACCACTTTACACTGGTCAGAACAAACAAGCAAGCAAAATATAACCAGAGACACTGAAATAAAGAACAAACTGACAGTAATCCGAGGAGACGGTTAGGGGGTAGGGATAATAGGGGAAAATAAGGGAAGGGTCATCAAGGAACATGTATAAAGGACACATAGACAAAGCCAAAAGGGGGTAGGATCCAGGGTGGGAGGTGGTGATGGGGGACGGCGGGGGAGTGTTAACGGGGAGCAATGGACAAAATTGTATTTGAACAATAAAATTTTTTTTAATTTTAAAAAACAAAAAATATTTATATAACATCAATTTAAAATGCTAGATTATCTTGCCTATATAGCCAGGTAGTAGGTTTTATCTCAAATCTTTTAATACATGGTGGGCAAAAGTTCATATGGAAAAAGACCTGCAGGTTAAATAAATAATGCAAGAATAAACTCTTGTTTCGCATACTCACAACTGTAAACCTACTTTTGCTTATCACTGTATATACGATCAAAGCATATAGTAAATACTGGTTCATAACTTAAGTGGTTTCTTTATTGTAAATGAATGGAAATAGAATCGCTACGTTAAAGGCACATTTTTCTTAAGTGCACTTGACACTGATACACACTCTGTTGTCTTACAACATAGTTGTTATGACATCTCTCTCCTTTTAGACTGTTGGATTATGTATCTCTCGGTCAAGCATAATAGATAGTGTGGACTTAATAAATACCTGTTAAATGAGTGGTTCAGGCACAGATGGAAATTAAGATGTACTTGAAAAGATTCTTAAACCTATAGAACTGAATTGCCAGAAAATCAAATTCAAAAAGAGAGTTAAATAATTTACACATATTTAGTGATCTTCAATTACACGTTTTGACCCATCTTCTATCTTTTCTTTAATAGAGATGATTTTTAATTTAATAGTGAAAACCGTAATTTTTAAAGTGAAATGGCTAGACGCAGAAAAGGTGCATGAAGTTAAGTGAGTACAGGAACACGAGAATATGAGTAAATGGTAGCCTTCTCTCTGTCACATTGAGCAAACATTTTGCAGCCTACCTAACGAAATAGAATTGAAGTGATTCACAGACAGCAGACGTGAAGCCTGCTGTCCAGGCTTTCCCTGTTTCTTAGTTGGGACCAGTTTGTATAACAAGTGTGGTGTTAGGTTCTGCCTTCAGGGCATGTGTTCAGGTTCCTTATTTCTTACAGAGAAGAGGAAAAGGAGAGGGAATTTTGGTGGTTGAGTCCTACAGCCCATTGAAGGAATGAGGTGAGCCCTGGGTCATGCATACAGCCGAAGGGTAACCTAGTGCAGCTAGACTCGCCTTGACACAAGTCTGCATGTGTCCCCTATACCCACTCCTGGGTGCTTGGCAGTGGGGGTTCCAGTGCAGACTAATGGCTTTGTGAAGAGACACAGCCATGGAAATGCAGTAGGTCATGATTAGAAGTGGCTATGTTAAAGCAACCTTCAGGAAGATGTGGAGAGAAGTATGGGAGGTGTCTGTGCTGCAGATAAGAAACGGAGCCAAGAAAGGATTGATTTGGGATTTGTGTGAAAATGCTAGCGTGAACCCGTGCACTTGAGAGAACACGTGGTTTGGGAGCATGTTTTTTCTCCTGCTGATTTCGGTCAATGCCAGCGTAATTAATTATTTGCCCAAGTTGCCTCGCCCATTCTTGTCACCAACGTTGCTTTTGGAAGGAATCGCGGACTGGAAGAGTATTCCTTGTTTCCTTGGAGCCCTGTGTCAGTCAGCTGGTAATCACTTCCTATGCCATCTGGAAGAAGGGGATGAAAGGTGAACATCACATTAGTTAAATGGAATCATGGAGGATAAGTAGAGTGTGTCAAATAGAGAAAGGAGGAAGTGATTTCAAGTCCATATGATAGTGACACAAATATATGACATCTAGGGTGGGATGCACCTGGTGGGAAGGGGTAAGTATACATGGGAATTTATGTTGGTGAATTAATTGCATCAAGGCTCAAAGGCACTTGTTTTAATTTTATTCTTCAGGAAAACTGATAGCAGTTTTTGCCTTAAAAAAATAATTTAATGGGGGCACTAACTGCCTAAATTTGATTTAGGAAATTAATTCCAGCAGCAGGCACAGATTACAAAGAGGAGGTGAGGAACTAAAGGCAGAATATACAGGGTTCGGGGACTGGACCAGTCGTAAATCACAGGGCTCAATTCAAAATAATTATGTGGGGACTTTTGTTCAAAAATTATTAAGAATTTTAAGGTAACAACAGCAGAGCATTAAAGCAAGCACAGGTGTCTTCTAATTGCAGGGCTCTGTGCCACTGCACGGGTCATGTACCCATGAAGCTGGCCCTGACTGGGGAATAAGTGGGAGGTGAGATAAATCCAGGTTATTTGTGGGTTTATATTTGAATGGATGAAAGTGCCATTGACCCATTAAATGAGAATGGAATTCAGAAAGGAAATCTGCTTCACGAGAATGCAAAGTAGATTTGTCCTAATGATTGTGAGCTGACTTCAAAAAAAAAAATTTGGTAATTCCCCCCCACCCCCAAAAAAAAGGAAGTCAGGAAGATGAATCTGGATCTCAAGAAGAGAGGTGAAATCTTGAATAAAGAGCTGAGTGTTAGCAATATGGAGGTGGTGTATGATACCCTCAGGAAAACTATGTAGAAGGGACTTAATAAATGTCCGTGCATGTGACCTAGGACAGAAGCCCATGGGGACACTGGAATTCAAAATGTGGGAGGATTTCTTAAAATGTCTTTTCTTCTCCATATCCCAGCCCCAAACTCAGTGCTTGGCATATAAAGGGAAAATTAACAGGCAGGGGAATAATGAATGATGAAATAGTTATTTGAGATAACATGCAAGTTTTTACTATATTTCTAGAAATTAGATGATCCATCTACCAGATGTCCCCAAATGGGCTTGTCCCCCACCCTCTAAATGTGAGGAAAACAATGGAGTGGGGAGTCCTGGAAGTTAGGGCTCCTGGGTTCCTATCCTGGCTCCGTATTCACTAAGCTTTACCAGCTTCCCTTCCTTCTCAGAACAACCTTGGTACTAGCGTAGGATTTCTGCCATCTCTAATCTTCCCTGCAGTCCTGGCTCTGGATCAATTATTCTAATTTCCTGACACTTCCTGGGTTAAAACTTTGGTTTTGATCTTTGACTACTATAGATCGGAACCAAATAGAATGCTACGCCTGTGACTCATTAAATGTTAGATACTTTTTCTTAGAAAAGTGAAATGACCTTTAACATTTTTTAAGAAAAACACGATGGAAATGCTGAGAATAATGATTCCTTTAAAGAATAGCTCCAATCAGCTCTCAGCAGGACAACGTGAAATGCCACAGGGCTTTCACTGTGCAAGGCCTTATTATCATAAAGTTCAAATTCTTGGACATGGTAGCACATTATCAAAGTTTCCGGTTTTATCATGTAGAAACTCTGCTACGTGTTCCTTTGTCATGATATGCTGATGAAAGCGGGAAACAGAATTTCTAGTCAAATGCATTTTAATAAATATATTTACTTTATTATTACTGTAGCTTCTTACATAATTATAATGCCAGTCACAAATATGTGCAGTTAGAGAGAGCCCTAGTAATAATTAATAAAACAAAAGTAAAAATTTAGGTTATTCAATTACACAGATGTAACCACAAAGTAAAATTGTCATGAATGATACCTAAACAAACTCAGTTTATCTTCTCTAACAGTTATTTAGGTTACTGCTTCTTAAACTAATGATCACAGCTTTGGAGGAGCTTGCTAAATGCAGATTTAACCTGAGTGGTTTGAGGATGGGGCCTGAGATTCAACAATTTTGACAAGCTCCTAGGTGATTCACATATTACTGGTATCAAAGACCACACTTAAGTAGCCAAGATTTTTCTTCCTAGGGCAAAGTGCTGCACTTTTTTTTTAAGCCTCCATTTCCTACCTTGTGAAGCTTTTATTCTGTTTCAAAGTTACACCAAGGATTTCTGCCCAGAAAGGGAAACCCTCACTAGAGGAGGTGAGAAATTTAAACACACTCCCCAGTAACATCTGTTTGGAACAGCTGTGTCTGTGCTAGACGTTAAAGGCATTTCTGCCTAAAGAAAGGTAAAGGGACCACTAGATCTACCTTCAAGACTTTACGTACCTCAGAGCTTCTACATGAGTTGTACAATTTTTAAAAATAAAGAAAATACTGATTTCTTATGTATTTACCTTTTATTTTACTTTGAAACTGTGGCCCCTTTTTCCGTTGGCTCACTTTCTCCCTCCTAAAATTATAGTCTCCTCCTTTACAGCTCCTCCTCTATGACCCATTCTTTAACCCTCACCTTTTTCTTACTTTTTTCTGTTATTTACCTTCTCTTCTATCCTCCCCCTCCCTACCAAAAAAGTCTATTAGATGCTAGAATCAGGTGCAATGTAAAGCTGTTTCATATTAGGTAAATATTAGAAAACCATCTATTGGATGGATTTTTAAGTAGTTAAAAAAATTTTTTTATAGTTCCATAAGTGTAATTTCTGGCATCCTCTGTCTGGTTTATAAGCACCTTTTATAAGCATAAGTGCCTGTATTCACAGAGAATTGTTCCCTTTAGCCAGTAAAACTCGAATCTGTTCACCAATGCAATGCCTAAGGGAAAGCAAAAGAATGCCATACTGGAATGACTGTGAATGTGGTCTTTTTTATTAATGCTTAGTTATTTGATCTTTGCAGTACTCTTGTATTTTAAAGCAGTTGATGGGTTTTTGTCTTTAAAACATCAAAAGGTATCAATAAGTTACCTATGTCAAAGGCAAGTAGAATAAATGTCATATTAAAGTCGCCCCAACTTTGTGATATTTCTAAGTAATTCTCTTCAGTTCTCACATTAATATTACCTGTTCTGTAGTTTTATGACAACTTAAAAACTGTGCTGTATCCTGGGGAATATTTTTATGTTACATTAATTTTTTTCTAACTCTAAGCATTTTTTATTTCCACATGAATATTAAAGCTTTTCAGAGTGCATTGTAAGAGAGATTATTTCACTCGATAATGTGTTGATCTATAGTGTTTGGGGCTCCATAAAGAAAACAGATTTTCTCTTTTGCATTATCCTATCAGAAGCAGAAGGGAAAGGCCTTCCTCTCTATGAAGAAGCCTGTTGTTTCAGCCTGAAGTCTCAGGAACAAGGTAATTGTTTGCTTAGCAGAGCATCAACATCAATGCAAGGGAAAAAGTCAGGTCCTGCTTCAGCTTAAAGCTTTGTATTTAAATGCATACGTGGAAGAGACACGTTTGGCTACAAACAGACTCCTAGTTTTATCCCTAGGAAAAGCAAATAAGCAAAATTCTCCTGACCTGAGGAGAGACCAGCTATTACCAGTTAGCTGAATTATTGTCTTAGGATAACTCCTCAGAGGGAGTAGAATATTATTTTATATACTTAAAGTAATTCTAAATCCTAATACCCATAACATGAAGGATCTGAAGACAAAGAGATGTAGTAAATAATGTCACCTTCCTTAGCAGCTAATGCTGCCAAAATAAAATTCCACTGCTTTATATACGCAGTGCATCCTGGTTATAGGATGGTTATATACTCCTCCTTCTGGAGGCCAGCTCACCCAGAGTTACCCTTAGCATTTCTGAGCATTGTGTGCGGGGCCCCCCGGACCAGGGCTGTGGAATGGGTACTCCATTGCTCGTGACTGGGAGAAAAAATTTTCGTGTGCCCTTCTAGGTTCTTCTGATTGGTCTAATAATTAACCTAAAACAGACTAACAGGAGAAAATCAAATTTAATTATGTGTGAATGGGGCCCCATAAAGACGGTGACACCAAGGGCAAGCCAAGCAGTCGAGGCTTATGTGCCATCTGGAGCTAAGTGAGGAGTGGGAAGGAGCCTGAGCTTCAGAGGAGATGGGGGTTATTCACAGGACAATAAAAATAAATGCGTAGCAATTAGATGCTTGTCCTGCCATACATACAGGTCATTTATAGAAAAGTTATCTCTTTGTAGTAGCTCTCTTTCTGGGCCAGACCCCTATCTAAACTTTTTAAGGTTCTTAAGGGAGAGGTAAAAGTTTTTCTTCAGTGTGATGGGTCTTGATTGCACTATGCTCAGAAGAGTTTGGCAATCTAATCTGTGTTTTATGGGACCAAAGTCAGTCCGATTTCTAGTGGTAGATTCTAGTGATAGATGAGAGTTCAGGAGGGGAGCAGACCGCCCCTGGTACCCTTCCCCTCCCCACTTGAGAACTCTTTGGAGTAACTGTGGACATCTCTCAAATGCAGACATGGAGTGTTTTCATGCTTCTGCATAGGCATAATCTGGCTAAAAATACACCCAGTGCAAATATCCAGCAGCACTTAAAGTCCTGGGCTGAAGCACCTGCTGGGTTTACATGTAACGTCTATATGATCAAAAGGGATCCCCAAAGTAATATCATCACCCAAAGAGGGAAGTCTACCGTAAAGTCAAATTCTATTTGTCAGTATGCAGTGCAGGACCTGCAATACTTAAAACAGTACCATCTGGCTTCAGAAATTCCAAGACCCTTTTTCCAACAGAACCCCCGTCATGCTGGTACCAAAACAGCATAATTAACTCAAGATATTAGTCAACCATTGCAGGAAAATGACTGCATTTTCCAAAGATACCTACTTTGTCCCCCAAAGATACCTACTTTGTCCCCCAAAAGCCATTTGAGGATTCTGGAACACTTTTTGGGATAAAGAATAAGCAGTTATTATCCAGCTTGAAGTATAGTCATTTAGATGGAATCAAACCCTCATTCTTTCAAGCAGCCATTCCACAAACATTTATACACTGATGACTGTGTGCTGGGGATTTTAATGGCAGTAGAAGATAGACATAGTTAACTTAGAAATGGTTTTTATCCTCTAAGCACTCAAATGTCCTAGTGGTGGAGTCAAATATTTAATGCATAATGATAAATATTTTTAAAAGGTGTGAAATGAAGCACAGTGGACAGATCATCAGACTAGGTTGGTGATGGCCTTCGAAAGACTGCTGTCTCAAGTGAGCGCTGAAAGGTAGAGGTTCTCCAGTTATCACCATGCTGACTTCATGGTGCATCAGTCTACATAAAGGGAACAGGTAGAAATAGAGAATGTAAACATCATACACATCCTATGTTCTAATGAGACATTGACTGCTAACTGAAACCTGGACACGAATGATATTCAGACCATTCTTCTGTGGGGATTTCTTTTTAATGAGACTTTTGATGCCTCTTGTCTACATCACTTTTGGTAAACAAATAATCTAAACATTGCCTTTTTTTCTTCCAAGAGCAGCTTTCTAATCTGATTGGCCCTTGTTATAATGAAAGGGAGGTTATCCCCTAACATTAGGCCGAGTCTCTCATCAGAGACTTCCGTCAGGCCAACAGGTGGTAAGGAAATGATATCAAGTTCCAGGAGAGGATTTGGTCCCTGGCAATGTGGGTTGGTACAATGTACAAGGAGTGCGGTGTGTGGAGGCGAGGGGATACATCTAAAGGAAAAGCGAAATAACAGTGCAGGTGGGCCAACTGTGCACCTGAGGGCCTATGGAGAGAGGAAGAAACTCTCAGAAACCCAACAGGACTGAAAGTCCTAAAACAGAGAGTGATCAAAGTGGAGAGGTAGAGGGATGCAGAAGAATTTTCTGGGAGGTGCCAGGATATATTTCACCTGATTTCTGTCCTCTAACGGGAATGTGTGAATAATTTAGCACAGAGTGAGCCTAAGTCATCCTCATATGAAGTCTGATCTTGATTTTTCAACCAAAAAGTTTATTTAGATTGTGACAAGTTCAGAATGGATAATAAATAAGCCAGTGTTGGCTAACAACTTTTGGGAATGATTCTATTTGATTTGGAAAAATATGTGTTTCCTGCCATGTGTTTCACAACACATTTCAAGGTACCTTTACTCATAATTAGATTTATATATAGTAGAATACATTCATGCATTTATTCATTTACTTTTCAACCCATCCACCACTGAATTAAGGAAAGTCAAGATAAATAAACCCCTCAATAAACGTACCACCTATTTGAAAAGACAGATGCTAGGTAAATACAGATATCAACAGGTATATATCCAGATGTACAAATTATTATGAAAGGAAGTGAAATATGTGTTTTATGTCAGTTTTGAAGAAATAGCATGAAAAGATGGAGAAAGATGCTCTTAATTCAAAAAAAGAAAAGCTTATTAAGGAGAGCATCAGGTAGCGACGGGTCTTGAAATAGAGGTAGGACTTTTATGGTAAGAAACGAGAGCAGAATGCAATGACTGGGTGCTGGCAATGTGCTAAAGCGCTGCGGAGAAGGAATCACAGGTACCTGCCTGCCTGTTTGCCTGCCAGCACCTGGGAGAGGAGATTGGAAAGGTGGGCTGAGGTCAGATCATTCAGTGCTTTGAAGCCTGGATTGATTCTTCAGGTAGTGAAGAGCCATTGTAAGTTTCTGAGCCATTCAAAGACATTATTATTAGGAAGGTAATTGGCAACAGTATAAGGGAGTTTTAGGAGCAATGGAGAACTATTATGGGCTAGCACTCTGCAAGGCAATCCATGTACAATATCCCGGTGAGGGGCCCACTGCGGGGGATACAGATAAAAGATGATGAGGGCCAGACATAGGCTGGTGACTGTGTGAAAGCGAGAGCACAGCTCAGCTTTAAGAATTAATTTGTAGATTTGGGGGTCTGGGGTGGCAGGATTTGGCAACTGATTAAATGTGAGGTTTAAGCAAGCAAAAATGACTCAGAAATTAATTACTCATCTCGGTGTCTAAAGCTGTGGTAATTTTGTTACTGGTTTGGGCACAGAACAGGAGAAACACGTTTTGAATTTAAGGTAATGGATTAAGTTTTAGGTAAATTTGAGGTAACAGCAGTGCATCCATGTCTAGCAAGCAGTGAAAGCTACCCTTTACCTAGGGATTGCTGTGTTTTGGACACTTTGCTAAGCCCTTGATATGCATCATACTGTTTATAATATAATGTTTATCATTTTATTATCATCGCTGATACTTTATTATCCCTTCTGTAACTTAAATAACAGAAAATAATCTTAATTAAGTAACTTTACCAAACTCACACAACTTGCTAGCATCCAAGACAAAGTCTGACGTTGTGACCCTCCCTTCTGGTCAGGGCCATGGTATAATCCCGGAGTCTGGGAGAAGTCAAGGGTAACAATGTAGCTTTTGAAGTTAGTCATTTATTCACAGCTTTTACTGAAAGCCTGCCAGTGGCCAAGTACAGTGCTCTGAACTGTGGGGTTCAAACACTACTGGCAACACCCTAGAGCTGTGAGTTGAAATAATGGGCTAGAATTAAGGAGTTGTGAGCAAGAGAAAGAGAATTCACTACAGCACAGGATCGTGGGTTGGGCCAATGAATGTATCATGGAAGAACAGGGAAAGTAAGTAGTCAGAGAAGCAGGAAAAATACTGAATCCAGTCAGCACAGAAACCAAGGAAAAAGGGTGCGTGTCAGCACTGGAGAAAATAACTTGATGAGAGAAGATTATTAGAAGCTGTTGACTTTTATAATTCAGGCAGCATCTTCTCTCTGGGAGTGAATTCATGTCACGTTGCTCTCTGAATGACTGCTGCTTCCAAGGTCGGAAATGGAAAACGAGGTCTAAGGAGAACGTCCTTAGGCTTAGATTCTTTTTCTCCCTCATATTCACTATACATTCTTATTTGTTTCATAAAGAGTCATCACATGGCATGTGTGGGCATTGGAGAGGGTACAAGCATGTCTAAGCCAGTTTACAAAAAGAAAAATAATACTCCATCTAATTGTAAATTACATAAAGATCTTTAACTCTCTGGCTTGCCGGGAGTTCGGGTGAATGTTTTTCGTGTTTTCACCCTCATGACCAAACCTGTCCTCTTTGAATGAGGTTAATAAGCCAGCACAGACCGGTTGCTTTTTGACAACAAACAATGTCTTAATCTACCTCCTTATACCATTTGAATCCTTAGCAAAGATGCATTTATTTATTTATTTGCTTATTGTTTGAAAACTTATCATCACAATTTATAATATTTGTCCAAAATAAAAGCTAAAGTTTAAAGTTATATCTAATGAAAACCTCAGAGAAGTCACCTTGGACACTTTGGGGCCACCTAGGCTACTAATCTTTCAATGGAGGTCAGTATTCCCAAGGTAAGTATAATAGCCCAGAAGACACAAAAGGCTTATAGCCATAGTTTGTTTTTATCAGACTAGTGTATGCCAAGAAACTAAAACTTGCAACTCTTACCGGTCATGAAAATACATCCTTAAGTTGCTCAGACACTTGGTCGTGCAGGAGCTGTGATAAGCTGTGTTCTTCCTGCGTGGTGCATGCGTTTGCAGGCTGTCCGTGTGCAGTTGCTGGCGGGGCCGGCGCCTGCTGACCCCTGTGAAGCCATAAATGCTATACCCCCTTGCTGCAGTGTTTAGGCCTATTTTGGTTGCTAAATACAGTTTCATTCATTGATACTGTTTCTAATGTAAATGTAACAATTTAGATAACAATTAAATTTTGATACACTGACTGTAGACATTATTAAAACTTTCATTAGAGCTTCACATTTGATGTTAAAATACAGATCACACACTTATACATGTATGTGTATTTCCAGTTCTCTAGACATTGTCTTTCCTTGGTGTGAAATACACTTTGCCTCAGTTTCTGACCACAGAATTTCAACCTGTATTTCAAGGTCCTGTCTGTCATGATGATTTTTTTAATGCCCTGCTTAGGGATTGAGAACCTCCTCCTCCAGCTTTTCATGAAGACATGGTGGAAGAGAGCAGTCTAGAAAGGTTTCAGGAGTTGGAGAGGGTGGAAGATGGTCTTAGACAAGAGGCTGTCTAAAACCCTGTGAGGATGATGGCTTAGGAGCTCATGTGGACCAAGGTTCCTGGAGTTTTTGTGATGACTGATGTGAACAGGGATTACCCCTAAGGGTTCCCACGATACAATAGATCAAGGTGGTGATGAAGGGAGAGCTAGAGTGGATGAGGGTGCAGAAGACAAGGATGGGAGTTTGTTTTTTTAAGAGTCCCATGGCATACACATATAATTTGTATATCGTACGTTTTCGATGTGTAAGTAATTTAGTCATGAATGGTCTTTACCGCTCACCACGGTAGCTAAGCAACTAGCCTAAATGTTGCTTCGAGTCCACAACCAGCACAACTGAAGTTAAATCCCTTGACCAGCCTTTCAGCTCCCAATTCAAAGCCAACACCAGCTAGCACTGATCATGCATTCGGGTTATACAAGATTCTGTTCCCTTGCTACATGCCTTGAGATTTTCATTTCTTTGGAGAAGGGCATCAGTCTGTTCAGCACTACATGGCCAGTTCCTAGAAAAAAATGCCTGGCACATGATAGTTACATAATAAATATTTGTTGATTTGGATTGAACCTATCAGTGTAACAGTGAATTTCAGATTGTGCTAGAGGGCCCTACCGGTGTTCAGAGACAGGGCTTCAGTGGCTTCTGATTTTGGCATGCTTGTGTGGTCGTTGGCCAGGAGAGACCCAAAAGTCACTTTCCATTGGCAATGGGCAGGGGCTTTTGCCGGGAGCACAGTTCTAGAATGTCATTCTCATTCTGGGTGTGCAGGGGCCTTGTCTGGTAAGAGTCCATGCTGGGGGCCCCTGCCTGGTCTTGGGACACATGAAGCTCCAGGGCTTCCTCTCAGCCCTCAGGAATGAGTTCAAGAGGGGCTCCAAGAAGCAAGTATGTGGAGGACAAAAGCCATGCTGCTGTCACACTTTTCTTTAGTGTTAGCTAAACTTGGAACCACGGCGCTCTAACAAGTTGTTTACTGACTGAAGGGATGATCAGAGAGCCCCCGTCTTCCTTACGTGACTCTGCCAGCATCCATTGTCTGCTTTCCAGGAGTTTCAAAATATGCTTGAGAAGCACAAAAAGTTAAACAACAAGAAAATTCAATGACAGAGATATTACCAGGTAGCTGTTGATTAATTGCAAATTAAGAGGTGGTGACAGCTGACATGCTTCTGTTCTGCCAAATGCAATCCTTATATTAGGGTTCACTGGGCTTTGTCTATGTAAGTAATAATAACAATCCTTAGTTTCCTCTGAAGTAGCAGATTTTGACTTTACCTGAAAGTATAAAAAAAATTCCATTCTATTGATATTCTTCTGATAAGATCATAGTCCCCTCTGAGATGCATTTAACATTGCATACGTCACAGTCTGGTGTTCAATATATTTCTTAGAATCTAGAAGTAGTGGAATAATGAGCTGGTCAATATGTGCAGTGACAGGCTGGTGACACTTACGTGTAGTACTCAGTTTTCTTGCAGCTGTAAGATAGGAGCTGAGTAAGATATTTATTTCATCCTCCCAAATTGTATGTTGAGTCTTCAGACTTTTGACTGGGTATTTTTGTTGTTGTCACTTGTTTTTAATGATCAGGTTTTGAGTACCAGATAAACACAAAGTTCTCCAGAACCTGAAATTGTCTGTGAAAATGAATAGGCAGTAGTAGTCTTATTCCATTTCCAGTTCAGAGAATCTCTTGGTTTTTATTGTGATGAGTTGTAGAGCCTTTTGTTTACCTCAATCCAGAAACTGATTATTTATTTTAATAACTTATGTACAATTATTTTAAGTGATAAATGAAGTGTATTTTGATTCAGTTTCAGCCAACAATTGAGACCTTGTCATTCATTAGAGATTGTGCCAGATGCTTCCATGCGTATTGTCTCAGTGTAAGATTTGGAACATGCTTCTTATGACTTACCTGCTCTTCTAAATAGGAACATATGCAAGAAAAGGAGAGTCCCGTTATCTCAGGAAAGCCCTTTTCCTTAGAAGAGAAGTAATTCCACAGAATAATGAAAGATCACATCTTACAGAAGAGACGAGGGAAGATTGGACTGGAAGATAGCAATATATTTTCCATTGATCCCACTCTGCATGCAGTGAGGGGATGCTCAGGGACTCTTGCCCCCTTCTCACACTAAACATAGTAGAGCAAAAGATAAAGACCTCTGAGCTCTTAGTGTCTAGGTATTGGGGCATCGTAGGACAAAAGAGCAACTTCAATGACAAGTAAAAGGAAAGTACCAGCCAGATTCAGACTGCGAGAGATTCCTAAAAAAACAAAACAAACAAACAAACAAAACCTGAAAAAACATTTTTAAAAACAAATCAATAAAAAGAGAATTCAGAAAAATAGAATTTTTCTATTAAATAGAAAAGCTTAGGAGATAGAACAAGCAAGTTAAATGTGCAAACTTTTTTGCATTCTGATTTGAACAAAACATTAAAAAAATCTTCAAGACAAGAGAAATTTTACTATGAATTTGGTGGATGATGTGAGGGATTTTTGTTAGTGGGCCTGGGAATTTCTACTAATTGGTATAATGGCGTGTCCTTGTCACTTAAGGGTGCACGTTGCTGTTTTCATGGATGAAACAATAGGGTGCCTTGGATTTGTTTTAAAATACTTCAGCCAAAAAAGTGATAAGGCAGAACAGATGAAACAGGTTGACCAAAATATTGACAGTTGTTGAAGTTCAGTGACAGATATATGGTGTGGGGCTAAAGGAGGTTTATAGTTGTTTGTATGGAAAGTAATACAATAATTAGTAAATAATAATGCAAGAATAAACTTTGTTTTACATACCCCCAGCTGTAAACCTACTTTTTCCCCACTCTGTACTGAAGCTTAGCAAATGTCTCCCCAAATACTTTTGAAATAAAGAAGAAGCAACTTGAGAAACAGTAATCCAGCAGCAGCCCAGCCCCTCACTCACTGTACTTTCTCCTGCCCCAGAACCTGTAGAGCAATAAGAATAGGACTGGATAGGACAGGAGTAATGATTCTCACCTAGAACGTGAACAGGATCAGAGCCCTCATTCTGGAGACCGTGAACGCATAAGGTATTCATAGATGGGTTTCCAAACGGTCCGGATGCCCTGTATGTGTATACCAAATTTCTATTTGAATTTTTGGGGCAGAAGGTATTGCAAAGGTTTCACCAGATCCTCAAAGGCGTTCATGACCCACAAAATTTGAGTTAGACTAGATTATAGGCGTTCTGAAGTCTATTTCAGCTCTAAAATTCTATAAACCCATATGTCTAAGAACAAGAAATTTAATTGCCCTATTTTAAGAACTCCTTGCACAGTGGGAAACTCTCGAGATTTCATGAACTCTGCATTCTAATGTATTTAAATTCTTAGGATATGAGAATGTTTTAAGAGCTATCAGATACATATTTTAAAAAGTCACATTTAGATCTTAGACTGGTTTAGCCATTAACACAACAGCCAAATACATCAATGCAATTTTCTGCCTTTTAGATGCCTTTCAGTGTCATCCCAGAGTCTCTGCCATGCAATCTCACTATCAAAAGGCCTGTTTCAGAGTAAAAATAGGCTCATAGATAGAGAACATTCTGATGGTTGCCAGAGGGGTTGAAGGTTTGGTGAAAAAGGTGAAGCGATTAAGAAGTACGAATTTGTTGTTACAGAATAGTCTTGGGGATGTAAAGAGTGTCATGGGAGTAAAGTCAGTAAGATTATCATAACTATGTGTGACGTCAGGTGGGTATGAGACTTATCAAGATAATCACTTAGTAAGTTATATAATGTCCAATCACTGGGGTGTACATCTGAAACTAATATAGTATTGTATGTCAACTATAATTGAAAAATTAAAAATGATTTTTAAAAATTAAAAAAAATACTGCTTCAAAAAAAAAAAAAAGAACCCTTAAGAAGTGGGAAGCATGACAGCCGCATAAAATTCCCCCAGCTATACGCAAGGGAGCAAAGTAATAGCTCTAAGTGCCAGCATCTGATTGTATATAAAGAAAGAAACATGCTAGCAAGAACCCCACATATCCCTAGGTTGGAAACCAAGATCATGTATTTGCCAGCAGCTTAATACAGTTCTCTTGTGCCGTTACATTTCACTGCTATCCTAACTTTGTTATGAGTAAAATAATTTTGCAGACAATCTGAACTGTTCTTTATCATGCCTTTATAATTAAGCCCAGAGCAGTGCAATCAATAGCATAAGCCTGGTTTAATTCAATCACAAAGTCATGGCCTAACTCGCCATCATCTCATGTTGTTAGCGTTAAGGAATTTGGTTCAACAGGATGCTTAGTCTCCTATCCATCATTTCCTTGTTTCTTCTTCTGTTGTCGAGTCTGGTGATGAGCCACAGCATGACCGTGTGTGCGAGTGGGTGTGTGTTTGCTGTGTGTATGTGTGTGTTTGTAAGTGTGTGTGCATTTGGGAAGTGATGAGGGCTGCCTTTAATGTTAAAACTTTGTGTTAGCTATTGCTGCAACACAGTTACATAATAAGTCACCCCAAAACTCAGTGGCCTATCATGCCGAGTACTTATTTGAACACTCAGTGTTGTGCATATCACTAACAAACTAGTGTTTGCCCGTTCTTGGCTATAAGACCCTGATTCACGCATTTTTCTGGAAGGGGCTGGCCTTGCCTCCAGGCAGCAGGCAAGGCTTAGATCAGTTTGATGTGCAGACGTTCTGAGCCCAGGATGAAGGCATATGCACTTCTCCCAGTAGATGGCCAGAACCTCTGATGCTCACATCCGTCGCCTTTGACATTAGACCAAAAGCATCCTTGATGCAGAAATGACACCTTTGTTCTCCTTCACACTGGAAGCGCCCAACCTGGTATTCCCAAAGATGGTGGAATGAATGAGCAAAAATAATTAGAGCCCTTGAAGAGGAATTTTCCTTTTTTAAATGTACTGAGTTTGTAAGTTTGGAGACACTCAGGACAGATAAGCATGACTTTGAGCCCCAGCTCTCGTGGTTACCGAGGCCCCCTCCTTGCCCAAGTGGCCTGACTCTCCTGTGCGTACCACCTCTGCACGCCCTCACTCCGACCGCCTGTGTGAGGAGCAGTGAGAGAGCGGATGCAAAGCTCCTGGCCCAGTGCACTCACCTCCAGTAATCCAGGATGGATGCTCTCCTCCGCCCCAGAGTGTGGGGCCAACTGTACTCACATACCAAATCATAGACATTTAAGAGCCCTTGTCACTCCTTTGACTCTAAATCCAAAGAGTGCACTTAGTTGCTATAGTAAAGTAATTTGATGAGTGGAATGTGGAACTAATGATCATGTGAAACAGCATTGCTATGGGAAAATGAATTTGGAATTCAAAACAACTGGCTGATATAAGGGCTTTTGGAATATACTACATAAATAAAGGCTTCTATTCCTGGGGTTCCCTTTATTGACAATAATGAGGGAATTCCATGCCCCCCAACTACACAGCACTCTCCCAAGTTCATCATGTAGATGTGCAGTATTTTATCCAAGTTCCTAACTTGGGGAGTGGGAGGTAGGGGGCTCTGAAAACGCTGAATACATTTGCCAAAGGAATGACAAATGGCCAGCACTGCTTTCCCAGAAGAGCCCTATTTTGTGCAGCCTGGGCCTTATGAACAGCTCCACTTGTACTAGCCCCACAAAGAAATCTTACCATCTAACTGATGACCCGAATTACTCATAAGACGGAAACCAAAGGTTTTCTCAATGTGACAGGTCTGATGTGAGCTGCTTGATAATTGGGGGTGCCTACTACTTACCCAACAGAGAAATAAGACAGCTGACCCTGACCTACTTGTTCTGAAACCTGTTTGTTCCCGATGGTCCTAAAGTTAACACACATATTTTCATGGTCCCCACTATTTTTTCATGCCTTACAACAATAATAGTAGATGACCAAACTTTAAAAATAGCCTTGGCAGGATATCCGTGGCGCTATTTTATCCAGATAAGGGGAGACAAATGAGGCATTCTGGGGATTGTTTAATGTAGCACTCTCACTTCTGAATAATCATGATAAAGGATGCTGAGAATAGGAGCTAATTAGTAGGGGCCATGAGGCAGGATATGGGATGAGGATAGCAGAGGACTTGAGATAATATCATAGGAAATAACTTGAGGCACTGGTGGGTGCACAGCTCCTCTTGCGGAAGGGGCATCTTTGGGCCATTGGACGGAGGTAATGTGCCGTAGGTGTGTGTGGGTGGGGGGACTGGCTCTGTGTATCCCCACCCTCTTCAGTCCTCTGCAAGGGAGGCCGGTGTCTGAACATGGGTGAGCTTCTGTTGGAAAAGTTACCTAAGAGTTGAGCTTTATGACTTGCTCTGCAAAGGACAGGAGAGAGGTGGCAGCAGGAAGACAGGAATCCAAGAGCCAGGGATGTAAGCTCTGCCCTGGTTCCCAGATAGGGCAGTATCCAGTGATGACGATCTGGGGTGTTCACCAACCCACGTGCAATGAAAGTATCTGAGGGACTATGTCGTAGACCTCAGGGAACAACAATGGTTTCACCTCATATCTGGATTTTACACTGAAGGATCAAGGTTAATACTAGTATTAAAACCTGGGTTAAATCTCAGTTTCCTTGAGTCCTTTGGACTTAGCCCATGGCTCACTTTGTGGGCCACTATTCCTTAGGCTGCAGGTGCATTTTAGAAATCCTTTAAATCTTTGTCACATAAAGTCACTTATTTGAATAAATAATTATTTTAAAGGAATGGAAGAAATACTGTAAATATCTGCAACACTACTGAAGTCCTTAAGACAACTGTCTAGTTTTTAAAGTGAAATAATTGGCATTTAGTATACCCTGATTAATATTTCAATTTGTTAAAATACCTTGGTGAGTAATAAAGATAACCATTTGACTCAAAAAGGTTTCCAATTTTAAATTAGTCAATTAAATAAAGTCATTAAATATCATAGCATCTACTTGTATATAATTATTGATCAGACAGCAACTGCAGGAACTACAGCAGGTAAATTATTTTCTTGGGGGCCTCTGCTCCTTCAACTGTAATGCAAATTATATTCTTAGGGCAAAAGAAATTTCAAAGAACTTATAAGAAAAGCAGAAAAGAGAAACTTGATTCCTACTATATTCAGAGAATGGGATTAGTAAAAAATATTCACAAATATGAGAAATGGTCAATGATAAGATGAGACATGGAGTCTAACTAAAATGATAAGAACCGAATGTGAAAGTGATCTTTTTTGCCTTTTGTTCAATACAGTAAATATTATACTTTATTGCCTCAATTGGTATCATAGGCATAGCATTAAATATGTCTGACCTCAATAAAATGTGGAACATTTCTCCATTTCTGAAATGGATCTTTTCTATTGCTATATTAACATTTGGAAAAATCACTTCATATCACTGAGTCTTTCTGAAACCTATCAAAAATAGTGGGAACCATCTAAATAAAGATATTGTACTAACGTAATGGAATTGACTACAATTCTGATATGTTCACGGTCATTTCACTGAGCCTTTCTCATGATTTTGCAGGTTTTCAGGAATGAGTATGTGTGTCACGGGAGAGCAACCGAAAGGTGGCAGCATCTCTTTGAAAATTATTTATATTTATTTCATGGGAACTTTTTTCCAAATACCACTCCCACATAGTTGAACCATGTTATAATAGGCATTTAAAAATCAGAAAGCTCCCTTTCTTTGCAAATGGGATGAATGGTGTGATAGGTTTGAGCTTTATGCTTCCGTGAAGAATGGGACTTGTCCTTCTCTTCAGCCAAATGGTCCATCATGTTTGACGATGTAGAAACAAACCCACTCATCCTTCAGAGTCAGAAAATATTCACAGAGTCACCTAATCATTAACAATGATTAATTATCCCTGGAAAATTTAGAATCTTGTTTGTGAGGATATTATGAGAACTAATATATTCTTAAGGACCACAAAGAGATCTTTTATTCCAGAGGGATATAAATTGAATTAATAATCTTTTAAACTTAAATATTTTAAGCATAAATTCCACCAAATTTTTTATTAAAAACTTTTTAATCACTGTGATATTTGACACCTCTTTAATATTATATATGTTAAAATTGTTTTTTAAAATATTTCAGACATTCATAAGTCTAACTTATTTCAACTGCCAATCTGCATTTATCTGAGATTAACATTTTTGAGAGTCTTAAATTTTTTCATAAACTGGCTATAAACATAATTAGCCAAGCCAAAATCAAATTTTCTTAAAATAATTGTTTCCTCTTGTGAAATATAAAAGCATTACATAAAACATCATTGACTCAGGTAAAATAAAGTCTGAAGATTGGCATTCTCTCTCATGAAATTGTATTTCTATTGAGCATTTGTAGTTAACCTAAATTAAGCTGAGTAGGGCAACAGCTTGTGTCCATCTTGCTTTGATAAATAAACATATCTGTATATATATTTTTCATATAAATTTTAGGTAGATATAAGTGACTTCCAGACAATTGGATTGTCAGGTCCACTAAAGCAGCCATATGATACTTTTCTGTATTTTGCCTAGATTTATAGATAGCAATACCCTTAAGACTGCAATAAATTTTAACCTTAATGTGTCTCTTTGAGGAATTAAATGACAAGACTACACAGCTATAAGCAGCCTTATAGATCAGAGGTTTCACATCTGTTGAAAGATCAGAGATTTCCGTGTTTCGATCTCGAATATCTTGCGAAAGCTCCCTCAGAAGTGCAGCCTGTAACTCAGCCTAGGTGGGTCGAGTTTTAAGTTGTTTAGTGGGTGTGAAGCCTAGAACCTCACCTCCTTCCATTGTACCCCAGTCCCCTAGAGACTCGAAACCTGGGGGTACTGCAGACCCTAGGTTAAAACACATTGATGTAGCTCAACACCTTAACCCTTTGTTTTTCAAATGGCAAGTCAGGATAAGATCATCTAAATGAAGAGCTCAAAGCCATGGAGGTCCTTAAATCAAACCAAATAATTATATAAGTAATTGTATCAATAAGAATATATATCTCCTTTTACTGTGTGTTAGTCCATTTTTCATCAAAAATAAAACAAAAAAAAATAATAAACCCGCTGGTAGAAGAAACAGGAAGTCCAGATATAGATACAGGTATTGCTAGATAGACATAGGCATCTGAAAATCAATTCACAGAGGTCACATATAGGCAGACATATATATGCATAGAGACATTTTCTGATATTTACACGTACTTACAAATACATGTAAGACACATCCGCACTATTGAACAAGACTACCCGGGCACCAGGACATCCAGAAATGAAGAATGGACAGTCTTCTCTAAAGGGAAGAGTCCTAGACTACAAGCTAATGCATCACACGTTAGAAGCACTAGATTAGCATTTAAACCTCTTGGAGTCTTGAAGACCTTTTCTGAGAAGAATCAAGTAGAATACCTACCTTACATGGCAGCTGTGGAGAGCATGTGAAATAACACTTACAAGTGTGTTTTGCTAACATAAAGCAAAAGCTTCGTAGATGTGTGCAAGATGGTTTGATGTGTTATGGAAGTCGAGGTAAATACCCAAGCGTTATATCCGGTTTCCATTTCATACATGAAGATATCCAACAGCTTAGTTCATGATTCAAAGGTCATGATCATTTTTTGACAGCTGTCCTTGTTCTTTTGAAAATATTGTTGCTAAGCAAGTTCTCAGGCATGAACTAGCAGTGTTTTGGTGACAGCAGAGAATCTAGAGAGAACCAAATGTTCGATGTTAATTAGAAAGAATTTGCCATGAGTGGTTGCTGAGTCACTGGGTTCTGTCTAAATATGTTATTTAAAACAACTTGGTATCTACTTGGAAATCAGACTTGTCACTTTAGCGTCTTTCCATTTTGGCATCAGTGACAGCTTCACAGGTCCCCCACTCTGACAGGGAACCAGAATGCTTGCAAAGAAGGGTTGTTATGTGATGAGTGTTAGGGGGCACTTTCAGTCCTTCCAGAGCATTCGTATAGAAGTGGCACGGATCCTTCTTAGGAGGATGCTCTGCATCTCTGTCCCAGAAGGAGGGTGTGGACTCTGGAGCCAGACTGCCTGGGTTGGAATCTCAACCCTGCTTCTTCATAGCTCTGGAAACCTGAATAAACTGTTTAACTTGTCTACGCCATAGTTTACTCATCCATAAATTGAGGATGGTATTAATAATGTGCTTACCCCCTGGTGTGGTTAAGAGCATTGAGGCAGACTGTGTTTGGGAAGCAGTTAGAATAGTGCCTGATGCCCCTTAAGTACTATTTAACCATTCGCACTTGTATACAACAAGCGGTCCATCCCATCACACATTCCAAAGTGGAGGCCTTGCCCAAGAACCTAGACATGGCCATGCATCACTGGGGAGGTGGCACAGTGACAGGACGAGGGGGTCCCAGGTAGTAATCGTGGTCATAATTGTATAGCGCTGTGGAATTTAAAAAGCTTCAGGCCTCCTAAAAATTCATTCTCTATATCTTTTCTAAAAACCTGGAAATTAATAGTCACATTTATCTTTCAGATTTCTTCATAATGGCTACAGTCTCCATCATAAGCAGTCTTTCATGTTTTTATTTTAATGTGTCTTCTTTCACATATTTTATTTCAAGGAGGGAGTTGACTAGAAATTATTCAACACTTGTGGTTCCCTGTTGTCATGCATCCTGATGTACTTACTGACATTTACAAATGTGAGGTTGCAGATTACCTAAGCAATGAAAAAACAAAATGAAAACACAGTGTATGCGTTGAAATACACATATGCCTTGTTTTGTTTCTTAAAGCGAATATTTGTTGTCAGGCATAAAAATTGGAATATAGAATTCAAAATGAAAAGGCTTGAGATATTTAAGCAATTCTCATTAAATGTTTCTGACATTTTGGGGTTCTTTCAAATCTTTTAGTTAGTACCTAGGTCCTGTTTGCCCAAGAGAAAATGTGTGATAAACGTGCATTTAATTTCCAAAGCAATAAATGAATTGAAAGTTATGGAGGCTAAATCTGTGTTTTCCTAAAGCTTATGTTTTATAAATAACACTCAAAGGATAAAACTCAACATATTTCTCAAAACATATTATCATTCTAATATTAAAAAAATGCAATTGTGAACCATTTTTCCATTCTTTGATAATATCTAGCTTCAAAACTGCATGCATCATTTTTTTATAAGGAAATTTTGAAAATCTTGTAGGCCAGAGTTTTAAAAATTGTTATTGTAAGGTCACTGTCGCAAAAAGTCTAACGTTAACACAATAAAGATGCAAAGGGAGGCTGAGCAGAGGTTTTGGTTTTTCCTTATTTACAGGATGATTTCATGTCAGGGGCGTTATGCACCTTCAGTGTGGGCGGGGGCTGATATTGGGCTGGCTGGGAAGCACTTTCTAGAATATGAATCTGAGCTGTTACTAGAGCAGGTGGAGCCAGGAAGCACAGGAATAAACACTAAACCTAGAACAAAATCTGCAGAAACTGCCTTGGAAATGTTCACTAAATTGTCATTTCACACACAGCTGTGCCTGCAGATAATAAAAAATGCTTTCCTAATAACAAATCTAGTTTTGACAAAAACTACAAATAAAATGAATAACAATTGAATGTGTGTTAGGACGCCTCAAATAGCAAACACAGAGAGTAAAATGTGGATGTAAAAGTTATGTGGGCAGCTGCATGCCAACCGCTGACTGCATTATTGGTCATTACCTTTGTTCTTTGCGTATTTGGTTACATTATCCAGAGTGCATCTCCCAGCTCATTCTGTTCTCATTTCACTTGTAGGAAGTAGAACTGCGTGTTGAAAAGCTCCTTTTTCACATGTTTTTTTCTATTCAGTGATTACCAGAGCACATTTATTGAGTTTATAAACAGAAAATGAGTTGTCAGCGTAAAAAATTCAAATGGATTGCCTAATCCAGCCATATTTTTATAGCCTATACATTTTATCTAGAAAAGTGACAAAGAAGAAGTATCTCTGTAGTTTAAAATGAAAGGGTACATGGAGGATGTGAACAGAAATTTCACAAACGAGGAGGAAGGTGGCAAGTAAGCACTTGGAAAGATGCCCAACATCATTAACCCCTGGGGGGCAGGGTGCAGTGAACAGCATCATGGGGCACCTCTGCACACTTATCAAAATGGCTAAAATTTAATAACAAACACATTTTTAACAGCCCAGGCAATACCAGGTCCCGGCGAGGGTGCAGGGGAACTGGAACTCTTACACGTTGCTGAAAGGAATACGAAATGCTAGATTCCAAAAACAGTTTGGCAGTTTCTTAAAAGTTAAACATTAAAATAACAGATTGTAATACACAGAATTATGATGACCTAGGACATGGGATTTCCTCAGTGGAACAGAAGGCGGCGATTAAGAGCATGTCGTCTGCAGCCGGACCTGGGATTACACTTCAGGCCTGCCACTGCTTCCCTGTCTGGCCTTGCGCAGTTTCTCTGATCTCTCTAAGTCACTATTTTGTGGTCTTTGGGGTATAGATAACAATAATATCTGATTTTCGACTTGCCCTCACATATCTTTTTGTTAATACAACCTCACGCTTATAACCACCAGAGGAGGCATGCGGTACATTGTCTCCTTAATAGAAGTTCAGAAGTTTCTTACTCTGTTTCTTCACTTCCTTTGCGGGTTGTGGCTCTTAATGTTTCTGGTATAGTTAATTTTATTCATTTGTTAAACTTCAGTAGACTCTTGTGAACTCTACTACTGTCTAAAACCAAAAAACTAATTTTAAACCATAGGAAAAAAGAATGTCTTAACTGACTTTTAGAAATAGAGAGTGTATTAGTCATCAAATAATTATTCTCAAAGGTGATCGTTTATAGTGTCAGGTATGAGAAGCTAAATGAACATTCAAAAGATTGCTTTGTGAACATAAAATTTAGAAACAAAGCCAAACTAAACATGAAGGCATGAAATAGTTGGTCTTAGGTGCCATATCGTCTCAGCATGTGAAGGACCCACGGACTACCATGTGCAGGGTGTAGGTGCTGCTTTTCCTAGTGAGTAAGCATTGCTTCCCTTTGGATATAGCCCATTCCCTTTCTTATTTGTCAGCTCTCTGTTTTTAGACCCTGCACTACATCAAATGCAACCCGCATTGACTCGTTCTTACGTAAGCACTGTGCCTGTACGCAGTATTCTGTGCGAACTTTGGTACACATGAGCCAAATGACCAATTTGGACCTGAGGCGAACTCTGCTCAACAGTATGTGACAGATTCTAAAGTTTGTATGCAGTAGTGGCGGGAGATGTCATAGAAGCGAAACTCTTGGTGAGAGCTTTGGATATTGAATGAGTCCGCAGGTTGCACAGTACAGAGCATGGAGAAGAGCCCACTCAAAGCCAAGGTGGTGCGAAAGAACTTGGTGCTTTTGTGGGATGTGGAGTGGTCCTCAGCTTGGCTACTAGAACATGGCACATGTGGTTGAGATGCCACCAGAGAAAGCCTGGCTGGGGAGAGCCAGCTGGTGATGCCAGCAAATTTGGGCTGCTGTGTTGACCCAGGCTGATTCTGATTTCTAGTTCCTCACCTATTTCTAATTGCTGTTCTCATGTTCTCCCTCTGAGTCACTGTACTAACATCTAGCTTTTCTTCCCTGAGCCTCTCAGGTATGAAAGTTTCACTCTGAGGTATTGCTTCTTCCAGGCCTGTTTCCTGCCCCACTTTGTAATCTTCCAATAGACTCCTAGGAGTTGACTCCCCTTGAACTTTTGTTGAGCACTTTGTTTTCTGTACCATAATTCATTCATTTGTTTGCTAGATATTTAGTGAGAATTGACACCATGCCAACAACATGCGTTACTCAGCCGTTAAGAACAAGATCCCTTCTCTTTCAGGGAACCGCAGACTTTATCCGTGAAAGAAGTGGGACCGCTAGAAGGCAGGGAGGGAGAGTGATGGCCATTGTAGAAAATCGGAATTTACATGCTCCATCTAACGGCATACAAATTCCCTCTTTTAAAACACTGATCAGCACAATGAACCAAGCCTGCCAGTTGGGTCCACTCCAACTTTAAATGCCATCTGTTCTCTGCCAACTGCCAAATATCTATCTCCAGCTCAGAATTCTCCCTTGAACTCCAAACAACTCAGAATTCTCTCTGGAACTCGAAATTCCTTAAACTCCAAGCTCCTAACTCTCACAACTGTTGGATGTCTTAACAGGCACCTCACACTCACCGTGCCCCAAAGTAAACCTGCAGTCCCACCCATCCTGAATCTGTTCCCTCTGCACCCTCTTCCCCAAGTCGGAAAATAGCATTCCGTACTTCCAACTGCTCAGATGTGAAAGCTCAGGGAGTATCTTTGACTCTTACTTTTTATCACGTTGCGTATCTAATTCATTGGCTCTAACTTCAAAACTTATCCAGAATTCAGACAGTTCTTTTGCCTCATCTGCAGCCACCTTTGTCCCAACCACCACGGTCCTCCATCTATTTCCAACCTTGTTCCCCTGCAAACTCATCTCAATAGCAGGTAGAGGGCGCTCATGAACATAAGTCAGACTTCTTTGGCCCACACTTTTCCATGGTTTCCCATCTCAGAGAAAAGTCATGTACCTTCCAGTGGCCTTATAGACTACATACAGTCTGCTTTCTCCCTCTTCTCATTAGCCCCTTCCTACCACCCCACCCCTACCCGGTGTACCCCGCCCCTACCTTTTGTTCCAGCACTTTGGTCTCCTGGCTGACAATGAGTCTTTTAGGCAAGCTTCAGCATCAGAGGCTTAATATTCACTAGAACTTCCCCCCAACCCACGAGTTATCCGTCCGCTCCCTCACCTCCTTCAAGACTTTATTCAGATGGTACCTTCTCAGACATTTGTCTGTAACCAAACTGAAGTGGCACCCACTCATCGCGGGCAGTCTCCGTGCCCACCCCTGCTTCATCTTGCTCTCCAGCACACTCCCTGAGGCACTGCCTGTTTTAGTTATGTGCCTGCTTACTGGTACCTTCTCCCCTGGAACGTCAGCACCTTGAGGGCAGGGTTTTTGATCCTTTTACCCACTGCTTCTTTCTCAGCACCTAGAACAGGGCTTGGCACATAAAAGGCACTCTATAATTTCTTGTTTAATGAATGGATAAATGAATACATTCAGGAAGGTTTCTATTCTCTGAATCTCGAATATGCCTGGGGTCAGCGCTCAGAATATTTATCATTCAGACGTTGTGTAGGAGAAAGGAAAACATTTCAGAGAGGGACCTTGCTCTCCGGGCCCCTACCCGCGGAGACCTCATGTACTGGGGATACAACCCGCAGACTGAGGAGCTGCCAGAGAGATATGATGTGCCGCAGCAGGCAGAGGAAAGGCCCTGGGAAACCACAAGTGCCAATTCCTCCTGCATTGCGGTCAGTGCCGTAGAGGCCAGACCATAACGAAGTTCATGTATGAATGTGGGCTTCAACAGTGGGAGAGGGTTTGACTTCACAATACTTTTTGAATTGGTACAGAGACCTATTCCTCAGACCCAGGGAAGCAATGGCAGGGGGTCAGGCACTTCCCTCGCCCCCTGAGGCTATGTGCTATTCTCTGCCCCTTATAGTCAAAGATCGCATAGGAATTCAGAAAGAAACAACATCATTGAAAACATTCCAAACAGTGTGTTCTGAGGCTCGCATGGGCTGCTGATGTCAGTGATTCCTATATCTGGCTTTGGCCTCTCTCAGCCAGTGACTTCCCAGCTTGTCTGTCTGTGACTGCGTGAGGGAATGCACTTGATGCCCCACCCCTGTTCACAAATATGACTGTTTGAAGTAAATGAGACTTAAGCTCCTTATGTTTGAGGCACCCCAAAAATGCCCACTTTGTTCCTTTTTGTGTTATGATTACTATTTTCTTAATGCTGGCTGACAGAGTGAGGCAGGTGAGGAGCTCCCCAAAGCCTTGACACCTAAGGGGGAGCCAAACTCACACTTAATCATGACAAATGCTATATTTAGGCAGTATTTTTAAAAATTTAAATTAAGGTAAACAACACATGATGAATAAGATGTGGAGATTTTTTTAATTTTTTTTTAGAGAGAGAGGGAGGGAGAGATGGAGGGAGGAAGGGAGGGAGAGAGACATCGATTTGTTGTTCTAATTATTTATGAAATCACTGGTTGACCCTTCCATTTGCCCTGACCAGGGATTGAACCCGAAACCTTGGCACACCAGGACAATGCCTCAACCAACTGAGCATCCCGGCCAGGGCCTGGAGATCTTAAATAAAGACATGCAGTTGTGTGTTTTATGACTCTGCATTACCATGTACCCAAAGGTTACCGTGTTCTTTACTGTCGGCCACACTGGTTTCCTGGTGGGTTCCTGAGGGTTGACAATGACATGCAAAAGATGGGGCAACATAGGGCTTTATAGTCATGCAGTTTGATTGTAGAACCTTATTAACTTTTTCCATTGGTTCAAATATGAGAGCATATCTTACCTGGGTTCTAATATGAATCGATACCATACTGCTGGTTGATGGTCCACTGCCTTTATTTCCCACACTACTGGCTGGGAAAAAACAGCCCTGTTTCCTTACCCACCTTCCTATGGGTCTCTGGCTTCTGCCAGCATGGGGAGTTCTCCTGACATCAGTACCTTCCCCTCCACCTGTCTTCTAGACAGCCCACCGTACACACCATTAAACTAACTGCATGGGCCTCTGTATGACTGTTTTCCCAGTGTTTCGAAATATAATTAACCTTTCTAACTATATGTACATATAAATACATACACATATTTTTGAATCACAGAGAAAACGCATCATTATATTTTGGGTTTAGTTAACAGAAACATGTCTAAGTAGTTTAGTCACAATGGAGACCTATTACCAAACTGGCATTTGGCATGATACTGGGAGTCTGAAGGGAGTTTTCAATGTTCTTCATCCAAGCCCCTAACTTACATCATGGCAGTAGCTTGTGGGAGAAGAAAGTTCAATAGTCAGTTGCTTAACATTTAGCACAGGAGATACAAACTCAATGGTGTCTGTGCTTTGCTGGTGGAAATCTTAAACCAGGAAGAGGTGGTTACCCTTCCCGAGGTTGCTCAGGGTGGCATTGGCAAACTCCAGTTCCAAGTTTCTTTCCCCCTGTGGTGTTCGGTGTCGAAGAAGACCCTCCAAGGTTTTTAAACTGTTGTTATTGTTAAACTTGGTATGACCATGGTGAGATTTTAAGTAAGGTGAACGTGGAGCATGGAGTCGCCATCTAACATCTCTTGAATTTAGATCTAATCATGTGTGCTTTGTTTTTTTAATGTTCAGATTTAAGCTTAGTGGATCAACTGTGCTAAGCGGTTCCAAGTTCACAATTAATTGCAGTGGTAATGACTAGCATTGCTTTCAGGGAGCAGGAGTACTTAAAGACCAGTGCAAATTTCAAAGCACCATGGAATAAAATGCGTAATTAGCATAGGCCAGTGGTTAGTTCAGCTGCTCAAGGGGAACAATGGCATATACCTTTGGGAAGTAATCAAGCAGCAGCAATATGCTTGATTTAAGAAGATCTTAAAAGAAAAGGAGTTTTCTCTGGTTCAAATAAATGAACAGATGTGGCTGGTATGATGTGTTTTGACAAAGTGCTCCAAAGACGCAGTGTTTAAAAGACTGAAAAGCCACCGTTCCAGCAATTTCCATCTTCTGAGAGCCTCGCCGCCAGATTTCACAGGTCTCACACAGGAAATGAAAGCAGTTCATGAAAGTGCAAGGGACGGGCAATTTCAGAGCCACAGGTAAAAAGCAGGATTTTACGTCCAATCAGCTGTGTTACAAAAACTGCATTTTGTAAAGTATGTATCAAATTCAGAGGTCCCCGAAGCACAGCAAAAGCAGTGGGCCCATGACAAAATGGATACAAGTTGATAAAATAGGGTGAGAAGAATTTAAAATAAATTCCGGTCTTCTATAAAATAGAAGAAAAAATATGCACACAGACATTAATATGTCTCTCCACCCATATGTATGAAAGCAAAAGTCTAGCTGAGAGCCTATTAAAGGCAGATAATGAAAAATAATTTTAGTGGAATTGTGAGAAGCAGACAAGGTAATTTTTACCAAGGTCATATTGTCTTTTTGACTAAGTAAATGTGAGATAATACTGTCACACCAAATGGGTTGATTTAGGGTAACATCTCACAACCTGATATTGATCATATTTATTTGCTTGATCTTAAATCCCTAAAAATCAGATAGAAAGCACAAGAATACAAGAATTATTTGCCAGTGGTTCACTATTTATACAAATGTTTTCTTCTTTGTGCCCACCCTAATGTTCTAAGGAAAAGTGGAAGCCTTGACCCAATGGGAAGAAGAGATTTCTCCTGGATCATTGTAACCGGAGTGGAAAGATAAAGTTGTAAGCTGGGTTTTTTTGGTAGGGTCAAGATAGGCAACGTGTATTCAACTCAGGTACATTTTTCCTTGGGTTGAGTCTACCTTCCTAAAAGGTGAATGTCTATCCTAAGATTACCCTCATACAGGTAGGTCATTATAAAAAAGTAAAAAATAAAAACTTGCCTTTTAAAAAAAAGGTCCTATGGAGTTGAGAGTTAATGGTTTGTGACAGTCAATTATGATGATTTTGGTATAAATCACAACTTGCTAATAAAACAATGAGACATAAAAGATTTGCTTATAAAGCGATGAGAGTGATCATAAAATAGTCATTCAACATGGCCTCAGTCATTCTGCCATAATTTAACTTACCCAGTCAAGGCAGGAAAAAAAAAATGACTGAGGGCCAATTATTCCCTTAGTCAAATATTTTTAAATGTGAACCTCATGATGATTTATGTTAAAATGAGACCCTTATATAAAAAGGGGGAAGTTTCATCTCAGGCTCTTCAGCCTTAACTAGGACCCATTCTATCCCTGTGCAATATTATAGCTTGGAAGGACAAGACACACACAGAAGTAACTAACACAACTACTACTTCATCAGTACACCATTGTGTGCTATTATTTTTAACTATAAAGAGGGCGCAAACCTTACATTTATATAGCACTTTCTATTTTAATGTGTTTTGGGCTATCCATTAATTTAATTCTAACAACAATCATGTGAGTTGAGTAGATATCTCTTGCTCTACCCAGAAATAGCACCTTCTTGGCATAGCTCCATTACTGGATAGGAAATGAATGTTATTATTTACAGAAAAAGAAACTTATGGGAAGTTGTTATGGGAAAGATTGCTGGGTGTGTGGGTGTGTGGAGTTTTTAATGCATGCTAGCGGTATGGAATCAGCCACGTTTGTGCTCCGTTCTGCCTGCACGGACAGTGGGATCCCTGGGAGACCTTCTTACCCATCAGAGCCCTCCACTGACTCACATAAAAACATAAATAATAATACCTATCTTGCATTATTATTGAGAAGTTTGAGTGAATTTGCATGTAACTCACATCAGCACGTTGCCTGGGACCTAGCAAATTGTCCAAGTAATAAGTCTTATTGGCAATTATAGCTGAGCACAGAGTGGTCAAGTGGGAATTTAAAGACATTCAAAAATTCTGAAAAGCCATTAATAATGTAAGACTATTGATAGAGTTACAAGTCCTTGAGTGGATTTTCCAAGTTAATTAGTTTTTTGAATCATCTGGTTTGAGTCCGGTCAGGCTTAACAACATAATCTATTTCTTTTCTCTATGTGAATACAGGACATTAGATGCCCAAACCAGCCCTGAATTTAAATATGGAAGAGAGAAGAATAGAAAGGTTTCACTGTGCCAGGCTCCACTTTTTGGTATCAGCTGACTCAGCACACCATTACAGCGTCCACTGTTAGACTTTCGTGTCTCAGGCCCTCAGTTTGCCTCCCTAGCACTGGAAATCTTAACACACCAAAGTTTGAATTTTCCTTCTGCCTTGATTAGTGTTTACTTTTTATGTATAAGGCTTCCCTAAATTCCTTGAGAGCAGGAGTCTAACCAAGTGTTTCGCACACCCAAATTATGTACATGATAAATTTTGTTGAACACAAACCAATTCAAAACCATGTGCTGGAATTTTTTTGTACCATTAATTGTTCACTTTTAGGTTCTAGGGTAGATAGAATGCAATAAGAGTTAGTCATTCATTGTTCTTGAGTGACTGGAATCCCAAATTTCATTTCTGGCAATATGGCTGCCTGAACAAGCTGACAAGTCATTGAACCTCTTGGTCTTACTAGACAAAAAATGAAAACAAAAAACTCATCCATTCTGCATTCTTTCACTTTCTGCCCCTATTCAGTATAGCTCACTGGCTATACATGTGAAATAAAGTTTGTGAGCCAAATTGTTTTGTTTGCAGTGTGAAGAGAGAATGGTGGTAATACCTGAGACTTGCTTAGTTCATAACCTCTGCTTTAAAACCTTTCCATAGAAGTTGGGCTGAGGTTTAGAAAGTTCTCCCTGTAGAAGCAGTGTGACTTTGCTGATCACATCTCAGCTTTGCTAGGCAAATACAACAAGAAGTCTCAGGAATGCGTCTCTAACACACAGAGCCAGTGAGGGACAGGTGTGCACAATGCTAGCACTGTAGACACTTCAGAGGCACCATGGAAGGTAATTTTTGATAATGGGGACAAGAGCTGAGAAACAGACACAGACTACTTGCTGAACTAATGGGACTCAATCTAAGGGGTTTGGTTTGAATGATATAATGACTTAGAGTCCAAGGAATTGCAGTTATCATGGTCTGTTAAGGCACTTTCAAAGAAAAAAACATTTCCCATCCAATATTCACAGTAGTGCTTCAAGCCAAACCATGATTTTTGAGCAGACTCATTCCACGGCCACTTCTCTGTTGGTGCTGTCTCAACTAATTTTTCTTCCAAGAAAACTCTTAGTCCCCACTGCTGTCTTTCAAAAGCAACCCAGTGTTCAAGGACAAGGTTAAACAGTACTTCCTTTAAGGTGCTTTTTTGATTCTCATGTTTTCACTGATTTCTGTCTTAGTCTGCTTGGGCTGCTGTAACCAAAAACAAAAACAAACAAACAAAAAAAAAAACCCATAGACCCGGTGGCTTATAAACAACATAAATTTATTTCACATAGTTCTGGAGTTGGCAAGTCCAAAATCGGGGTGCCAGCATGGTCCGACTGGGGTGAGGGCACTCTTCAGGTCTGCAGACTGCCGATGCATGGCAGAAAGCAGAGAGAGACAGCGAATCCTCCAAGACCCCTGTATGGGCCTGAATCCCATTCAGGAGGGGTCCTCTCTCATGACTTCATGTCATCCTAATGATCTCCAAAGGCCCACTGTTTTTCTTTTTTTTCGTATTATATTTGGCTGACTTTATGTTCCCCTTAAATAGATTGGAAGAACTTTTATAAGTCTTGCTTATTTGCGGGAAAGGAGCACGCAATTCCTCCACCAATACATGGAGTAGGGGTTAATAATTAATGGACTTGTTAAACAAGTATTATCTAAATTAGTAATTAATTGAAGTCTTAACCATACGTACCATGTTGTGTTTTTTTTCTAATTTCCATAGCCAGAATGCAAACACCTGCAGTTGCCTTCAGTCACCAGGGTTCAGGGGTTTTTCTCTATCTAAACCTAACGATCATATATAGATACCCCTCATTTGTGCCCCCTGCTCCAAACAGCATATATGCTATCCCTATGGCTCTAGTTTGCTGCTTACCAAGGAAGAAAGGGCCTTTAATTCCAGCCAGACAGGAGCTTAAAAATGTAAGACAGATGAGAGATATGTCCAGACTTGTCACCACTCTCCCTAGGACTGGTACGACTCCTCTGAGTGCCGAGGGTTACGCTCAGCATCGCTCTTGGAAGAGCGGTGGGTCCCACGGAGACTCTCACCAAATCCTCTGACCTCAGACCTTGTCCTGCTATCCCTGATCCTGCTTTGCTTTCTCCTCAGTTCCTCTCTTCATCCTTGGTGTTCTCCCAGTACCGTGACTGTGCAGCTCTCTGCTGCATCTATTCCTTAGGGCTCTAGGAAAGATTTTTAACTGTCCCCTTATGGGAACATCTCCTGGCTGGGTGACAGTGCCATTTCTCCCTGCTGTTGAGCACACCAGTGAATTCTTCTCCTTGGCAGTGAGAGCAAACCTTCTTGGGCTCCCTCCCTCCTGTCCTAGAAACCACTGGTAATGCTGTCCCATCCAGACTTCATATCCCCTTGTCAACTGAGTGGACGCCCTTGGGTTGCCAGGTATTACTTATGTCTTTTTTACTTGATAGAGACAAAGCTTATTACTTTCAATAAACCACATGGATAGTTAATGCCAGGATTGGGCTAAGAGATGCCACAGTCACAGTTGCTGCTTATTGATTTTGCATTTGCTGTCCTTCCCCTTCCCCACCATTTGGCTTACCTCTGTTGGGTGCCATACAATCTTTAAGAATATAATTGTCATTCATCCTCCTTAAGTCTGGTACTCAAAGATCTGGGTATAAAATGAATCCCATTACTTTAGCTCATGAGATCTGGCCATTCCTTTTCTATTTTCTGCTGACTATTTTGACCTGCCACTGAATTTTGATTACAGGTGACACTGCTAAAATGTAATCACTAAAGGTCCCTTATCATAGATGAGACTAGGACACATTTTGTAACATCCATTTCACTCTCTGTACCAAGCTTGATGTCACTTAATTGCTGGTCAGTCTAACACTTTCATACTGTACATCTTTCCAAATTAGAAAAGATACTGTAATACAAAAATCAATAGCAGTTCTAACTATTTGAAAGAATTTGTTAGGAAATGTAACAGTACTAGACCTCAAATTTGTAGCAGCAAAACTATAACAGTCTTGGAAATTATTTCAACCAAAAATGCTTGTAATCGCAGGAACACAGAAATGATCAAAGTATAATCAACCAAAAGACTGTATATAAATACTGAACATTGAAAAGATGTCTTTCCAAAATATACTTACAGATTGAATAAAATTTCATTAAAAAATAATTCATTAGGGATGAGGCAAGAATATAGGAAAGAAAAATTAATCTAAAGTTTATCTGGAAAAATCAATGGGTGGAAGCTGAAAAAAATTAAGGATAAAAATAATGAGAGGTAAATTGTCCTCCAATTATAAAAGCAAAACCTAAAAATAATTAGACCCACACAGTACCAGTACTAAGCATATGAGTCAAAGCAATGGCAAAGCATGAGAGAACCCCACTGACAGAGATGACTGGTTATTCCATCAGCTGTAAAGTTAGAATTAACATGGTAGTAAGGCTTCTATTAAGTTCAATGTTTTTCAGCAATCACAAGGATTAAATGAGACTCTACCCTAAAAAAAAATCAGGATGATTAAATAGTCATATAAAATGAGAGCCTACTATAGTGACATGTTTTGCTTCCTCAGCAAATAACTTTAAAAGCAAGAAATTGAGCACATTTGGGGAATATCTTTGGATATTATAATATTGTCTCCTGGAAATAAATTAAAGGCTGAATTGTTTTATATATGGTAACAGGAAGGACACGTGGCCTTGCTGACCTGTATGATCGACAAAATGGAATCAGATATGGATTTATTCACCTTAACATTTTTAATATTTAAATAGTACCAAATTCTAGTGCCTTGTGGCTTTGCTGTGGGAACTATGTTAAATTCCACCTACTTTCTGTTCTTCTTGACAGCGCCATTTTTCTCTTTGGCCTTGCTAACTCCTACTTTGAAATTAAGTCTTTATAATGACTGGAAGTTCCCATGTCAATTTTTCTCAGAATGATTTTGGCACAATATTTAATGGACCAGCTTCTGGCCTTTATAGAATGATCTGTCTGAGCTTTTAAAAGTCACAGTCGATATGTGTCTGTCAGATAGAGAGGGACACACTAATTGGTAGCATGTATTCCTGACTTGTTTAGCATTTACTGTTGGTAAATACCTTTGCCTAAAGCAATATTTTCTTCCTGGAATTTGATATTCACAGACATTGATAACATCACTAACTGTGCTTCAAAGACAGCAGGAAACAACGCATTCCGACCATAATCAGTCCTTGCTTCTCCAAGTTAAAGGAAAAAAGCATGGAAGGAACCTTTCTTTTTAGTAGAAAACATTCAACTGTGTTAACTTCTGTTCCTTAGACTAGAAAATATATATTTAAATGGTGTAAAAGGAAAATAAAAAACCTAAAGTAAAAGCTAGAAAATACATTAAATTATCGACTTTGTACCAAATCGTAGTTAGAATAGAAGGATGCGGGGACTGAGAAACCGCTTGAAGCCCGGCTCTGCCCACACTAGTCGTGTGACCTGGGGAGGTGTTTTGAGCCAGGCCAATTGCAGCTACTGGGAATGCGAGTATCTACCACATTAGCATGTTATGAGCATTAAATGAGTTAAAGAACCCAAGTGCTTCGCATAGGGCCTTGCAAAAAATGTCAGCCCACAGTCCCAGGGAACCATTATTTTTTTAATGCTTTTGTTCAGATAAAGACAATTAATTTCCTATTTCTCATGCAGAATGTTCCATCTATTACTGTCACAAAGCCTCTGGACGAGGTGAGACTAGGAGATACATTGTTCTTAGTTCATAGTTCAGGAGCTGAACAAATAAAAATTACTGATCCCTGAAGCAGCCACCTCATAGACTTCCCCTTCCTTCTCCCTCTTGTCCTATTAAGGGACTACACCATGATAGTAGGAATGCGGGTTTTATCTGAAAACATTCTGGGTTCAAATCCCTACCCTCCAGCTTATTTAGTAGCTTTGCAAGTTTGAACAAACTTCTATTTTTTTGTTTATAAAATGAAGGTAATGATCTCGGCTACTTCCCAGGGCTACATTGAGGATGTGCAATAAATATTAGTCAACCCTGTTGTTTTATTTTGCTCTGTAAGCAGAAGAAACCATGGCTCTGATGGGCTCTGTAGCACAGTTGTGCAGTGGTAAAGATTTTACCCAGATGTGTCCCATCAAAGTCCTTGCCCTTTTCTTTCTGCTTTGCTATCTCTCCTGTGTTCAGTATTACAGGGGGTACAGGGTGCTTGAATATGCAGTGAATTAAACAAATTAAAGTGGGTAATTGGAAAGAATCCACAGAGAGGATGGATTCTGAAAGACAAGTAAAGTATGGATAAAGGGACAGGGGAAAACATAAGCCCATTTAACTGTGACTTATTAATTATGGTTTTTATTAGGACCTGCATTGAGTATAATGAATATTCATGAGTGATTAGACAAATAACCCAGCAAACAAACTAGAGGCTGATCTCAGACCATGGTTCTTAAGGGAATTTAGTGGTCTTGGCATTATAAATCACAGGTGAGAAGGAGAGTAGTTTCCTGCATGATGCTGAAAATTGGCTGACTGCATGGAGAAAAATTAGTTCTATCTCAATATAAAATCGTATAATTTCATAATCTAGAACAGCATGTTGCCGACTATGAGAAAAAGAAATATATTTTAAACAAAATACTCAAGATCAAAGCATAAATAGAGAAGCTGATATATTTGACTATATCAGAATACAAGATTGCTAGTTTAAGTAAGGACATCATAAAGGTGAAGGCTGGGACAAGGTAATTGCAACATGAAAAACTGACGAAAGATTCATATTCAGGGTACACAAAGCAATTTGGCATATCCGCTAGGATGGCAAAAAACCAAAATAAAAAAAGTGTTTAAATGGACAGAGGATATGATTAGGCAGTTCACAGTGAAGCAAACGTCAAGACCAGTAAAAGTAAGTTAGACCTTGAAAACTGTGATGGTTACTTTTATGTGTCACCTTGACTGTCCATCGGGCGAGAGAACCCTGACTAATGCACTCATAATCAAAAATGCAAATTAAAACAATAAGGATATAATGCTTTACATCCATCAGTATAGAGATTATTTGAAAGTGAAATAATATTAAATCCTGGCCAGGGTGTGGGCAAAGAGGCGCTAACACCCCAGGCACACAGCTGCAGCCACTTGGGAGCCGGACTGCAGATAGCTCGGCACCCAGCGCTTTCACCCGTGGGTACACATTGGGCTGGCCAAGAAGTCCATTTAGTTTTTTCCATAAAACAAGAGACACACTTTTCATTTTCACCAATGGCTTCATTGATTTGGGTATTTCAGTGCATCAGCTACCTCCCACCTGGTCTAATGCTGATGGTCTTCATGTCTCAAGCTGTTCGCCATCAACTTCAACCAGTCTGCCCGAGACTACAGAGCGTCATCCAGCACAGGCGTCACAAACCACCTTTGACACAATCAATCAGTCACAGCACCTCTTCCATACACTACACAAACCTTTTTCTGTGTTTCAGTTGAGTTTTTACCTTTCTTGAAGTAACAAAGCATAATATGCCAAAAATGTTGCATATTTTCTTCCGTCTTAAATATTAAAATGGCTACAGAAAAATGTACCAATTTTAATAAGTCTTTTTTAAATGCACACTGATATGACAGCTGTCACAATACAATCTAGCAAAATTGTTTCAAATGAAGGTATAGACAACAAGTGCCACTAGAGACATCTTACAAAAAAAAACCAAAGAAACTTTTGGGCCAACCCAATACAAGGGAGAAATTATACAACAGTACCATAAAGAAATTCATCTCATCTATCAACTCCAGCATTCCATGTGGACACAGGAGCTAGCAGCATTTCAGTGTCTATCACTTGAGTCATGGAAAAAAGAAAATGTGGTTGATGTACCCAAAGGACTATGAGGCAGCAGGCAGCAGTGATGAGCTGGCTGGTTCTCTAATACATAATGTTTAAAAAGGTTTTTGTTAAAAAAAGGTTTCAGAACATGAATGTGTTTTTAAAATTATACATGCTAAAACACCCCATTTTTTCTAATAACAGGACAAAGCGGGCAGTTATATATTTAATAGAGAGGCTGTGTTGGGGTAGCTGTGGCAGGGACTGTAGATGTGGAGATAGAGGGTGAAGGGAAAAAATAATGAAGTTGAACAAAAGAGGAGCTTTGCAGGAAGCCTCCTTAAGCATGTTCCATGAACCAATGTTGATCAGTAGAAGCTGGTGCATCAGAAGTCCTGAGAAGGGGAGAAAGCTGACAAATGCCACCTCAGCCAGGAGATCAAGGTCATCATCAATGGGGAAGTCATGTTGATAGTTACGTACCCTTGTTATGATGTAATGAAATTGTCACTTTATTTCTGTGGTCTTCCTTCCCAAATTAATAATCACAACCTTATCATGAGAAAAAAATAAGACGGATTCCGATAATGGGACATTCCACAAAACATCTGACCAGCACCCATCAAAACTGCCAAGGTCATTCAAAATAAGAAAAGTCAGAGGAACTGTCACAGCTGAGAGGAGCCTGAGGAGACATGGCAGTTAAATGTAATGTGGAGTCCTGGCGGATGGGTTCCTGGGACCAAAAAGGACATTAGATAAAAAATAAGGCAATCTGAATAAACTGTGGGCTTTAGTTATTGATACTGTACCAGTATTGGTTTAATAATTGTGATAAATATGCCTTACTAATATAAAATGTTAATAATAAGGGAAAAAGTGGATGTGAGGTATATTAGAACTCTCTCTAGTAGGATCTCAAATTTTCTGTAAAGCTAAAACTATTCCAAAATATATAGTCTAGTAAATAAGTGGGGGTAGGGGCGGAGTGAGGTAACAGAGTTATTATATACTGCACGGAGTATAGTTTGATAGTCTTTGGGGGCCTCTGAAGGCTGAATCATACGGTGTTAATTCTAGGAGCCCTGGGAAGCTCCTGTGCTCAAGGAGCAGCAGAGCAGGGGACTTTATGGAGCCGGAGGAGACTGGGCTGAGTACCCGAGCCATGGCAATCGTAGTAAGAATGAGTAGGAGGAAGGAGGCAAGTGGATGATAAGGCATCGGAGTTCATTGCGCCTAATCCCTGATTAAATAGGGTGAGGTGGTGAGATGGGGCAGAGGGTTGGGCGGGGAGGTCTCCCATGGTAGTTTTCAAGTTGAAAATGGAGTGTTGATACAAGTTTACAAAAGAAAGGAAAATGGTCCAATTAAGTATTTAAAACACTAAAAAAGACCTGTGAGAGAGTCATGAGTGGAAATCTATGAAGGTAGAGATTTTTCCAAGGAACTGGCCTTAAATACGTGGCTGTGGGTGTTCTGGTCTCCCCCAAACAACACTTGGACACTCTCATTTGTCAGCCACCGTGATGTGATAATTTATGTCTTTAACGAACAGTGTCAATTGACTGACGTCTCTGAACATGAATCCAAGTTTCAATGCCCTGTTGCTCCAATAAATGTAGCAGCTTTACACCTTTCTGGCTGGAAGTGAATTAAGAGGATCCTGGGTTTAATGTGCCTCTTTTAATATTGATTTATTCGACTTCCAACAACATGGCTGACTGAGCTGACACTGGCTGGTCTTCCTTCTGCATATGATACACTGTTAGAACTCATCAATAAAATATAACCCCCAAATATATAATACATAGCTTATCTTCATGGGAAAAAGGGGAAATCCCCAGGCATCAGAAATGGAGAAATCAAAGGATGCAACTTAAACTCACACCTTTAAGATCCAGATATATAATCCAAGAGGAAAGAAGACCAGATTCCAAAGGCCTACTGCTGTAGACGCAATGCTTGTGTTCTCCCCAAATTCATATATTTAAAAAAACCTAATGCCTAACAGAGTGGCATTTGTGGGTGGGGCCTTTGGGAAGTGATTAGGTTATGAGGGTGGAGCCCACATGAGTAGGATTATTGCCCTTATAATTAAGGCCCCAGAGAGCTCCCTCACCTGTCTGCCATGTGAGGACACAGCCAGAAGCCAACCCTGTACACTCCAGGAAGAGGCCCTCACCCGATCCTGACTGTGCTGGTCCCCCGATCCAGCCTCCAGACCTGTGAGAAATAAATTGCTATTGTTTTTATTTCAGAATACCCAGCATATGGTACTTTGTTACAGCAGCTGAACAGACTTAAATACCACTGAAGAAGGAGCTAGAAGAGAGTGTTTATACAATGTCTGGTGACTGAGAGGGCAGCCCCAACTGTGGCAGGGGCTGGGAACTCCTGACTGATGGTGGGGGATCAACAGAGCAGTCAGCACTGGGTGAAGACAGTGTTCTCCTTAAGAAACCCAGACACCTTTGAAGGTAGGATCTGAATCTATACCAGGTACGTTGTGCAGAAACGTGAGCTGAAAAGATCAAACTGAAGACTTGCCTAAATGGGGAACCCCAGCATAGGCAAAGGTCACAGTTCTCTAGAGGGCCCTTCCACAAAGCAGATCGTGCAAGAATTTCACAGAAACAGAGAGAGAACTCCACAGAACATGAGCTCGGAGTAAAAATGTCAAGTGACAAGAGGAATGAATCATCATGAAGGAGTCACCGTTTTCAAAAAATGGAATAATTAGTGATCCAGGATTTTGAGTTATTAGAGCAAACTGAGAGAAACAATAAATTAAGAGACTATAAAATTTGGACAAGGACCAAATAGAATTTCTAGGAAGGAACGAGCATCATCACTAACATTAAAGCCTCACAGGAATGTTTGTTTGAGTAACCCTCGGACATTTCAAGATAGTGGGCAGGCGCCTGGCTGACTTCTTGGATACTGTCTCTAGAGGGGACCTGAAAACTTGCCGTGCTTTTACTGAGTCATCACCTCCTGTGGTTTACACCACAGAACCACTGAGGTGGCTTCATTCTCTTCTCATGTTTTTACCCTGAATGAGTTTGTTTTCTTTGAAAAGTACTTCATAACTCCCCCCCCTTTTTGTTACACCAAAAGTGTCATAATGGATTTATTATTCATCTTAGTGATCTTCTATTTTATGATCACGCAATGAAAAAAAATCCCTTTTCTCCTCTCCCCTTCATCTCCACTGGCCAGAAAACCCGATTGGTACTTAGGGCCCCTGATTCCGCAGGATCGTAGTACCTACCAGGTGCTCGATCGCCCCCTCATGGGCTGGGGGCCGTCTTGATCCCGGGATGCCTGCTACCCTGGAAATATCACGGCAGAATAGACTTCTGTTAACGTTAATTGTGCTTCAGGTCTCATTCTTCCTGCTGGCTTTGCCATTTCTTGGTGTAAATTGGAGTAATGATTCCAGCTTGGCATTTTACAATGAGACATTTTTAACTCCCTAATTTGAATTAATAGAAGAAGGAAAAAAAAGAAACTTACAAATATTTTAGTTAAAAGAGGAAGACTAAAACTGTGTCGCTAAAAGTTAGCACACTATTTTATCGTATTCTTTTTATAAACTAAATTTAAAGCCAGGAAATTTATCTTATTTATCTCTTTGCCCTATAAAAGTAGTGTGTATGTTTTAGCTGTTAAGAACACTTACTAAAAGTTTTAAGTACTTCTGCATATCTACAAAAATGGCAGTGTTAGTGACACAATACAACTTATTGGTCAGAATTCACTGGGACTAAATCCCCAATAATTGCTGCTTATATAACATCAGAATTTTTACAAATACAAAAATACCCCCAGAGCCCTAACACTTTTTTCCAAAAACCAAGTCAAAATGTATTTGTTTGTTTTCCTACTTATTTGTACATACATACATATACAGAGATAACAAACCAAATTACATTTCAAAGCCAGAACATGTTACAGGTTATTTACCACCATGAATATTCTAATAGAGTCCAGCCCCAGCCCACCATAGAGAACAGGAACTGTCAAAGTTGTCACTCAGCCCAGAGACCCTCCCAGATGTCAGGACCCTCCTCAGCCTTGGCCATGCACTAGGACACGGCCCCAACAGCAGAGAAGGCGAGGGAGGCATCTCAGGCCTGGACCACCACAACTAAAGCCAGGACAGGGGGAAACCACGCAGGAAGAGGAAGGTGGGGAGTGAAGGAAGAAGTGATCACATGTTCTAGCCAACCTGTGGTGTCCAGGGCAGGGACAGGCAACTCTGGGGGGCCTAGCTCTCCTCTCCCTCTTGATGGAACCCACAGCTTACGCTGGCTCCACGGGCCCTTTCTGCACATCTGGGCCATGCTGGGCGCTGGGCTTCTGCCTGTACTCTGCGTGGCTTCAGTGAGTAACCCGCAATCAGCATCACCCTTGGGCCTGGGCCTCTGGGCCCTGTCCTGGGCTCTGTGCCCTTTCTGTGTCCAGCCCCTTCTCCTTTCTAGACTATACTCGGCATACCTCGTACCCTGGAAAGATTGGCATAGCACAGTTTTCTTTCATTGTTGATTCTACCCGTATAACATCTCTGCCAGAGTGTGTGTGTGTGCGGAAACCCAGCCGTCACATAGAACATTATTTCTCTCAAAAATGAGTTTGTTCCAAGGAACTGATGTGGTGGTTGGGGGAGGGAATGTGGATAAGGAGGCGCCCATCACTGTCATACAGATTCTTACAGAATCAGCACTGACGGGGCCTTGGAAATTCTGTCACCTCGTCAGTTTCGCAGGAGTCTGGGGGTAGGTGTGCTCTTCAACAAGCAATTTATTGATAGTCATTGTTTAGAGCCGTGATTTTTTTTAAGTGATTCGAATCAGACTGGGAGAGGGCAGCTGGCAATATTTAACACTTTGGAAAAGGAAGAGAAAGAAGATAACTTTTCTTATTTTTCTTAGTATTTTTTTAAATTAAAATCTGTGGACTTTAAATGTGATGCATCATAATCTAGTGTTGATTTGATTATAGAATTTGGAAGATACTAGCTAGTCCATTTTGTCATATTCCCTTCAATTATTTTCTAGAGACAGTAGAATTGAAGGAACCCATTAGTACGCTGACAGTTGAGGGTCAGGATACTGACAAAAGGTCTAGAGCTCAAAGGTAATCAGTAGCTCTTCCAAATGAGGCATATAGCTATACATACCTCAAACAGTCTCTTTTTTTAAACTTTTATTTTTAAATTAGGAAAGAAAAAAATTCCATAATCAATCTTTAATGGTACCCCGAGTCCGTTTCCATGAAGTCTGGGAATGCTTATC